>JAFEMH010001927.1:42500-400640 GCA_022495995.1 Adenophora triphylla var. japonica | reverse complement strand
TGTCCATCTTCATTTTTAGCCATTTGTTTATTCCATTTAATCAAAGTCCAAAGTCCCCTCCTTATTATTTCAATCCATACGCTTTTCGCCAGTTAAGATTCTATTGCCGTTGTTTTTCTACGAAGCACTTGGTGTCAACGGTTGTGGCTTCTTTGGGTCGGCGGCCACCATGAGCCTGTTTGTTCCAAGTGTGACTTACGTCTCCAAGACGAGCAAACTTCCGCCATACCCACCACTTGCTGAAAAGTTTGTGAATCAAGGGTAGAGAATTGATGGGTTTCTCCTTCGCTGGTTGGACCGTCGTGCAGTGGCTTCCAGCCCGTTGCCTGCAGTAAGCGCTAGGTGCCCGGTGGGGAAAAGGTGGTCTACAACCGGTGTTTGACTGTCATAAGAAAGTGGAGTTATGGGGTTTTACGTTGCAAAATGCGGAATTAATCTTCTGTGGAATCAAATGGGGTGTCAGGAGAAGCATAATTGCGACTTTGATTTCAGCAAAAGATCCGGGAGGGATGCCATCCAGCTCAGGAGCCAACTGGTTGTTAAAACCGATAAGAGTCGATCGGTTCTCATGATTTTCAATCCGGTTAATTTCCTATTAATGCATTACTCCCCGATTTAATATTTAATGTTTTACAGTTTGGCTTTTTATAGAAATTAAGAAAAAATATAATTGTTATGAGTATCAAAAGTAAGAGTAGGATATAAAAAGTGGGTAGTGAGTTTTTGTTTTAAAATTGAAAAGTCGAAAAAAAACCTACGAGAATACATTTTTTCTCGTTTCAACGAATACGAATCAAACTACATCTATCTTGCAGCGGTTAGGGTTTCGAAATGAAAAATGTTGAAAAACAATGAAATTATTAAAATACACTTAGAATTCGGTAGCTACCCTAGCTCCTGAATCCATGTGTATATTTTTAGTGTTGCACTTGGGATTCAGTAGCTATTTAGCTGCTGCGGAAATTCGGAATGTATATTATTTAAACACTACACAATGGATTATATAGTTAGTTAGATCCGAATCCATGTGTATTTTTGATTTACATTTCACTTTGATTCATTAGGCCTATTTAGCTGCTGAATACATAAGTATTTTTTAACATTGTAATTGGATTCGGTAGCTAGTTAGGTGCCTGAATCACTATGTGTATTTTTACGAACATTGCACATGGAATCGGTAGTTAGTTCAAGATACTGAATCCATGTGTATTTTTAACATTGCACTATTATTCAGTAGCTACTTAGCATTGAATCCATGAGTATTTTTTAACATTGTAATTGGATTCAGTAGCTAGTTAGCTACTGAATCATGTGTATTTTTGAACATTGCACTTGGATTCGGTAGGATACTTATCTCCTAAAATTTCACTATGCATTTTGAACATTGCATTCGGTAACTAGTTAGCTGCTGAATGCTATGTGATCCATGGAGCATAAGAGGCGACGACAGCCCGCAAGGTGCAACATTCGATTGAAATGGTATTTGTTTTGAATTTTGGATCCTCACTATAGGAAGCGAACTAGTCAGACTCGGCTAAGAAGTTTCAAATAAGAGAACCGGAGAAGCGGCAAGAAGCAGCTAATCCATTAGATAAGGTGTGAAAGAGCTTTGAAGCTAACTCGAGAAAGACTGATGAGGAGGAAGCGGACTAATCCCTTTATTTCCTCTGACATGCAATAGATTCGGTAGCTAACTAGCTCTTGAATTTCATGTGTATTTGGAACATTAGCACGTCGATTCATTATCTACTTATCCTACGAATCCTTGTATATTTTGATCATTACACATGGATTTAATAGCTACTTAGATACAAAATTTATATGTATTTTGAACATTAGACATGGAGTTTGGTAGCTAGTTAGCTCCTGAATCCACTGTGTATTTTGAACATTTCACATGGATTCGGTAGCTAACTAGTAGCTAGTTAGCTGCGGGAATTCATGTGTATTTTTTAACATTGTTCTTGGATTGGGTAGTTAGTTGTATTCCTGAATCCCATGTATAACATTAATTATCTTAATCTAATGGTTATGGTTTGATTTTCATGATTTCTCATTTTAAATAGTTTTCTCATTTTGAGCACCCTCATAAAGTATATATATATATATATATATATGTATATATATATATATATATATATATATATATATATATATATATATATATATATATATATATATATATATGTATATATATATTGTTTTGGTAGAAAAAACAATAGTGTTGAATCTTAACTTTGACAAGTGTGTGGATTAAATAGCAAGGAGGGGACTGTGGAATTCGACTAAATGGAACAAAGACATAAAAAGAAAGAATGACACCACGATTTGTTAACGAGGAAAACCTTAGAGGTGATAATCTCTTTGGAAAAAACTCCGGGAGTTAGGTCTCCAACCTTAAAAGTTTCACTATAATAATTGAGTTACAACTGTGGAAGATGATGGAGAGAATTACAAGAAAGATGTGCGTAGAGTGTGTGAGTGTACGAGAGTATGCATATTTTTCATCTCCATCTCCCCTTAAATATAAGTAAGTTTGAATGGGTAAAAGTTGTTCCTACAATCTCGGAAATAGCCTTATCTTCTTCAACGTCCGTGAGACCAAGTCATCCTTGCCGTTGAAGATGTGTTGAACGTGCTAGAGAAATATCCTGTATTCTTCTCTCTTATTCACTGGAAAATAATAATAATAAAGATATTAGGAAATATCAAATAAGTAAATATTAAAACGATACTTACAGTGGAGTAACATCTTGACATGCAGGAGCAGCGAAGATGTCACCATGCTTTGAGAAATACCCACAACAATTTGTCCCCAAAAACATTTGGCTATTTTGGCAAGCCCAGAAGAGGCAAATGTTTTCTCCAATAAATGCTCAGCGCCGGCTTGCATGATGGGTCGGGCATTGTGAAACGTGGAGAAAATGGACGATTGGGGAGTAATGCTTGGAAAAAGTGGTTTTTGGAAATAGAGTTCTTTTTAATTAAATAACCGCTTGGGAGTTTTAATAAGCTTCTCAAACCTTCCTTTTCATCCCACCTTGCTTACGTATTTGTTCTTCTTCAAGGTAAAATTTCTCCGCTTCTTACTTTCATCCATTGTTTACTTCTCTTTTGTCTGTCAACCATGGGTAGAACTAGGTGGAGTTCGTCCAAAACTAAGAGTGCCCCATCCCACAAGGTCCCACGAGAGATTAGTCTTAATGATTTTGTGGCGAAAATCTCCTTGCAAAACCGGATGATGAGACTTGTTTGTTTAGTGATACCCAAATAGAATCTCTGAAACAACAATGTTACTTCCCAAAAGGTGCGATTTTTCATCCTTTTTACGTAAATCTTAGGTACGACTTCATTTCCGCTAAATGGATGCTTTCATGAGTATCCCTTTCTTCTAGGGTTTAGCTATCCCTTCCCACCGTTGGTTTCTGAGTTCTTTCAAAAGACCCAACTTGCCTATACTCAATTGATGCCCATGGCTTGGAGAGTTTTAGCTTTTATTATCAAAGTGAACAGGGAGAATGGGTTAAACCTAGGGCTTCATGAGATAGCCTATTTGTACGACCTCCAACCTTTCGATTCAAAAAGGTATCTCTTCAAGAAAAGGTCAGGTAGGAACTCTTTAATGAGCACCACATCTTCTAGTGATAGGGGATGGAAAAATAGGTTTTTTTTTGTTGATAGGTCATCCATTGGAGAAGGGAATGAGATATCAAGCAAATGGAACAAGGGAGGTACTTGAATTCCTAACTTTGTGACTTCCATTTCTTGAAACAAACTGAAATCGTAATTGTTCTTACCTCTTTTCAGATATTGGTAGGAGAACTACTTCCACCTGCATTTGAGATACATTGGCCAAAATTGACGAGTTTTTCAAGCTTCCTTTGGACAAGAGATCTCTGAGGACTACTAGAATCACCTCTGGTTGTTCTGGAAGATCAGAAAGCGTCAACTTCAGTCATTATGTCTACAGGTAAACATGTTGTCTTTTCACTATAGTTTTATCAATTCGATGCATTACACTTCTTGACAATATTCATATGTCATTACAGTCTCCAAACCAGTTGTTTCAGGATCGGACTTTGATCTTGATGATATTGAGGCCATGTTTGATGAGCCCGCTCCTAAGATTGATATGAAACCTCTGCCTGTTCCTAAGAAGGCCCCTGTTTTAGACGAGAGCGCAGGGATTGGCTCCAGGGTGAGAAAGAGGAAGGCTATTCAAGAGGAGGTGATCGAGGTTGGAGATTCTTTTGAGGGAATGCCAGTTGGAGAATTCAAAAAGAAATGTATGAGTTTTGCAGCAGGGGTAAGATGATACTAACCGGGTTTTAACTGTTTCAAAAGTTTTTTATAACAGATTTTGATGTCAAGCTATTACTTTACAGGCTGTCGGGTATTTGGAGGATGCGGTAAAAGAAATGGAGACGGCGAAGAAGAAATCTAAAGCTGATATTGCTTTGCTTAAGAAGGAGAAGATAATGTTAGAGAGCAAGGTGAAAGGACATAAAAGAGCTTGGAGCAACAAGTCAAGTCGTTGGAAGAGCGGAGCGAGACGGTGAAGGATTTATTGAGCAATTTGGCAAAGTGTGAGGAGGATCATCTTAGGGAGATTGCAGAAGTGAAAACTTCTTGCAAATTGGCTTCTGCTAAAACCGTTTCCCAATGTAAGATCAAGATGATGAAGGAATTCCGGGAAGGGAAGGCCGATAGTTGGGATATCAACAAGGAGTATGCCCACTTCTCCAAGGCGACGGGTGAACCAATAGATGAGGGTGAAGTGTCATCGAAGCCCATATGAAGCGGATGCGGCAAAAGTTGGAGAAGTTACCCCCAAAGCAACACCTGCGGCGGATGCCACTGAAAAAAGGTAAAATAACTACATTACGGTTTTGATGGTATTCTTTGGGGTAGGATCCTAAAGACAATTTTAATTTAAGTTTGGTTATGTAATAGGTCCATAAGGACCAAAGACAATTTCTCTTATGTGTTGGGTTGGTCCAACACTTTTGCATTTTAACTTTGGTAGTTTGGATGTTGTTTTTAACTTTTTAAGGATGTTTTTAGGTTAACTTTAGCTTAGTTGTAGTTTAGTAATTTTCAAGCATGTCAATGCTTGTTTTCTTTTGGATGGTTATTTGTTATGCTCGTAAGGTAACATGTTAGTATGTCAATGCGGTAGACACTTAAGATGACACGTACATGTCATAACCATAAGAATAAAACATGAGATAAATCATTTAACTGAGTGGGAATGGGTAAGCTATATGAGTTTACCCATATAGGCCCACCCCACACCTCAATTAAAGAGATAACGTGCGCTCCAGGCGAAGGTGTAGCAACCTAACATCTTAAGAAAGAGGTAATTAACTCTTTAAACCTTAGAAGGGATTATGTACCTTTACTTGAGAAGAGATGGCCAGTCTCTGACGGAGGAGAATTCATTGTTCTTCTGATTTTGCGTACTTTCGATATGTCCCCATTTTCGTATATCAACACCTCATAAGACAAAGATATGTTAAAAAAGGACGTCAACTATGTTGACGCCTCTCCACAAGTTGTGTTAGTGACATCTTAATTTGTAATGAAGTAAGAAAATAGTAAATAGGAAAATGGAAGGTTACAAATAAATAAAGGATTGTCCATACCTGAGATGAGATGAGTTAAAGGGGTGCATTGTTTAGATGTAATACCTTTTAAGGTGAATGGCGTTCCAACTTCGTGGTATCATTTGGCCATCCAAAGTTGACAGACGATATGCTCCTTTCCCGGCCTGTGCATCTATCAGGTAGGATCCTTCCCACTTTGGGGCGAGCTTGCCTGCATTGAGTTCCTTTGTATTTTGGAATGCCTTTCGTAGGACTAGATCTCCTACTTGGAACCTTCTAACCCTTACGTTTTTATTGTAAGATCTGGCTACCCTTTGTTGATATGCTGCCATCCGAACTTTGGCCATGTCCCTTAGTTCATCTACGTATCCAAGTCATATGTCAAGATGTCTTTATTATGTTCGAGATGTCAACAAAGCGTATACGGCCGTAGTAGGTACAAGTACTTCTGCTGGAATAGCGATTATGTCCCAAATACAAGTGAATAGGGAGTTTGACCGGTAGCGTTCTTAGATGTCGTCTGTCGGCCCATAGAACCATTGGCAACTCTTACGCCCATCGTCCTTTCTTACGGTTCAGTCTCTTTTTAAGTTGCTTATGATTATTTTGTTGCTAGATTACACTTTGTCCATTGGCTTGAGGGTGAGCAGGTGAAGATGTCACCATCTTGACTCCCAAGATGTCAAGAAATCTTGGGTTTTCTTACTAATGAATTGGGAGCCGTAATCACAAATTATCTCTGAAGGTATCCCAAATCGGCTAAATATATTTCTTTTGATGAAAGAGATTACTTCTCTGTCACGAACTTGTACATACGCCTCAGCTTCTACCCATTTAGAGAAATAAACTGTCATAGCTAATAGAAATACTCTTCCTCCTGGTGCCCTGGGTAATTTTCCTACGATGTCCATTCCCCAAATCATAAATGGCCATGGCGAAAGGATAGGATGCAATAGCTCTATTTGTGGGCAGTGCGAGGATGTCCCCATGTCGTTGACAGAGTCACATTTCTTTGCATAGTCCGCGGCGTCTCTTCTCATTGTGGGCCAAAAATAGCCCATCCTCGAGCCTTGGTATGCGGACTTCGCCCCGGTATGATTTCCACACTCTCCTTCATGCGGTTCCTTGAGAACTGATGGGCTCGATGCTTTTAGACATCTTAAGTAGTGACTGCGAGATTTTCTAAACAAAGGTTATCAATAAGTAAATACTTAGATACTCTTACCACTGAAGGCTCTATCATTTTCTCCTCATTTGGGATCGTATCATCTAAGAGATACTTGATAATAGGAGTTGTCCAAGAAGTTCTTCTTTGGAGGAAGGTACGTCGACATCTAGAGCGAGCAGGTTCAAGATGATCAATTCTTTGGGATGTCAACATGCACAATTGGGATGCTTGTACGTGAAATGATTTTGAAGGTGAACCTAAGTTTGTAATAGCATCTTCTTGAGAATTTTCCTCTCGTGGAATCTGTTCCAAAGTAAATGTTTTGAATTTGGCCGCCAGAATTTTTACAATTTCCAAATATGTCGTCATCTTTGCATTTTTTGCTATGTAGGATCCATTGTAATGGTTGACAATTAGCAAAGAATCTATAAACACCCGGATATGCTTGACATCTAGGTCCTGGGCCGTTGTTAGACCTGCAATTAATGCCTCGTATTCTGCTTCATTATTAGTGGCCTTGAAACGGCAGCTGATGGATTGTGGTATTATGTCCCCTTGTGGCGATTTTAGTACAACACCAAGACCTGTACCTCTCATGTTAGAAGCACCATCTGTGTAGAGAGTCCATATCTTCAGGATGTCGTCATCTTGAAGTTGCTGAACCTCCAATTCCACCTCTGGTTGCATGGTTGGACTAAAGTCAGCCATAAAATCAGCTAAAGCTTGAGATTTTATTGCTGTTATGGGATCATATTTAATGTCGTATGTGCTTAATTGTACAGACCACTTCGCCATCCGACCTGACATATCTGGTTTTCTCATAACATTCTTAATAGGATAGTTAGTGCGTACAATTATAGTATGTGTTTCAAAATAGTGCCTTAATTTAATAGAAGCAGTTATCAAAGCTAAAATTAATTTTTGTAAATGAGAATACCTGGTCTCTGCATCTAAAAGTGTCTTACTTATATAGTAGATGGGTTGCTGACTACCATCTCGTTACGCCCAAGGCTGCACTAACGGCGCCTTCGATCTTGCCGGGTAGATGTAAAGATGTTCCTCCTCCTGAGGCTTGGCCAATAATGGAGGTGTCGACATGTAAGTTTTGAGCTCTGAAAGGCTTCTTCATGTTGGTTCTCCCCCTTTGGAACTTCTTGTTCTTCCTTAGGATGTCATAGAAAGGTTTGCATCGATCCGAGGATTTTGAAATGAACCTGGTGAGTGCGGCAATCTTTCTGTCAATCTTTGGACGTCCTTGACAGATTGAGGTGACGACGAGGTTAATAATAGCACGTATACGTGCAGGGCGGCTTGAATGCCTCTTTTAGTAACCATGTAACCCAAAAACTTCCTGCCTTCATTCCAAAGTTGCATTTAGCTGGATTAAGTTTCATAATATTGAAACAATCCAAGATGTCAAAGGCTTGAGATAAGTTGCTTATGTGATCTTCGGCTTTCTTGGATTTTACTACCATGTCGTCAATATATACTTCCATTGTGTCCCCAATCTGATCTTTGAACATTTTGTTGACGAGCCTTTGATATGTGGCTTTGCATTTTTAGTCCAAAAGGCATAGCAATATAACAATAAATACCTGTTGGTGTTATGAAGGCGGTGTCTTCCTGGTCAGATGGTTCCATATGGATTTGCTGGAATCCTGAAGATGCATCCATGAAGGTGAGGATTTCATGTCCGAATGTGGCATCAACTAACGAATCTATGTGAGGCAGAGGGAAAGGATCTTTTGGACAGGCTTTATTTAGGTCGGTGAAATCAACACAGACTCGCCATTTCCCATTCTTCTTCTCAACTACAACCACGTTTGCTAACCATCTTGGATAATCTACCTCTCGGATCATGTTGGCTTTAAGTAAGCGTTCTACTTCTTCCTTGATGATCTGGTTTCTTTTTTCTGCAAATTTCCTTCGTTTCTGGTGCACTGGTTTAAAACTAGGATCGATGTTAAGTTTGTGAGTGATGACATCTTTGCTGATGCCGGTCATGTCATCATGTTTCCAAGCAAAACTCTTTACTCTGATTTTTAATAAGTCCACAAGCTTCTCTTCTATATCTGATGGGATGTCACTGTCAATAAGTACCTTGATGTCCAGGTTGGAAGGGTCTAGCAATACTTCTTTCACATCGTTTTCCCTAGCTTCCAGGACTTCACGTACTTTCCTTTGTAATTGCTATGCTTGTTTTGGAGATGTCGACGCCTTCATTGAAGTCTTATAACATTCCTTGGCCACCTGTTGATCACTATATATTTTGGCGACACCCCAAGGTGTTGGGAACTTCACACACTGATGGTAAGTGGATGGGACAGCCTTCATCCCATGAATCCATGGTCTTCCAAGAATGACATTGTAGGATGTTGCGCAATCGATTACACAGAACCGCTCCATGGTGTTGAGGCCCTTTGAGTATATTGGAAGCTTTATTTCCCCCACTGTTTCTTTGACTTCACCACTGAAGCCTACCAATACTGAGGATTTCTTGATGATCTCCGATTCTGGGATGTTCATTTCCTTGAGGGTGCTCAACATAATGAGATTGTGAGCTACCCCCATCAACCGGGATACGCCGGATTGTACAATTGGCGATGCGCAGGAAATAACTAGGGTGTCGTGATGGGGTTCCGGCAAGTTCTCTCGATCACTCTCATCAAAGGTGATTGGATCATGGCGGGGTGTCGACATTCTTGGTTGTCTTTACGGCCTCTCCTCTTTTGACTCCTTAGCATGTCGTTTTGCGGCGAATAGGAAGTGTCACATATTTACGAGCCTCCACTAATGAAATTGATCACCTTTGTTGATGTTGGGGGAGATCTTTGGTCTCTCGACTTCATGAGGAGCTTCCGCACTTTCGGCCTTCTTCTTTACGGATCCCGGCAACTCCTTAAGATGTCCCTTCGAGAGCAAGTAATGCTGATCTCCTTTCTTAGTGCGATGAAATCTTCGAGTAACATGCCCAGAAGTCTTCATGGTAAGTGCACCATTTTGATTTGTCACGCCATCCCGTAGGCTTATCTGTCTTCTTTGGCCATCGGCTTTGTCCCTAGGTTGCCCGTTGCGCGAGTATACGAAATGTCAACGGAAAAACAATAATCGAAATGTTAGGCACATTATCATTATCTTCATCCTCACCGTCTATTGAATTAATTTTGCTAGTATCAATTCTTGGGTAAGGATTGGAACGGTTGTTCTGCGATGGGATGATTCGGTTTTCTGTCGGGGTGGTCATATGTCGACGACTTGGACGAGGACTTTGATCTTCGCGGCTCATCTTCCTCCAATCTTATGAATCTCGATGCCTGCTCTGACTTCTTCCAACCGCTTACAAGGAGTCATCACCAAATCTTGATAATACTTGTGAATCTTTCTTCAATCCCATTTTGAATGCTTACGTAATTTGTTGACATGTCAAGATTGGGAATTTCAGTACTTCCTTATTGAACCGGTGAACATAATCTTTCGAGTTTCATTAAGTTTGTTGGGTCACATTGTAGAGATCACTTGTCGGCTTCTCAAATTGTCGACTACACGAGAATTGGTTATAGAACATGTTGATAAGGCTGGGCGTATGAACCAATTGAACCTTGGGGCTGCCTAATCGGCCATTTGAGAGCTGGTCCAACCAAGGTTGATCCAAATCCTCTGCATAAGCAAGCCTCCCGGAATTGGAGCGGAATATGGATTATGTCCATCTTCTCACGATAGTGAGCAACATGCTCCTTTGGAGTGCAATGGTGCCGTCATACAACTTCATAGATGGAACGTTGAAACGCTTCGGGATGTCGACATTTGCAATTCTGGGACAAACCTAGATTGATTGTAGCGATTACGAGACAGCTGGTTGGATTGGAGGAGTTATGCAGGGCACGTTCATTATCGGCTCACGAGATCTGCATCTGTTTGGCTAGTGGGTTTCTGCAAAAGGGTCGGCCATAGGAATACGATTGAAATTATTATTATTTAAAAGATTATTCAGCAAACCGAGTTATCCGTGGTATTTGTGACGGTGGTGTTGTCAATGAATGGAATGAACGGGGTGAATCTGCTTTGAAGGTGGCGTCATTAGGGTGTCCCGGGTAAGGATGTCGGTGAGGAGTTTGAGGTGGACTATTCATTGGAATAAATTCATTCTGGAGCGTAGATCCTTCGGTGTTGTCGAAGTTGAGGTTCCTTGCGCGCAATGGTAAGATGTTTTCAAGCCGCGAAGCGATGAGCTGTTGATCCCTCTGCATCTTGACCATGGAATTGGCCAACACCTTGGAATTGCTATCTTGTTGATACAACCTCTGATTAACCTGGTTAGGATAGTCCGAATGTCAGCATCTACATTGGAAGAAGTCGCTTCCTTTTGTGGATTCTTTGTAGGTTGAATTTGCTGAGGTCCGGTCTGAGGAGGTGGCGGCAACAAGCTGGTTCTACCTCCTGATGTTGGAGTGACGGTGGTACCCTTGCCGGCGGCGGACACATTGGGAGGTGCAGACATGATGAATTCGCTCAGGAAATGATCCAAATAACCGATAAACCACGAGGCCCCTCGGTGGGCGCCAAATTGTTTTGGTAGAAAAAACAATAGTGTTGAATCTTAACTTTGACAAGTGTGTGGATTAAATAGCAAGGAGAGGACTGTGGAATTCGACTAAATGGAACAAAGACATAAAAAGAAAGAATGACACCACGATTTGTTAACGAGGAAAACCTTAGAGGTGATAACCTCTTTGGAAAAAACTCCGGGAGTTAGGTCTCCAACCTTAAAAGTTTCACTATAATAATTGAGTTACAACTGTGGAAGATGATGGAGAGAATTACAAGAGAGATGTGCGTAGAGTGTGTGAGTGTACGAGAGTATGCATATTTTTCATCTCCATCTCCCCTTAAATATAAGTAAGTTTGAATGGGTAAAAGTTGTTCCTACAATCTCGGAAATAGCCTTATCTTCTTCAACGTTCGTGAGACCAAGTCATCCTTGCCGTTGAAGATGTGTTGAACGTGCTAGAGAAATATCCTGTATTCTTCTCTCTTATTCACTGGAAAATAATAATAATAAAGATATTAGGAAATATCAAATAAGTAAATATTAAAACGATACTTACAGTGAAGTAACATCTTGACATGCAGGAGCAACTGAAGATGTCACCATGCTGAGAAATACCCACAACATATATATATATATATATATATATATATATATATATATATATATATATATATATATATATATATATATATATATATATATAGGGTCACGCTTCAATAAAAATCGTGAGAACCACTTGTATACACTTGTATATAGTAGATATTTAGCTACTGTATACATATACAATAGACTGTATACATATACAGTAGATACTTAGCTACTGTATACAAGTGTATACATGTGGTTATACACTTGTATACAGTAGATACTTAACTACTGTATACATATACAGTAGACTGTATATGTATACAGTAGCTAAGTATCTACTGTAAACAAGTGTATACAAGTGGTTCTCACGGTTCTCATTTTGTTATGATTCTCATTTGAGCACATACCTATATATATATATATATATTATGTGGATTGAATTGGCAATTAATTTTGCTTTATTTTTAAGCAAACAACGAAATTTTATTAGCAATCACACGAAGTTAGAAGTTGACAATACACATGCGACAGACGCTCAACCCAAGTAGTGAAGCTTTCGTTAACAAAAGAAGCTTTAGAAACACCATCGGCCATAACATTTGCCGTTCGACGAGCTAAATGTATAGAGAAAAAAAGAATTTGTATTAAGCATATTCCTATATGCATTAAAAAGGTTGTCCAAATAAGAAAAATCATATGAACATGAAAGCGTTCCGTAAAAAACAACCTTTGAATCCATCACAAATTTCATTTTTATTAATTACAAAACAATAATTAATAAATGTGAAAGCGGATTAAACGAATAAGTAATAAAAATAGAGCTAGTCTCCCATGAGAACACCATGACCCGTCTCATCCATGAGACGGGTCGGATCCAGCCCCATGACCCATGATCCATGCGCCTAGTCAAACCCAAAAGGAGAAGGTTACGTCATTTGCTTCCAGGCGAAGGTTATGCCGCCATTTAATCCATGGGCTGGCAATAGCTTCTTCTCAAAGTCGATTCTCCTCCCCAATCAATAAAAATCACATAAACCAAGATCAGGAAACTTATTTAAATAAGACCCAGACCCAGTAATAAAGATTCAAAATTTTTAAATTTTTAAAAATTTAAATTTTTATATTTTGTTTTTTTTCAGTGGTTTAGAAAAAGTAATAGTTACCATCTCTTAATGTAATGACTGTATGTATATAAAGTAACATTGTTCATAAGTAAACGTAATACCTGTTTTGCAATATCAACTATTACTTAACCAAATGAGAAGTATTACTCAAAATGAAAACAGTTCCTAAAACTATTATTCGTTAAAAAAAAATAATTAACAATATTACTTCACAAGTGTAGTACTATTACTTATAGCAATACCAACTATTACTTAAACAAATGAGAAGTATTACTCAAAATGAAAACAGTTCCTAAAACTATTATTAGTTAAAAAAAATAACAATATTACTTCACAAGTGTAGTACTATTACTTATAGCAATACCAACTATTACTTAAACAAATGAGAAGTATTACTCAAAATGAAAACAGTTCCTAAAACTATTATTAGTTAAAAAAAAAAAATAACACTATTACTTCACAAGTGTAGTACTATTACTTATAGCAATACCAACTATTACTTAAACAAATGAGAAGTATTACTTTTGCCAAACGAAGAAAACATAGGGAAAATATACTATTACTTTTCTGTATATATGTATTACTTTAATGTATACAAACTATTACTTTATATGCATACAATTATTACATTATGTTATAGTAACTATTACTTTTCACAAATAAAAAAAAAAAAATATATAAAAATTTAATTTTTTTTTTTTAAATTAAAAGAGAAAGAACAGTTATCGTACATCCATAATTCTCTCCCCTCAAGACGTAAAAGCCTTCTCTCTCTCTCCTCTCTCTCTCTAAACGGAAACACACAGCTTCCTCCTCAATCGTCTTCTTCATTCAACCCAAGCTCCCCAGTCTTCTTCCTCATCTAGCTCTCCCTCGCCGGAAAACAACCCAATCCAACCCCAATCTCCTTCACCTTTCCCGTCTTCCAGATCCTGAGCCGCCAACTACCGCCGCTCCTCAACGCCAATCAAGTCCTCTCAATCTCACCACCGTTCCCTGTTCTTCCCCAAGACCTATTCGCCGGAACAAACCCCCTCACCGGTGGGAACTCAATTCCCTCACAATCGCCTTCTTCCTCTGTTTCCATCCATTTTCTTTCTCCAACTTTCCGGAAGACGTCCAGCTCTGCGTCATCTCTTTCCTCAATCCTTCCGACATCTCCTCCTTCGCCTGCACCTCCAAGCGCGTCGGGTATCCCTGAAACGGGTCCGGGCTTCGGGTCATTCCGACCCGTCTCATCCATGAGACGGGTATCACTGTTCTCACGTAAGTTTTTGTCATAAAAATAAACAAGAAGAAGGGAGTAGAAGAAATTAGATTAGAAGAAATCAGATTAGAAGAATTCATTTTGCTTTATATATATAAAAAAAAAAAAAATTATTGGCCTTTTTCTTTCTGTTTTGGTAATTAATCATATCATATTGACTACTTACATGACTCCAATAGAGTTGCTCTAATCATGCACCAGTTCCTCTTATATTGAAAACTTGTTAAGAGTTTGGATCTTACAAAATGGTTGTAACTAAGGCCAATATAATCTTTAATTCGGATTTTTTTTTTTTTTATCTTTTTTTAACTTTCACAAAAAAAAAAATCATAAATTATCTTTATGTTTGATGTTTGGAAGTAGGAGAGAAGGAAAAGGGGCTTTGTTGTAAATATGTCCTCTTACAAAAGAACAAGATCCATCGAGACTAAACCGTTTCGCGCGCGTCCCTACGCCACCAGCTTCCCTCCCTCCCTCAATCTTTTCTATTTTACCTTGAATATCCCTCCGGCTCCTTCCTTCCATGGGAAGCAAAAGCTCATTCACCAAAATCTTCCATTATCCTTTGCTTCCATTCATAATATTATCATTTTTTCACCCCTTCCCTCGTCACATAAAAATCGATCCCAAATTAGAGCCAAATACACACCCAATCAACCTCAAGAAAATTTGTTCAACTGCGACAGATTTTTCGATCCTTTGAGAACCCCAGCCTGAAATCTTTCCCCTTTGAGGTAAGCTTAATGATTCTGGTTTCTTATATATAGTATATATATATATATATATATATATATATATATATATATATATAGAGAGAGAGAGAGAGAGAATGTGCAGCTAGGGTTCTTGTTTTAGATTCAAGGTTATATTGATTAGGTATTGATATCCATTTGGTTTTGTTGTGATTATTAACATAGTTTTGGATATTTTTCTCGTTGTTCTTTCGTTATGAGATGCGAATGTTCATCTATGTATATGAAAATAATGAATACAGAATATCTGATTTTCTTTCTTTTCCTTTCCTTAGGGTTTTGATTAATTAGGTTTCTTGAAATACTTATTATTTTAGCATCAAATGTTCTGTTTAATTTAATTTATGAAAAAGATCTAGAAAACATTCAGGTGAAGTTAAACGGGGAGAGCAGCAATGGGGCTGATAAAGGTGATGGTTTTAATGATGATGGTGACGGAGATTTCTGCACTTTTTGGTGGCGATACAAACCCTGTGTTTGATCCGTGTTCTGACGCGAAAATTCAGAGATGGGACGGATTTACGTTTGGTCTTGCATTCTCTTCTAAAGAATCCTTCTTTTACAATCGAACTCAGCTTTCACCATGTGATCGCCGGCTCAACCTAGCTGGTGGCAATGCGCAACTTGCCGTTTTCAGGCCTAAAGTTGATGAGATTTCTCTTCTCACCCTCAATAGCTCCACTTTCAATCCGGTATCTACTCTCACTTTTGATGCACTTGTACTAAAAAACATAGTTATTGAGACGATCGTTTACTGTATTAAATAGCCTCTAGTACCAACTTTGTTTCATTTTTGACATCACATGGACGGAATAGGGGTCTCATTAAGTGGGTGTCACAAATATATTAGAGACATTAATTATTGTCCTGACATAAATATAACATGTTGCAATAGAGACCATAAGAAAATGTTTTTTCCAAAATAGTAACCACTAAAGAAATGTTGTCATAAAATAAAAACCATTAGAGAAATGTCATCCCAAAATGTGTAAATGGAGACTATTAAAGAATAATGTTGTTCCAAATAAATATTCTCTAAAAGATATTTTTCTAGTAGCGTGTCAAGTGTGTGGCACTGTGTGCGCACCGGTGTGTGTGCCTGTGTGCGACTTCTTTAGAAAATTTTCAGTTTTTTTTAATGCACTTGTCAAGTCTGTGTGTGCCAGACTGCCAGTGTGTGTTCTTGCGTGACTCCTTAACAAAATTCAGATTTTTTTGGTGCACTTGTCAAGTGTGTGCGTTCATACATGACTTCTTTACAAAAATTTCAGAGTATGACTGGTGGGTATATGGTCGCATTTGCTGGACGACAATATGCTGCACGATCAATCCCAGTTCTTGTTGCCGATTATACCCATACCATAACAAGTTTTACTCTTGTAAGACCATAATCCGCGTAATTACCTCTTTTCTTTTTCTAATTAATTTTTTATTACAAAAATGAACAAAAAATTTCCTATTTTCTACAGGTACTAGAGTTTCAAAAGGGTACGCTTCAAAATTTGTTCTGGAAGAAATTTGGATGTGCTTCTTGTTCTTGGAATTCCTCTGTTTGCTTAAACAACCAAGACTGTGCAATACCATCCTCTAAGTGCAAGAGCAGCGGGGGTTCTGTTGACTGCAACCTTAAAATTCAGTTGACTTTCTCCGGCACGGACAAGAACGACAATGTCCTAAACTCATGGTATGAGGTGGCTAACCTTCGACAGTACTCTCTTTTTGAGTTGTATTCTAACATTCGCGGCGCCATCACTGGCCAATAAACAGTCTAATACAATCATCAGAAATCATATGGTGGTCGACTGGCATCGATGAATTGCACTCTTAGGTGAATCTTTCTAATTCATTTTCGGATCGAAGATTCTAGTTGGCTTGTTTATGAATATATAGTTGAGTCCATGTTACTTATACAAGATGCAGTAACTCAGTTTAAGAAGGTATATTTTTTAATTTTGTATGATTTAGTTTTACTGTTCAGACTGGTTTCCTCTATGTCCAATTCATTCATATTTCTAGAATAGAAAAATGTCTTTTTAGGCTCCGTTTGTTTAGCGTAAAACATTTTCCGGAAAATGATTTCCTGCAAAATATTTTCCGAAAAATGAAAATCTTTTCCGAAAAATGAGATAAACATGTTTAGCGTAAAACATTTTCTCAATTTTCCGGTGCGAAACAAACTCCGGAAAATGGGGAAAATGAAAATGTTTTCCGGAAAACATTTTCCCCCAAACAAACGGAGCCTTAGAGACCATTTGTTTGAGACAACAATCTCTTTTAATAGTTCCTATTTTAACATTTGTAGGACAACATTTCTCTATTCGTCTCTATTTTCGGGACAACATTTTTCTAATGATGTTCTAAATTCAAAATGTGACAGTATCAAACGGTGTTGAGGTTATTTAATGAGACCCTTTTCCGTCTTCATAACTAAGTTTTTGTAGCAGTGGTTAGATGCTACATCTTTACTCTTCTTTTCAACACACACAGGCACTGTTTTGGAGCGTCATTTTCTTAAATTTTACTAATGCAATTACAGTTTCGTTTTTTTTTTAAAAAAAAATTCACATATATATTCTGAGTTTAAAGGGATCATACAAACAGAAACCTTTGAAAATAATTCTAGTAAATTTCCGAACTGATATACGTAAGAGTTCAGTCACAAAATGTGGCTTTGCCATAGACGCAGCACTAAAAGCGAAGGCATTAGCCTTGTAGCTTCTCTGATGTTAACAGTTTCTACATAACATCGTTTACAAAGCAAAATTCAGTACAGATAGTACCGATACATATCATAATACTCGTATTGCACTAGTGCAGACAATGAGCAATTCTTAGTGGCCAAAAATCATTCTAATTGTTCGAAAAGTTGGTTTTTCTCACTTGTCAACTTTCGTCTTTCTTCATTTAACTTGTCGCGCTGTCATCATCATCCGCATCACCATCATCATCATCATTATCATCATCATCTTCATCTAGAGGCTCATAATCATAATCTTGATCAAGATCGTTATCAAGTTGCTTACCATCTTCTTTAGTGTTCTCTTCTGTTTTGCCATCCAACTGGGAGATTAGGTTAACATCAGAAATGTCAGCTTCATTATCTGCAAGAGTGAGTGATTTTCTAGCAGAAACAAGGCTTGCACCATCTGCCTCTTCAAGGTTTGCTTGTGGGCCCCGAGTTTGAATGAGATAATGTGCCACAGACTTGAAGCCAAGTTTTATAACCTGGAAAATTGCATAAAGTTAGTGACTTTGTTCCACAAACGCAATAATGTGGTACTCTCCGTAAGGGTTATTTGATTTTATTACACAAAATAGAGAAAACTAACATATACTCCCTCTATTGAGTAGGGGCGGATGGAGTATATCACTCTCAAACAAAGAAAATGGCAAGGACCATGGAATGAAATAATGTTTCCTGTCAAGCTAACCAAAAGCTTGTTTCAAGTATACATAGCTATGTTAAAACATATCTAAAGGTAATACTGACTACTGAGGCCAATAGAATGAACCTTTCTATATATAGCACCAGTGGGTTCCCATCCATTTGCCCTTCGGCAGCGACTGCAGTTGCATATTCCTCGACAAACAGGGCAAACCCAGTCTTGATTTTCATTTACTTCCAAGACATTCTCCCCATACCTGCAACAGAGCAGCAAACTCAAAACGGACCTAAGGGGTAAATATTTTCATGAAAACTGTGATCATTTCATAATTAAATTGAACTCTTGTAAGATAACTAATCACAGTACATAACTCTCCCTATCCTAAAATAAGTTTCTATTTTTTAATTTTCGGGGAAATTAGGAAACTTTAACTTTAAAGCCATTTTAGTAGCAGCATATCCATGAGTAGGCTTGTTCACCTGAATCACCTTAGAGGATTGTTAAGTGCATATTGGACATGATATTTAGCAACAGTGAAATTAGTAACCTCCTTAGGGGGTTTTTGTTTTTTTTAAGTGATAAGTGCTGAAATCTGATTTCAGTTCTGAAAATGGTTGAATGATTAAGAGGCAGCAACTGAAAACTGAATTCTAAATTGGATAAGTTGTTTGATTTTCTATCTGAAATCATTATCTGAAACAGTTAAAAAACAATTAAAAAAAATTAAAAAAATTAAAAAAAAACGTAAATGCAATATGAAATAGTAAACAGTTTAAAAAAAAAATTAACCAAAACCAAATATGAAACAGTGGCTTTCAGAGGCAATTCAGCAACATTTTAACCACTTAAAATTAAGAGGACTTTAAGAGCCTAACAAGCCTTATTTCAAAAAAAAAAACACACTTATTTCTCTAATCCTCTTAATGAATAAGTGTTAAGAGGCAAACAAGGCTTAAAATAAAAAAACAAATGCCCCCTTAGTAAGAACACTCATTTTTGGGACAAGATATATAAACACACACACTCATTTTGGGGTTGAGTGGTCATTTTAACATCACACTACGATTATACCCCATGAATATTGTAAGTTCGAGGTACATTCATAATTTCATAATGGAACTAATTCATTTGCATGAAATTGCACCACAAAAACTTTCCCCTTAATAGATGCTACTTTTGCTTCATTTATATGAAGCAGGCTGTTGGGTATGCATATTTTAACCCTCCTATTTTGTATTAGATTTGATTGATACCATAACCTCCTATTTATTTTAAGGACTTTAGAACCCTATGTAATGAAGCTTAGACTTCAATTTTTTAGCTAAGTCCATTTTATAGAATAGGTTAATATTAGGCTTGAAGACTGGCACAAGACTCATTGGATCTAAGGATATGCAGTTCAGAAGTTCAAAACCGCCTAGTGAAATTCTTAGTTAAGAACAGCTCCTGAACTCCAGTGTGCAAACCGCATTGATGAACCGCACATGCAACCGCATTGCAGTTCCAAATCTCAAACCGCACTGAAGGATCTTCAACACTGGTGAAACCGCACTTGTCAAACCGCCCCTCACCAGGACCGCATCCAATGATTGGCTACTTGAAGTGAACCACTTTTTATCCGTTGGAATCCACGTCAGCAATATCAAATGTCAACCACCATATCGTCACGTGACTACTTTTCAGACAAGATCTGCAAGGATCTTAAAAAGGTGACAGATGTCCTAACCTCCTTGATTGCAGCTGAAGCCTGATCAGTTTTTCCTGCAACAACAGTTCCAAAGGACAAAAGTGGTTGTTGTGGACCAATGGGATTGCATCAAGGACTGTCCTTACAACAGTTGTATCCAACGGCTAGTTTCTTGATGCTTGGGTATAAATACCCCTAATCTTCACCATTTGAAGAGTGCTTGAATCTTGAGAAATTGCTGTGTTCATAAGAAGTTGAAGCTCTGCCCAGAAATTCTAAGTCCTTTGAATCTTCATCTTCAACCTTCAAGAAATATTCCCAAATTTTCGTAAATCAAGCCTTAACACATTCAAGAATCATTGAGCTCTACATCTCTTAGATTTAAAGAGCCTTGATCTTGAACACACACACACCTCACTTGTTTAAACACATAGTTTATTCATTTGAGATACACTGGTTATAGTCTAGGATTTGTTCTTCATAGAAAAGATTTTATTGTACTTTGTAATCTCAAATACTCAATATAAAATCTCTCTTAGAAATCCAAGACTAACCATCTTGGTAGTGGACGTAGATCGTTTATCGATTGAACCACTCCAAATAGCTTGTTCGTACTTTATTGCATTTATATTTTACGTGCTTGCTAATTATTTATCTCTCGTCTCTGTTTGATCTTTATATAGTTATCCTTTATTGTGAAATTGTGTTTGGAGTTAACATTGTCAAACTACACTTTCGGTTTTACAGCTTTCAGTAAAATTGCACTAAAACCGCCTTGCAAAACCGCCTCCTCAAAACCGCATTTATGTTAAGGAGATTCCGCTGTGCATTTTACAACTCTACTTGCAGTTTCGTATACACTGCAAGAAGTTTTGTAAGCGTAGAGGTTTAGTTTTAAATTGAGGGCGAAAAATTTGTTGACTATTCGCCCCCTTCCCCTCTAGTTTGTATTTTCACCCTTGTTGCCACCTTTGGGACCAACAAAGTGGTATCAGAGCAACAGCACTTTTAAAAACCACTGTTTTTCAAGCTTAACGACTTGTGTGCCGATTCGTTACGGCAACCTCAAAGACAATGACAGCGTTAACTATTCACACATTCCAATTTTGGACGAAGACCACTTTGACATACGGAAGTGCCGAATGCTTATTCATTTGGAAACTATAGATGAGATCTTTGGTGGAATGCGTAGTCGATGGGCCATTGATTCCTATGAAGGCCAACACCGATGCAACCACCAATCCGAAACTCAGAGGTCAAAAAGCCATAAGAAGAGTGGTCGGATGAAGAGAAGAGATTAGTTGCCTTGGACAGCAAGGCTAGGCACATTATTTCTGAAACCCTCCCCGTTTCAACTCTCCAGAAAGTAATGTACCTCAAAACCGCAAAGCAGATGTGGGATGCCATAGAGAGCTACCTCGAAGGTGACGAAGAGTGCAAGGAAAGCAAATTATACACTGTTGAAAGATCCTACAACAACTTCAACAGAAAACCCAACGAAACCTTGCGTCAAACCTACGATCGCTATGTTGAGGTAGTTAATGCTTGTAGATCTCTTGGCAAAACTTTAACCGATAAGAAAATCAATATGACTTTCCTATCTGCTTTAGGTTCTAGATGGGTAAATAAGGCTACCTCTCTAGAAGACTCCAAATTATTGGGTACTTGGTCGTTAAGTAACTTGTATGCCAATCTTAGAGTCTACGAACTTAAATTAAATCATATTGAAGAGATAGAAGGGAAAACCAAATCGCTTTCCATGTCCGTAGTGGAACATGAGGAGAAACCATCTTACATCCAATCAAACCACTGATACTTCCATATCAACCTCATCACTCATCGAGATGGATGATGATGATTTTGCCATGTTTGTGAAAAGATTCCAAAAATTTAGAAAATCTTCAAAACCTTTCACAAAATCATTTTCAAAAGGCAAACCTCCTGCAACATTTTCTAGGGCTGCAGATACAAAGAAAAAGGGTGACCTAGTTTGCTACAACTGTAGGAAACCTGGTCACTTTGCATCTGAGTGACCACAGCCTAAATATGAATACATGAAAAAGAAAACTTTTCCTTCGAAATTTTCTCATCGCAAGGGAATGGTTGCTGAGGAGGAAGAGAATTCCAAGGAATTAGCAACTTGGATTGAAACAGATTCTGATGATGGAAGTAATGAAGAAACCGAAGAGGTTAATCTCTGCTTAGTTGCAGACGCTTCCGATGAGTCAGATTCTGAATCATTTGAGTTGCAAGATATGAAAGAAAAAGAGGTTTTTGCAAAACTTCCAAACTATAAATTGGATGATGATATCAAACTTACTCCTAGCGTTAAGATAGGAAATTGCTCATATTCACGACCCATTTTCTCATCTAAAAATGCTCCACCTTCAAAAGCAATTCCAAAGAAAATTTTGAAAAAGGTGGTGAAAGAGGTTTCTCCCATGAAACATGAAAAGATGTTCAAGGAAACTGAAATGGTGATCCATCAATTCTCTAATCTTAAGAAAGCCTTAAGCTTAGCTCATGATGAACTTAATATGTACAAGACGGAGAAAACTGTGATGAGGTCTGAAATTTCAAATCTTAAGAACCAAATCAGAAGTATGACTCCTCTTGCTGATCAGAACCGCATCCTTGAAACTAAGGTTGCTGCACTTCAACTCCGGAATGATGACTTGGTAACCCAAATCAACGATCTCCAAAAGATTATTGATTTGTGGCTCAAGTCTCAATCCACCAAGGATAAAATCATGGACTCCCAAGTTCCTCCTGAAATTAAGGAAGGCCTAGGTTTTGGAACTGAGGAAGAGGAGAAGTGTGCATCCTCGAGTGAAAAGAATGAGGAAATTTTGGAACTAACTAAAGAAATTCCTAAGGGGAAGCATGCTAAAGGGAAGGGTAAAAGACAACAAATAAATTATGTCTACCCTAAAGGGAAGCAATATGGGAAAAACTCTCAGATGAAGCCAAAGGATTCTGAGAGTGTAGCTTCAGAAGAAATGGCTTATGGTGTTGGCCGCATCCCTAAAACCGCCTCTGGTGGAACTAGAGATCTTGGCGGCCCAGTCCGACCGCGCCTCTTCTTCGACCAGCTCCTCCGCCTTTAAAAGCGGGAATAGCGTTCCTAGAAAATACGCGGTCAAACTAAAGCCGGTTCGCTTTTGTCCCAGTACAACCGCTCCTCCCAAACCGCATGCAACTCCTAAGAAGAGTAAGGAGTTAGTAAAACCTCATGAAGCTTGTAGCTATTATAAATGTTACGTGTGTGATGGTTTAGGTCGCAAGTGCACGAGAATGCCTTTTGCGGTTCACATCGATGCCGGGAAGAGTAAACCTCCTTACGTCGAAGCAGTGTGGGTCGTAAAGGGTTGCTAACTTCAGGACCCCGAGGAATAAAGGGGGACCTCGTTCTTAATGTTTACATTTCGGGTCCTCTGCTTCATTTGGTCACTCCAAGGAAAATGAATGGTATCTTGACGGTGGTGCTTTCAAGACATATGACTGGAGATAGATCATTACTTGAAGATGTCATTGAAGCAAGTGGTCCGTCTGTAACCTTTGGTGACAACAACAAAGGCAAGACCATTGGATATGGTATTATTAGGAGAGAAAACCTAACCATTGAGAAGGTTTCTCTTGTTGAAGGACTTAAGCACAACCTCCTTTCAATTTCTCAATTCTGCGACAAAGGAATGCTTTGCAACTTCACGTCATCAAACTGCTTTATCAAAGATAGCATTTCCGGCGTCACCCTACTCACAGGGATTCGTAAGAGTAATATTTACATTATTGATCTAAATTCTGCATGTAGTATTACTAATCTCTGTTTTGTAGCTAAGAATGTGAGCGAAAATAGTTGGCTATGGCACAAGAGGTTGAGCCACTTGAACTTCAAGTATCTTGCTAATATTGGTAGGGAAAACCTCGTTCGTGGTTTACCTAAAGTGGCTGACCATCATCCTGAGAAATGCAGTGCATGCCGGCAGTAGCGGTCCGCGTCGTCTTTCGCAGCAAGACCGCTCCATCAACTTCCCGAGATGCTTACTGGCCTTCACATAGATTTGTTTGGACCCAGTAACCTTTGCCCGGCATTGGAGGAAATAGATATATCTTAGTGGTGGTGGATGATTACTCAAGATATACGTGGGTTGAGATGATTTCCAAAGATGATTGTTATGAGATTCTCACCGCACTCTTTAGACGGCTCCAAACTCAAAAAGAAGACATCGTTAGTGTTCGATCAGATAATGGAACAGAATTCAAGAACAACGGTGTTGCTCAGTATTGTGATGACCGTAGGATTGATCACAATTTTTCAGCATTTGGTGTTCCACAACAAAATGGGGTTGTGGAAAGGAAGAATAGGGCGTTGATTGAAATTTGGAAAGACAATGATATACGAATCAGAGGCCGCCTCGGTATTTTTGGGCTAAAGCAATCAATACCGCATGCTTCGCTCAGTAACCGCTCCCTGCATCAACAAAACCTATAATAAGACTCCTATGAGCTTTGGCGAGGAAGAACCCCAAACATTGCATTCTTCAAAATCTTTGAGTGCCAAATGCTTTGTCCTCTACAACGGAAGAGAAAATAGAGGTAAATTCGGATCGAGGCCGACGAAGGTATTTTGTTGGGTATCTTTATGCTAAACATTCTAAAGCTTTTCGTGTCTTCAATAAAACTAGTTTAAAAATAGTTGAGTCTGTCCATGTTACTTTTGATGAGCATTCTCTCCTTGAGCCACATTTGGCTCTAAATGTTCTTGATGATTTTGTTGAGCATAATGAAACAGGTGAACCCTCTCAAACCGCACTTTGAACCTCAACCGCAAAATCCGGCACCATCAGTGAAATTCCCTCAAGCCGCACGTTTGAAACCGCACTGAAGTTCCTACTCCGGATGCGACTCTTAGGGAAGATGAAGTTGAGAATTCCCTATCCGGCTTATAGAACCTCTTCGTCAACTTACCTTCCATGACTTATTTGAAGGATCTAACGACGTTCCAATTGAAGATCTTGACAAACCTCGGTCCAATCGGACTTACCCCAGGAGGTTCGTGAAGTCGTGAGTCACCCCCTCACAAATGTGATTGGTGATCTGTTTTCCGGTGTTCAAACAAGGAGATCAAATTATGACGAGCATACTTCTCTTTTATCTCAAGTTGAACCCAAGAAGATTGATGAAGCACTCCAAGATTCCGGTTGGGTTGTTGCTTTATGCAAGAAGAACTCAACCAGTTTGAAAGATGCAAGGTGCGGACTTTGGTGCACTAGACCTCGGGATCAAGGAGTGATAGGAACTAAGTGGGTATTTAGGAATAAGATGGACGAGAATGGAAGCATCACTAGGAATAAAGCAAGGTTGGTTGCACGAGGATATAGGCAAGAAGAAGGAAATCGATTATGATGAAACCTTTGCTCCGGTTGCAAGATTGGAAGCTATCGAGAATCTTCTTAGCCTACGCCTCTTTCGAAGCATTTCAAGTTATATCGAAATGGATGTGAAGAGTGCTTTCCTCAACGGCGGCTGCAAGAGGCCGTGTATGTTGCTTGACCGCTGGATTTGAAGACTCCAAATTTCCCAATCATGTCTACAAACTCCAGAAAGCTTTGTATGGACTTAAGCAAGCTCCAAGGGCATGGTATGAGACTCTTTCTAAATTTTTACTAGAAAAAGGATTTAAACGCGGTAAAATCGATACAACTCTTTTTATTGCCAAATATAATGAGCATACTTTATTTGTTCAAATATATGTCGATGATATTATTTTTGGTTCAACTAATGAGTTACTTTGTAAGCGTTTCGAAAAGCTAATGAAAAGCAAGTTTGAGATGAGCATGATGGGAGAATTAACTTTCTTCCTCGAGCTTCAAATCAAGCAATGCGAAGAAGGTATTTTCCTCAGCCAAGCCAAATACACCAAGGAGTTAATAAAGAAGTTTGGATTAGAAAATGCTAAAGCATATGATACTCCGATGGCCACCTAAGCGATAAGCTAGATAAAGATCTCGAAAGGTAAGAAAGTTGATCGACTTTATATCGAGGTATGATCGGCTCATTACTTTACTTAACCGCTAGTAGGCCCGATATTATGTTTAGTGTACGTGTATGTGCACGCTACTGCGCATCCTAGAGAAGCACATCTTATTGCGATCCAAGCGTATAATCCGCTATTTATCTGGAACCACTAACCTTGGACTTTGGTATTCCAAAGATTCGAACTTCGATCTTGTAGGTTATTCGGATGCAGATTATGCGGCTTGTACTATTGGCAGAAAAGCACTAGTGGTACTTGTCATTTCCTTGAAAATAGACTAGTTGCTTGGGCCAAGAAGAAGCAAGCATCGGTTTCGGTGTACAACGCGGAGTAGGCCGAATGCATTCTTTGCTTGGTAGTTGTTCTTTGTCCAAATCCTTTGGATGAAGCAGCAGTTGGTGGACTATGGAATCCATGAAGGGAATTGCCCCATCATGTGTGACAACACTTCAACAATTTCAGTCTCCAACAACCCTGTCATGCATTCCAAGACCAAGCAACCGCAAGATTATCCAACCGCCTGCATGCAACCGCAAGCTCCAAACCGCTCATGCAGTCTGACCGCTTGGATCAAAACCGCGTTTCAACAAGAAGTAAACTCTGTCTATTTTTATTGCTTATCTTTACTTAAAAAAAAAAAAAAAAAAAAACTGTTCAAATTCTTTCATTTATTTTTAAATTTTTTATTTTTGACATAAGGGTATTTTTGCAAATGTTTTCCCTCAAAAATTCAAAATTTTAAGAGCATTTAATGCTAAGGGAACATGAGCATTTAAAGCCTTCATGTCAGCCGTCATAGAGATGTGCAGGAGGTGAAAGGGTGCAACAGTTGGTTTAATTCAATCATTCTTTCTGACCAACTGCCTCCACCCCTTCACCCTATATATACCTAAGTTGGTGAAAACAAACCTTTTCTGCCAACTCTCTCTGCAACCGTACTTATCTACCAAACTTTCTCTCTCTAAAACCTTTACAAAACCTCCATTTTCAAAATTAATCATCAATGGCAACAACATCAAAAAGACAAAGGGCCTCAACTGTTGTTAGAGCAAAGAAACCTATTCTGGAAATGGTAACATCTTCTAAACCCTAACTCTTAATTTCTGTCAAAATCAGCCATGGATGAACATAAATTGTTCGTATTCTTCATATTCATGCTTTGGGTGATTTTGATCTTGTTTGTTGTTCATTTTTAATGATTTTTGTTGGGTTTTGCTCGGATTCTTACATGGATTCTATATATGTTACTTATTTCATGATCCATCCATGTTATGTGTACTGATTTTGTGATTTTCAGTTCATGTTCTTCGAACACCCACTTTACATTTTTTATGATTATGAATGATTCTGGGAAAAAGATGAAATTTTAATGAAATATTATTATTCCCCTTCCCAATGTGATCATTTTGATATGTTATTTGCCTATTTTGGTTAAGTTTCATGAATCTCTGTTCTTGGTGTTCATGAACTGTTCTTCGTGTTCTTCATAAAACCCATAAGTTTTTCTTGAAAATTCATATGTTTTGGATGCCCTGATTTTGAAAAATGTTTTCCAACACTTAGAAAATTTTTAAACATTTTCAACTTTTTTGGATTTCCTCGGTTTGAAACCGCTTGTATGCAACCGCCGCTTAAGGTTTCGGGCCCAAACCGCTCCTCCCTTTTCTAGCTAAAACCGCATGTTCTAAACCGCATTTTCAATATCTTTTGAAACTGCATGCTGTTTTAGTTCCATTCCTAATTTTTTGAAATTTTACTAAGTATATAGGCTGGACACCATAAATTTCCTCTCTAAGCACCGCTTGCAGTGTGGGATAAGTTTGGATTACAATGCCACGTACTTAAGTAATCTTTTTCTCAAATCCTCATTATCATTGTGTATTCATATTTCACTTGGGGTTTGAAATTCTAAAACCACACCATTGCTTAACCGCTTGGTGCCCAAACGGCTTATGAACTGTGAATACAAATATGGATCTAACACTTCATGTTTTACCTTGTAGGATCCATCTACCTTCCTACCTGGATGGGAAGTTAATGAGGAAGAGCTCAAAACTGATGCTCTTGAAAGGGAGTTCTTTGAGGAAGGCGAGAGTTTACGGCAACCTACCGCTTTTCACCAAGAAGCAGATTTCATTGTGCCTTCGTTTGTGGACCG
Source organism: Adenophora triphylla var. japonica (assembly GCA_022495995.1). Taxonomy (NCBI): domain Eukaryota; kingdom Viridiplantae; phylum Streptophyta; class Magnoliopsida; order Asterales; family Campanulaceae; genus Adenophora; species Adenophora triphylla. Next base: position 372,318 of record JAFEMH010001927.1, on the reverse strand, counting down.
GTTCTTTATCGCAAAGAAAAGATCAAGAGTTCTAGATCAAGGTCAAAGAGTTGCTGCCCGACTGCTGTTGAAGGCATGAAGCTCTCCATAGACTACATTGACATCGAAGGCTTATCAGATTTGTTGGTGGAGCTCCCTTAGAGGTTGATCAAGTCATTCAAGACAATGCGCTTTCCAAACCGCCAAAGTAGACGCCTTGTCTAAGAAGTACAAGAAGATCCCAGGAAAGAATTTTGGTGGTGATGAACTTTATAGGTCATCTAGTTGGGAGATCCATCTCGTGGAAGACAGGAAATCACAACAACTTTACATCCCAACAATGGATGTATAGTTCTGCTATATTTATGGAGATTCAACTGCATTGGCCTAAAATCCTCTACATGGAAATAAAGGATAGCATTGAGTGTTGGGATTGGATCCTAAACTGCAAGGGAGAAGAAAAACGTCCGAGGAGATTCTGCGGTGGAGAGCGGCCGCGCTCGTGGTGGAGAGCGACCGCGCTCGTTGGTCAAAATTGGGGTTGGAACTTCGGCGAAGAGGAGGGCGACCCGCGGCTAGGGTGCGTGACCAGTGGCGTCGAGGAAGTGGAGTCTGTTCGATTTTGTTTCCTTGTTTAATAGAATCTCTTCTTAAAGCTGAGTTAGGGCTTCCTTGTATAACTATATAAGCATAATTTCGGCCTAGAACATATTGTAGCAACATATTAGAGAGGTGTCTATCACATATTGGCTTAGCGGTGCCCGGACGTAGTTGCGAGTTGGTGAATGAACCGGGTAAACAACTCTTGTGTTCTTGTGTGTGATTGTTTCTTTCTTGTACGTGTGGGTGTGTTGATTTCTTTGTTTTGATTGCAACGGAGAGCACCAATTTCACAACATTGAGACCTATCAGTCCAAGGTCAAAGGTGAAGATCAAAGGTGGAGACCATTCTGCAGGATCATAACCGCTCTTTTGATGGACTACGAGCATCTAGATGATATGGTCACCAAGAATCCAGAGCTTATGGTGGACTGCTCGAGATGATTGCACACAGAATTTCAGATCAAGCCATTGCCACACCTTCGGATATGCAAATGGAGATGCATTATACAAATCTTTGTATGATGCGTACACCTATCCCTTGAAGGAACCTTATGAACTCGAGAGATCCTACAACCGCTCCTCAAACTAAAGGAGCCAAGCGGTCCAGAAGCCCTGCCAAGCCGGAGTAACCGCCACCAAAGAAGACAGGCGCTCCAAAGAACCAAACCGCCATACGGTGATGATGGAGCCGGTCCCATGAAGGAGAAGTCGAAGTAGCCATGCGAAACCATGAACTTGGTGGATGAAGAGGATGAAGAAGAGGAAGACCCAAGTATTCCCAACTTGGTAGCTAGGGCGAAGAAGGCTAGGGATGAGAGTCATGGATTGAGTTGTGGAAGAACAAATGAAGGTTCTTCAAGAGCGAATTGATAGATTGGCCAAGGAACAAGGCGAGAAGTATCGAAGCCAAAGGAAAGACGGTGACCCAACCGCTACTCAACAAAAACCGCTTCAAGAAGAGAGACCGCCTCCAACCCATCAAACCTCTCCCGTCCAATCACCTACCCAATCCCGAGCGGATCCCCTTCAAAATCCAAATCCATAACTCCTTCTCCTATCAAAACCGCTCCAATTCGGGGGAGAAACCTAAGAGAAGGAAGATGGTAGCCAAAAGAGAACCTCTAAAAAGACCAAGCTTTGTCCAACCCTCACCCTCTCCTTCACCTCCCGTAAATTCCCTCCTCAATCACCTCAAAATTCCCCTTCACCTTCCCCTTAAAATCACTATCACCCCTATCTTCTCGATCCCAAAATAACTCACCCCAACATTCTCATTCCATAAACTCACAACATTCCAACCAAACCCCTACTCAATCGCCTATCAGCAATGGGTCCAAGCCTCTCTTGGACGTACCACCTCCAATCTGTTAGGGATGATCCAACCCCAACCGATTCCCCTAACAAAAACCGCTCCCATTCCCCTACACCTTAACCGCTCCCCAAATCTAACACCCCTTCAAAATCCCCAACTCCTCACAACTCACCCATTGGCGAACTCACCTCCTCCCGAGCATACCTCGCGAAACCCGAGCCGCGCCTAAACCGACCAACCAAACCCAACCGCCTCCCATATTTCCAACCGCCTCGCCCTCAACCGCCCCTCCTTCGAATACTCCCAAATTCTCCAAACCACTAAACCCGATTCAAGGCCAACTTATAATAAACCAAGGCCATGTCATTTCCTTGAGCGCCTCAAATGAAACCCTCCTTGAATCCAACCATGATTTGCGAAGCGAGGTGGATTCTCGCTCCACTTGAATTAGGCTAACCTTAAGGCCTCTTTGCTTGATGCCATTAAGGGGAGAAATCTACAGCAATTTCATCCTCCTCCTCAACCGCTCCTCTGATCAAGCCGCTTCCATGATCAAAACCGCACGAAGCCTTTCGAAATCCGCTTGAAGCTGGTTTGAGTGAAAGCCTTAGAAGACAAAGGCATCTATTGAGGAGATGAAATCCTTGGATGCTCTTGGAGAAAAATTGTGTCTCCCTGATAAAGATTTGGGTGTCGAGCACCAAATTCCTTGACTTTCTTCAATCCGTGACCGCTTGATTATCTCGGAGTTGTCCGGACCGCTTTGGAATCTCTGCGTAAAGAAGTCTTAGAACAAATTGATCTTTTGAGGTGGATTGGTGAATGCGGATGCGTTGTGTCGAGATACGGTGAAGGCGAGAGCTGAACGAGATCAAGATGAGTTCAATGACCGCTTGGACAACCTCGGTGGAAGGATTCAACTCCGGACTAGGCTCAACAGTTAATGAACTCAAAACCTCCCTGAAGGTATCTGTGGATCTTGAGCCTATGGAACAAGAAATTCAAGCCCAAACCGCTTTAGTTCAAGAGGAACTCCACACCACTTTCAACTCTATCTATTCCTCTGTTAATGTAAAGCTTGACATTATCAAGGAAAACCTTGTGGAAAATACCAAAGCGGTTGGTGCTACCAATTCTACCTCTGCTCATTCTGTCAATGCCCTAAAGAAGCTAGAAGCTACTCTCACCAGAACCGCAGAGGAAGTTAGAAGATTGAGGAAAGCGTTTGCCCACGACCAATCTAGAGAGTGGGCCAAGTGGAGCTGATCATGAAGTTAACAAGCCGCCTCAGCAGTAAACCGCTTTTCCTTTTTTTTGAACCGCATGTGTAAGTTGGACCGCACTCTCCTTGTATTTTCTTTGTCCAACTTACTTTGTTTTGTTTTTTTTTGTAACCTTGTAATTTTCCTTCATTCCTGTACTTGTAATCATCTTAGGAATTAATGGAAATTGCATCATGGTTCCAAAACCTTGTTAATATCAAGCGCTTGTTTGTAGAACAATGAAACCGCTTAAGGTCTTAAACCTCATTCAAATTTTTCAACTTAAAAATCATTCTTTTGAATTGATGTTTAAACATTCGGTTTAAAGCGCACTTGAACTTAAACTCACATTTTTTAAGTGCGCTGAATGCGTTTCTATACTCTTGAGTGTAAGTTTTTAATCTTTCAAAAGTATAGAAATCTATATCTTAAGCTAGTGTGTGCATGGACTTGAGACATGACTTACCATGCTAGTTCTTATGGACATGTTTTTATCAAGTCCAATGTTTGCTTTTGCTGTAGTAGGTAATGGCATCAATCAAATAGGGGGAGATTGTTGGGTATGCATATTTTAACCCTCCTATTTTGTATTAGATTTGATTGATACCATAACCTCCTATTTATTTTAAAGACTTTAGGACCCTATATAATGAAACTTAGACTTCAATTTTTTAGCTAAATCCATTTTATAGAATAGGTTAATATTAGGCTTAAAGGCGGCCTGAAGACTTCATTGGATGCAGGATATGCGGTTCGGAAGTTCAAAACCGCCTAGTGAAATTCTTAGTTAAGAACGACTCACTGAACTCCGGTGTGCAACCGCCTTGATGAGCACGTACGGCCGGCATTGCGGTTCCAAATCTGAGCCGCTGAAGGATCTTCAACAGCCTTTGGTGAAACCGCACTTGTCAAACCGCCCCTCACCGAGGACCGCATCCGATGATTGGCTACTTGAAGTGAACCACTTTTTATCCGTTGGAATCCGCGTCGGCAATATCAAATGTCAACCACCATATCTTGTCACGTGACTACTTTTCGAGACAAGATGCGCGAGGATCTTAAAAAGGTGACGGATGTCCTAACCTCCTTGATTGCGGTGAAGCACGATCGGCTTTTCTGCAACAGCGGTTCCCGAAGGACAAAAGTGGTTTCTTTGTGGACGATGGGATTGCATCGAGGCTTTTGTCCTTACAACGGTTGTATCGGCTAGTTTCTTGATGCTTGGGTATAAATACCTAATCTTCACCATTTGAAGAGTGCTTGAATCTTGAGAAATTGCTATGTTCATAAGAAGTTGAAGCTACGCCGAAATTCTAAGTCCTTTGAATCTTCATCTTGACCTTCAAGAAATATTCCCGGCCAATCAAACCTTAACACATTCAAGAATCATTGAGCTCTACATCTCTCGGATTTAAAGAGCCTTGATCTTGAACATGTATGCCTTGCACTCGCTTGTTTAAACACATAGTTTATTCATTTGAGATCTGATGGTTATAGTCACAGGATTTGTTCTTCATAGAAAAGATTTTATTGTACTTTGTAATCTCAAATACTCGATATAAAATCTCTCTTAGAAATCCAAGACTAACCATCTTGGTAGTGGACGTAGATCGTTTATCGATTAGAACCCAGCTCCGAATAAAGCTTGTTCGTACTTTATTGCATTTATATTTTCTGTGCTTGCTAATTATTTATCTCTGTCTCTGTTTGATCTTTATATAGTTATCCTTTATTGTGAAATTGTGTTTGGAGTTAACATTGTCAAACTACACTTTCAGTTTTACAACTGCTCAGAAAATTGCACTAAAACCGCCTTGCAAAACCGCCTCCTCAAAATCGCATTTATTTTAAGTATATTCCGCTGTGCATTTTACAACTCTACTTGCAGTTTCTTATACACTGCAAGAAGTTTTGTAAGCGTAGAGGTTTAGTTTTAAATTGAGGGCGAAAAATTTGTAATAGCTATTCACCCCCCCCCCCCTCTAGCTGTATTTTCACCCTTGTTGCCACCTTTGGGACCAACACAGGCCTAGCATTCTTATCACAGCAAACTTCATGATTCATGAATTCCCTCTTCACATATTAGTACTTAGCCGTTGGATTTACTACTAAAATGAAATTCATAGCGCTCCAAACTGTAGTACACTATGCTACAACAACAGCAACAACAAAGCCTTAGTCCCAAAATAATTTGGGGTCGGCTAACATGAATCCCCATATGTCATCGTGTGAAAAGGTTGTTGGAAAAAAATAAATAAATAAGTAAATAAAAAAATAAAATAAAAAATAAATAAATAAATAATAAATAATAATAATAAATAAAAAAAAGTAAAAAAATTAAAAAAAAAAAAAAATATATATATATATATATATATATATATATATGTATATATATATGTATATTTATATGTATATATATATGTATATATATATAGTAAAAAATAATAATAATAATAAATAAATAAATAAATAAATCGGTCCCGTCATTGGATTTTTACCCTCGCTCAGGCCTCTTGACACCGTACTTTCATCGGCTCCCGAGTAAACTCATATCATTTTCAATCACTCTAATCCAAGTTTGTTTGGGTCTTCCCTACCCCTCGTGATTTATCATTTCTCCATTGTTAGGCCTCCTGGCCGGTGCATCGCTCGGTCTCCTTCTCACATGTCCGAACCACCTCGGACGATTTTTCCTCATTTTATCCTCGATAGAGCGCAACTCCTACTTTACCTCGATCGCCTCATTCCCACTAATCGATCCTTTCTTGTATGACCGCATCCATCGAAGCATACGCATCTCCGCCACATTCATCTTATGCACGTGACACTGTTTCACGGCTCAACATTCGGTGCCGTAAAGTAATGCCGGCCTAATTGTCGTACGGTAGAATTTTCTATTGGGCATGCCACGATCACATAGAAACCCTGTGGCACTCTTCCACTTCAACCAACCTGCTTTAATCCTATAAGCCACATCACCATCTAATTCTCCATCCATTTAGATAATGGATCCAAGATAGCGAAAAAAACTCAAAAGCTTGAACAATATTTCCATCAAATGTGATCGCCCCTGCCTCCCTACTTCCAACTCTGCTAAACTTACACTCCAAATATTCAGTCTTGCTTGCATGTCGAAAACCTCGAGATTCCAAAGTGTGTCTCCACAACTTTAATTTACTTTGACACCCTCTCTTGTCTCGTCAATCGGCCTGATATCATCTACGAACAACATACACTGGTATATCATCTTGGGTGACCTCATCAATTCATCCATTATCAAGCAAAAAGAAGGGGGCTAGTGCGGAACCTTGATGCACTCCAATCTTTATAGGGAACTCTTCGGTCTTCCCAACACTAGTACGTACACAAGTACTAACTCCATTATACATGTCCTTGATAATATCAATATATTTCTTTGAAACACCCTTCTTTGTTAATGCCCACCAAAGTACCTCTCTTGGCACTTTATCATACGCCTTTTCCAAATCAATGAAAATCATATGCAAATCTTTCTTTTGATCCCGATATTTCTCCATAGTTTGTCTCATAAGATATATTGCCTCCATAGTCGATCTTCCCGGTATAAACCCAAATTGGTTATCCAAAATATCCACAATTTTTCTCGGCCTTTGTGCAATCACTCTTTCCCAAAGTTTCATAGTATGGCTCATTAGTTTGATCCCCAGATAGTTGGCGCGATCTTGGACATCACCTTTGTTCTTATACAAAGGGATCGAGCTACTCTTCCGCCGCTCCGATGGCATTGTGTTAATTCTCCGTATCTTGTTAAATAGCGTTGTTAACCAATCTATTCCCTCTCCCGAAACATCTCCAAACCTCAATTGGTATACCCGTCCGATTAGTCTGACTTTCTTGATCTCATGTTTTTCATTGCCATTTTCACTTCACTCTTTTGAATTCTCCGCATAAAATCTCGATTAACCATACTCGAAGAGATATTTAAATCTCCAATATCCTGCTCTTGACCGCCATTGAACAAGGTATCAAAGTACAAACTCCATCTATCTTTTATCTCTTTATCCCCGACTAGAACTCTTTGATCTACATCTTTCACATATTTAACCGTCTCAATATCTCGTGTCCTCTTATCCCTCATACGAGCGATTCTGTAGATGTCCTTTTCCCCTTCTTTTGTATCCAACTTATCATAAAGTTTTTTATTCACCTTTGCTCTTGCGTCTCTTATTGCTTTCTTAGCATCTGTTCTAGCTTCCTTATACTACTCATAGTTCTCGTCGCTCCTACATTTCCCCAATAATTTATAGCATTCTCGCTTGCCCTTTATTGCTTGTTTTACTTCCTCGTTCCACCATGATGTGTCGAATCTATATCCATATCCTCCATATTATCCGACCAAATATCGGTATCGACCATCTTAGCTACAAATTTCTGTTGATTCTCCCCTTGAAGTCTCCACCACTTGATTCTAGGATCTACTTGTGGTTTTCTCTTCCTCGAAATTCTCTTACTTCGAAAATCAAGTACCACCAGTCTATGTTGAGTTGTTGTGCTCTCACCCGAAATAACCTTGCAATCTGTATAACTCTTTCTACAAGCATTTCTTACTAAGAAGAAGTCAATCTGACTCGCATTACCTCCACTCCTATATGACACCAAATGAGATTCTCTCTTCTTGAACCAAGTGTTCATTATACTCAAGTCATATGCCAACGCAAAGTCCAAGATACTATTTTTTGCTTCATTCCTCTCCCCAAAATCAAAACCTCCATGTATGCTCACAAAGCCGTGTCGACTAGACCCCACATGCCCGTTCAGATCACCACCAATCATTAATTTCTCACCACTAGGTACTCGTTGCACTACCTCCTCCAAATCTTCTCAGAACACTTGTTTAATAGATGCATCCAACCCTACTTGTGGTGCATAGGCGAAAATAATAGTTATAATCTCATCACGTATCACCAATTTAATGCTCATAATTCGATCACACTTCCTGTACACTTCCACCACATCATTAATATACTCCTTATCAATAATGATACCCACTCCATTTCTACCCTTATCCTTTCCTGAGTACCAAAGCTTAAAACCCCAAGGCGAAATTTCTTTTGCTTTCTCTCCAACCCACTTAGTTTCCTGTAGACATTATGTGAATCTTCCTCCTCCTCATAACTTCTACCACCTCTGCTGATCTCCCTGTCAAGGATCCAATGTTCCAAGTTCCAAAGCGCATCCCACTACCCTTACACCTACCATGTTACACTTAACATTTTTGATAGATTCAGAAATACTACATGATTAAATGGCTAAATAAAAAACAGGAGCTAAGATTAACAAACAAATGTCACCTCAGTACTAAGAATGAGTTTATTGTCATATGACCCTGCATACTATTGGGTTTTTACACATTGACCTCTATACTATCGAAAGAACTATTATTACATGCGTACTATTTTAAAAATAACTAAAATAACCAAAATCGTTAAAAATGTGAATAGGCGTTAGTAAATTAACAAGTTAAATACTTTATTGGTCACTAATCCATTTTATCTTTTTCGTGTTAGTCACGAACAATTATAGTTTTCTTAAAATATAAACAATTGCTTATGATAAAAAAACAATTATTATTTATTGAATGAATAAAAATAAAAATAGACACCCCTCATCCCATCCCTTGTAAATTACACTAGTCTAATTTCAAAAAACCCAAAATTGAAAACCCTTCTTCTCCATCCTTCATTCATCTTTTCCCCAACCTCTTCCCCACCGGCCACCCTTCTACATCCCAACCCACCGCCTGCCCCCACCCTTTCCTTCCTGATCTCTCCTCTCTCTCTTCAAAACCCACGCCCTCCCCCACTTCCATGGCCACCGCCACCTCCACACAACGCCCTCCTTCTTCTTCTTCTTCTCCGTCGACACACACAAACCCCCACTATGGCCGACACCCCCTTTTGCTTCTTCTTCGTCCACACCTGACATCAGAAACCCACTCTCATGATCGCCTTCCCTCTTCTCTCTTTAATCTAAACAACCCACCACTCTCTCTCTCTCTCTCCGACTATTTCCATTGATTTTTGTTTCAGATCTGCGAAAAAAGGCAATTTTTCTTGGTTGTGAAATCATGGATGCAACGGCTGGTTCTTCTCCGTCGTGTGGTGTGATTTTTGAGACCATTGTCGGCGAGTATGTCGGAGTTTATACTAAGATCTGGGTTTGCTAGGATCTTGGTCATGTTTAATTTTTATGTGGATATGTATGGATATGGTTTGTTGGATGGTAGTAATGGGGTGGTTTGGTTGGATGGTGATGGTGTTAGCAATGGTGGTGATTGGTTGTTTTTTGCTATGGTGGTGATAGTGGGCTTGTGACGTCGGTGATGGGGCGATGGTGACAGTTATTGATGGCTTGGATTGGTGGTTATGTTTGTAATTGCAATTTTAACTAAGACACTTAAAATGACAATTTTTTTACAATTTCAAATGGGACGGAGGGAGTATGAAAGAAAAATATTTAGAAAGTAATGTGTAAAAAGGAAACAGCAAAACGGAAATAAAAAATTAAAGAGAAAAAAAGGAAAGTAGAAAGTAAGTATAGTAATGTAATTGTCATTCATCCTTAAAAAATAATTTTTTAAAAGCAATTATATATTTAGAAAATTATAATTGTTTGTAATTAAAACGAAAAACATTCGATAGGTTAGGCTCCGTTTGTTTCGCCGTAAAACATTTTTCGGAAAACGTTTTTCGGAAAATAACTCGTTTTACGCCGTTTGGTTAGCCCCCGGAAAATATTTTCCGGAAAATAACTCGTTTTCCGCTGTTTGGTTGCCTAAGTAAAACGTTTTTCGGAAAACATTTTACGCCCTTTCTAAGTAAAACGACCTACTGACCTTGTCCTAAGTAAAACATTTTTCGAAAAATGGAGGCCTTAATGTACAACTCATATTACGCCCGGTACAACATAATAATAATAATTAAAAAAAAATTAAGCGCCCATACTTCACCTTTCCCCCAAAAAAAAAAATTTTTTATTTTCTAGAACCGCCCCACCCACCCCTACCTAACCACTTTACACCTTTGAAAAAAATTTTGTAACCGCCAGCCCACCCCCTTGCCTGCCCCACCCCCAAAAAAAAAAATTTTTTTTTTTTTTGGTAACCGCCCCACCCACCCCCTGCTTACCCCACCCCACCCCCACCCCCACCCCCCAAAAAAAAAATTATTTTACGCTCTACCTCCGTAAAACATTTTACAGGAAAACATTTTCCAGAAAACGTTTTCCGAAAAATGTTTTACGTCGAAACAAACGGAGCCTTAGTGACCAAATAAGTACTCCCTCCGTCCCATAAGTCTTAAGAAAACTTTCCATTTTGGGCGTCCCACAAGTCTTAAGAATTCCCAAAATGGAAACCTTAAATCACTATTCTCTCCACTCATTCTCTCTCCTACATTATTTTAATACTCACAACATCATTATAATTTACTATTCCCTCCACTCATTCTCTCTCCTATTTAATTTTTCACACTCACAACACTTCTTCCACTCATTCTCTCTCCTAATACTATAATAATATTCCTTAATTCCCGTGCAATTTCACTTTTTCTTAAGCCCATTGGGACGGAGGGAGTATTTAACTTAGTTAAGTTACTAACGTCCTCTAACGTTCATTTACATTTTTAATGATTTTGGTTATTTTTTAAATAGTACGCATGTAATAATAGTTGTTTTGATAGTACAGAGGTCAATTTGTAAAAACTGAATAGTACGCAAGGTCATATGACAATAAAATCTACTAAGAATGTTTGTAAATGTTTGCACCTCACCTCATGTATAAGCAATCTCCACAAAACTGCCCTTGTACAGTATCACACTTGCTGCAGACAGTACGATGACCAAGGGTTTTCTGCCTGTTAAGAAATTTAAACAATTTAGCTTCGTTGGATCTGTATGGTATGGAAGTTAGTTTCACTTGCTGCATTCCAGAACAAGCACAAGAAACAATATCACTTCCATAAAAAGGCAACCTCTATTGATAGATATTTGAGGGAGAAAAAGTGATAAGGGAACGAATGCAACTTCTATTGCTTCATATGCAAAAAAGAAGGGAATAAAAGAAAAACAGATTGATTGGAACAATCTCTCTCCAAGTTGCCAATCACCAATGTTCCCCCACAATGAGGGTGAAGGATTCAAAAGGCTCCCTCTTTCCAATCCCCTGGTGCTCTTTCAGAATATGTTATTTTCCTTTAATTTTACTTTTGCTTATTAGATATACAGATAACTGCATATGTCTGCTACAGCATATTCTTAAACCCTTGACTCCGTCCAATATATTAAAAAAAATGTAAGAGAATTCACACTGATGCTAACTTTCATTAGCCATCATTTTGAACTCACTTTTGATGAACAAAATTCTTGAAAAACAACCATAGTAAATGCAATTAATTAGGAAGAGAATAGTGCCTAAAATCTCGATACCTGCACTGATGACAACTCTTTCCATCATATTGATCATATATGCGTTGTCCATCTTCGCCAAACCCATCCACAAGCAGAGTCCAACTTTCCTTGCAATCACCCAAAAGCTTTTCATGCTCTTCTGTATACACCTCAGGATTCGAGCCGTGTTTTATATTAATCTCCACATCCCCCATATCTTTACCCATCTTCTTCGGAGTTCGCTTTTCTGAATAGCTAACAGGAGCTATAGTCTTCAACCTAAACAACCACATCATGATCAGTACTTCTACTAAAGAAAACTCAACTAGTTATTCACATTTCAGGTATACACAAAGAAAACAAGAGTGATAAAAATGAGGAACACATATCCCCCCAACCCCAAGCACCCAAATGGAAGCTAACCCTAACCCTACAAGAAACATGACACTCAGCAGAGGGTACCAAAACATTACACACAGAAGGAAATTGCAATATACTCTCTTTGTCCCAAAATGAATGTCCAAATTCAAGAAATTTTTATCCCAAAATATGAATGATTTTTTTTAAGAAACTTTGTCCCTAAATGTTTTTTTTATCAAAAAAAAATCGCTATTCATTTTATTATCCTAAACTAAATGTTTGTATAGTGGATTTAAAAAATATTTATACAGTTTTGCCATTAAAATATATAAACGACGAGCACATTTTCAAAGTGTCCATTAAATCCTAAATTTGGACATTCACAGGGCCGGCCCAAGGGGTGGGTCAGAATGGACGATCGCCCAGGGCCCACGCCAGTTTGGGGCATAAGTTTTATGTTCAGTATATTGTATAACACTTGTATTTTTTACTAATATGAAATATTAGTGCAAAATAATTTAATAAGTAATGTGTTGATTTGATGATAAATGTGTTGATTTGATTGTAAGTGAGCAATAACTAAATAGCTAAATAGGAGATAAGTTTGAGCTCGAATAATTGAGGCCCCAATTCTAAGTTATCTTTACAAGTTTGATTTGATTGTAAGTGAGCAATAACTAAATAGCTAAATAGGAGATAAGTTTGAGCTCGAATAATTGAGGCCCCAATTCTAAGTTATCTTTACAGGTCTTATAAATTTATTTTTATTTGTATTTTATCTCTAACTATAAGATTAAATTTTAAGTATTCGTGTTATTCTATGTATAATATTTACTCACTCTATCTCATAACATACTATATAATATATAGTAAATAGTGGAGTATGTGTTGTAAGTATGAAAAGTAAAGTAGTAAAGAAAAGTTGGGTAGTAAATACTAATTGGATTGTTGTTATGAGTGTAACAAGTAAGTCTCATTGAATAAATAATTACTATCAAGTTTCATTTTTAAATTATAACAATTGTTATGAGAAATCCAAAAGAGAAAGAAGTAACATTTATTATGAAACGGGGAGTATATTTATAAGGTTCAAAATCTTAAGATTTAATATATTTAATTTGAATCATAATTTTATTTATATATAACTCATAGAAAATCATAATTTTTTTAAAATCTATTTATAGATTTTTTTCTTCTATTTATAGATTATTTATTATGGTTTTATAACCTTGCATTTGTTGTTATCTACAATCCAATCCAATCCAATGCATTTATATTTATATTTTATCTATAAATTTATTAATTATAAGTTTAAATTTTAGTTTTATATAACAACTCTCTTGGTTTCCCTTTCACTGGATCAAATAAAATAAATAAATTTGTCATACATAATCTTTGTTTCATATTTATTGTTTTCATATGTTTATAGTACTTTTTTAATTTCATCTTGCGTAAGCGATAAATATCTTTCAATTTTGAAGAAATAATGTAATTTTTCTAAAATTCCATTGTAATTTTTTTTATCTATAACATTACCATATCAATTATAAATATTTTCATATTTAATTTACACACATATTCTCAATTTGTAAATGTTAGTTTAATTTTTTTTCTTATTGATTAAAGTGAGAAAAAATATAACGAATAATTAAATAGAATAAAGTTATAAAAATTTAAATAACTAATGAACATATATACATTATCGTATTATACTATAATACTATTTTTAATGATATATAGATATATGTGTTTACCTATATAGTCATTAGGGCCCATTATTTAGTTTCGTCCCGGGCCTACGAAACACTAGAAACGGCCCTGGACAATCATTTGGAGAGGAGGGAGTATAAAATAAAATTAAGAAAGGCAGCTGTGCACCAAAGCATACCCAAGTAGGGTGGGTCCAGTTAAGGGTCACCACAAGGGTGAAATGTAGACAAACAATGCCCTACAAGATTACTCCGTATAATTTTAAGGGTTTCCATAGAAACAAGTAAATATGGAGGAAGGGAAGAGAAAACCTAGTGGATCGTCTAGGAGAACCAGGAGCCGATAAGGCGGCAGAAGCAGACTTTTTGGGTGGATTCTTGCGCTTAATAGGCTTGAGATTGCGAGAGAGGTCGAGAATTCCGAGCTTCTCCATTCTTTGTTGGTTTTCTTTGATCCTCTGCTCTCTAGATTTCTCATAAACTGCCATTGACACACCGTTTTCGGTCTCAGGTTGAGCGATTTCATGTGGGTTTGCGATTTTCTTAATTTTAGAAGGGCGGCCTCTCGTCTTCTTGCTCCCCATTGCCCTGAGTTTTCTCCCGCTCTTTTTTCCTTTCCGCCTATGTTTTAAGGGGAGGAAGGAGGGATTGCGGGGAAAATGGGCGCGAAAGTCGAAGTGGGGATGTGGGCTTGGAGCTAATGGGAGAATGACACGCGTAGATATAGTCGTGTACGGGAGACAGCTCATTTGTGATTGTATTTGGCTCGTCCGATCAAATTCAAATGGTCGGTTGTAATGATATTGCTTTAATATTATAAAAAATTATACTCCCTCGTTTCGATGATAGATTTACCATTTTGATTTGGCACGTAAATTAAGGATGAAGAAAATGTTATGAGTGTAATAGTAAAATAGAAGAGAGAATGAGTGGAGGAAATAGTAAATTTGAAAAATGTTGTGAGTGTAATAGTAAAATAGGAGAGAGAATGAGTAGGTAGAATAATAAAGATTATTTGTCATTTTAAAAAAGGTAAAACTTTTAACGGAATGCCCTTTAATATAATAGTAGTTCGAAATATAATGTTAGAACTTATGTGGACTTATGTGATAAAAGATGAAAATTAAAGGTGTTTATTGAAAAATAGAGCTTTTAGTGAAATTTATGTGTGTGCGCTAAAATGAGCATAACTTTTGATTCCGGATGAACCACGGAACGCACAGCATATCAAATCGAAATTCTTTTCGAGACGGACAAAAGTCATCGGGCATAGCCCCATGACACAGGTTTTTGTAAACATAAAGCTCGAATCTTGGCAATCAAATGGGTTACTGAAGCGATTTAATTTTTGCAAATAAATATTAAAAATTTTAATATTATTTTGAAAAATTATTTTCTAGTTCTGGATAATAACTAAAAAACCTGTTTAGACATTTATAACTGCCTTGCAGTTATATCTGAAAGGGTGTCACTTTTCAAATTTGAAATTGAAAGGTTGTGATTGGCCAGATTGAAAAATGATGTCCTATATAAACAAGATTTTATGTGCACGGATGGATATAGAACATTCTTCATCTCCTTCCTTCCTTCTATTTCTTAAGAAAGCATTCAGATATTCGCCAGGGACAAGTTCTTGTGCAAGAACTTGTTTCGAAGAGTTATATCCTCTAGATAGACGTTCGAATCTGCAGCACAGGCGGGAACGTAATTCTGTCTTAGGACACTGCTAAAGGCAGACCTCTCTTCAAACAGTTTGCAACGTTCTACAAATTTTTAATTGAATTTATAGTCTGATTTTGATTTAAATTACTAATTTTATTATTATTATTATTATTATTATTATTATTATTATTATTATTATTATTATTATTTACTCCCTCCGTCCCGCTGATAACTTCACTTTTTGCCATTTTGGGTGTCCCATTGAAAGCTTCACCTTTCCTTTTTTGGCAAAGGAATCTTTACTATTCCCTCCACTCATTCTCTCTCCTACATTATTTTAATACTCACAACACCATTATAATTTACTATTCCCTCCACTCATTCTCTCTCCTATTTTCAAATTACACTCACAACATTTTCTCCACCTTAATTTGCGCGCCGAAGCCAAAATGGTGAAGTAATAAGCGGGACGGAGGGAGTATATAATAGTAGATTGGTCCTAACATATAAATCATGGTAATAATGCTTGAATTTATAAATTGAGAAAATGCTCTGTTAATGAATTGATAATTGACCACTTTACTTTTTACTTTTAGGTATAGTTTCAATTTTATTAGATGTCCCCGAAGGGATATAAATAAATGTAAAACGACCACTTGGCAAGCAAATAAATGACGGGTGAATTACAAAATACTTTATCTTTGTTTGTCCCATTATTTTAAGGGGCATTTACAAAAAACTCATTTTAAAAGATGGAAATTACAAAAAAATACACACAAGATGGAAATTACAAAAAACTTTTATAAAAATTACAAAAAACTACTTTTGTAAATTGAAAGCACTATTTTCTTAAAAAAAATAAAAAAAAATAAATATAAAATGTAAAACAATCTTGTCATTCATTTTCAAACTTTAAGTTTTGCACAAATATAATTGATCATGAACAATTTAAAAAAAAAAATCATTTAGTGAGAACAATCCATCTCATATAGCAACAACAATCTAAAAATTACCGCCTCTTGATACCACTTCCTTGCAAGTTGGACGGAGTAAAATGGTATGCTAAAACTGCGATAAACAACTGATACAAATGATAAACAACTGATATAAACAACTGATAAACAACTGATACAAATGATAAACAACTGATAAACAACTGATACAAATGATAAACAACTGATAAAAACAACTGATAAACAACTGTTAAACAACTAATAAAATAACTGATAAACAACTGATACAAATGATAAACAACTGATAGAAATGATAAACAACTGATAAAAACAACTGATAAAAACTGATAAACAACTGATACAAATGATAAACAACTGATACAAATGATAAACAACTGATAAAAACAACTGATAAACAACTGATACAAATGATAAACAATCGATAAAAACCGATAAACAACTGATACAAATGATAAACAACTGATAAAATAACTGATAAACAACTGATACAAAGGATAAACAACTGATAAACATCAAAATTCCGAAAACCTCCATCATTTTCACCATTAAACTCTTCTCAATTACAACTGATAAAAAACTGAGACAAATGATAAACAACTGATAAAAACTGATAAACAACTGATACAAATGATAAACAACTGATACAAATGATAAACAACCGATAAACATCAAAATTCTGAAAACCTCCATCATTTTCACCATTAAACTCTTCTCAATTCATTACATAAATTCACCGTTCACTTCAAAGAGAAGAATCATCGGAGGCGAGTGATCAGCCGATTCTTGCTAGATGAGTACGCATATGTTCTTAAGGTTGGCGGGATCATATACACCATTACAGATGTGGAAGAACTGGGAGAGTGGATGGATTCTTGTTTGAAAAGTCATCCTATGTTTGAGGCTCTGACTGAGAAAGAACTTGAAGCCGATCCAGTTGTAAAGCTTTTGAGTTCAAAGAACTGAGGAAGGACAAAAAGTTTCAAGGAATGGGGACTCGACGTTCCAAGCAGCTTTAGCGTATTATTCCACAGATTTGATGGGAATGATGCTCTGAAGTGAACAGATCTCTGCGTTGATGCTTTTTCTCATTTCGGAAATCTTGGTCTTGATGGTCAAATCTGTCTGTAGTATGGGCAGGAAGTAGGGGAAGGTGGTCGCCGGAGGTGGGGAAGGTGGTCGCCGGAGGGAAGCTTGTCACCGGAGTTGGGTTGGGTAAAGATAAAGAGGGTAAAGAGAGATGGGTGTGTGTTTTGTGTGCAAAAATAGTTTTTTGTAATATTCATATTTAGCTAAATAGTTTTTTGTAAAATCACAACTTACATGTTTTTTTTTGTAAATAGCATGTTTTTGAATGAGTTTTTGGTAAAAAGTCCTTATTTTAAGGTTTAAAAATAAGTTAGATAAAAATTGATGTATTGTAAATGTAATAGTTGGGTTAAGAGAGATTAGAATAGCAAAAATTTAGGGGAGAATGTCCATAAATTTTAAAAAAGTTTCATAATATCTCATAATAAATTCATTTTCATATTGTATTAATATTTCATACAAGATTATTTTATTTTATTTTTTATTTTTTATTTTTTTTGATATCCAGGTTCCCAGCTTCGCCGGACTAAGTCCTGGACCACCAGCCACCGGCCCTTCAGTTAGGGGTGTGCACGGGCCTAAAGCCCTGGCAAAGCCCAGTATGGGCTCATTTAGTTGTGGGCTTCAATTTCAAGAGCCCAACATAGCGGGCTTCATGCGGGCTCAAATTAACGGGCTTTTACGGACTTTAAATGGGGCATTGAGCGGGTTTGGACTTGACAAGCTTACAAATTAGATGTTATATTTTTTATCTGTAAAAACTTTGAACTTTCTTCCGGAGCAAAAAGATCTGTTATCTCTTCATTGTAAAGCTCAAGAAATGTAACTTTCATATTATACTCAGCTTGTTGAGCTTCCAATATATCAAATATAGGGGCGAGCAGAAAAATCGAAAAATCGAAAAAATCGAAAAAAAAAATGAAAAATCGGAACCGAAAAACCAAACCGATCACTTAATGGTTTGGTGTGGTTTTTTAAAACTCAAAAATCGGCTGAACCGGTTCGGTTTTGGTTTTATATAAATAAACCGGTAAAAAAACCAAACCGAACCGAAATTAGTTACTAGCTCTTACATATTTGGTTTTGTTTGCTTTTGTAACTGAAGTTCTTATTTCAAAATAAACTGTTGCACTACTCCAGATTACAGTAGTAGCATTGGCTAGGCATTTTATTTTTTCTAGTTTAACATCAGTCTTTGCCATGTCATATTGGAGTTAACACAGCTTAGTATTGACATTAATTCCTAGTTTAACATCAGTCTTTGCTTTTGTAACTGAAGTTCTTATTTCAAAATAAACTGCCATCATGAACTTATATTGCCTTAAATAACGATTTTTTACTGTAATTTGTGCTTTTCTTATGCAACAAGCTCTCTTTTTCTTCACTTATTTCATCCGTCATCACTATACTTATGAGTTATGATATCCCCTTAAATTATGTGGGTATGAACAGGCAAAAAGACTTGACTACCTTAAAAGTCATGTAGATACCAATTTAGTCAGCTAAACACATGTGATTTGAAAATAGTCTCTTTAATATTCTATACTCCCTCCGCCACTAATGAATGTCTATTTGTCATTTAAGTGACATTCTAAGAAAAACTACTGATTGTTGAGATAATAGTGTACATAACATGAATAAATTACACATGTTACACTCTGATATTTTGGTCCCCTAGACTGGTTTCTACTGATCTGGGAAGAATTTGGTTACGGTCTTTGCATGTCAAGATGATAGTGTTGTGTTTTAACATGTATTGTAGTAGCTCTCTCAAGGAATGACTTGATTGTGTGTTCCAGTTTCTCTGTATGAATGAATGATGGAATGTTTTCTCTTTTTTTTATCAAAGCCGGAATGTAATCTTAAATGACACCGAATGACACCGAAACCAAACCGAAATCGAATAAAACCGAAACCGAACGGTTTTGAAATACAAAAATCGATAATTTTCGGTTCGGTTTCGGTTTTAGTCTAAAACCGAACCAAACCGGACCGTGCACACCCCTAATCAAATATTTGTTTAACGGCCCTTGGAATAACACCTGCATCGCTGGGGAATTCCCCATTCTGATTCTGAGCAAGACACAAAATAATTCAATTATGATTTATTTTTTAATCGATATATGTATAAGTCTTGAACATTATTGGATCAGTGAATAAATCTACCTTTTTCCTCCCTCCCCCTTCCATTGTGTACGTTTTTCCTATTCCAGTCTACCCATAAGCAAAAATCGTGCAGTTATAGCCTTCAAGCACTTCAAATACTATGGGCTTGAAAGAGACGGGTCGGGCCGGGCCCTAACGGGCTGTAGAACAATAAGAGCCCGATCTCTGACCGAGCTCTCGGGCCTTCAAAACTGTCAAGCCCAGCAGGGTTGAAAATATTGCGGACGTGGGCCAATGGGCGGGTTTGCACACACATACCTTCAGTGACTGACGAAGGTAAATTGCGGGATATGCCTGAGGTAGTCAGGGTGGCAACACCTTTTATACTCCTGGCCCCAAGGGAACCCTCCTACATGGCGCTTACATCACTCTTACATCACCAATTAATTTGTTGCTTCAGTTGCTCCTGCCAAGATTCGAACTCCCCACGCTGAGGTTGCAAGCCCAGCAATGATGCTTCATTTACTACTCGGTTGTGCCCCGGGGGGCATCAAACAAGATAATTCATAATATTGTATGCTCATATAATGCAACATTGATGATAACAGGTGGAGCTGGCGACCCGTGAACGAATTCGACGATCGTATTCAGGCCGATTTTCGACAATCGATGACCGAATTCCTGCAGGTGACAGCGGTGGGCGGCAGTGGCAGGTGGCGGTGTGGTGGCAGAAGGCAGTATTGAGGATGATTTATTATAATTTTTAAGTACTATATATAGAATGTTGTATAATATAATACTGAATAAAAACTTATGAGGAATTTAAATTAATGAAAAATTTGAGGGAAATTGATTTGTCTCATAAGGAACTTATGAGTAAAAGTTTCAATATATAGTGGATAATTATTGTGTGTATAATATATATGGCTGACAAATAAAGAAGATATAAAACTTTCTATTTTAGGATTTTGAACCATAAAATAGGACAATTTTTTGAAAAAAAAAATTGAAACTTAAAATTGGAGGTT
Organism: Adenophora triphylla var. japonica; assembly: GCA_022495995.1. Lineage (NCBI taxonomy): Eukaryota > Viridiplantae > Streptophyta > Magnoliopsida > Asterales > Campanulaceae > Adenophora > Adenophora triphylla. The sequence continues at coordinate 351,813 of JAFEMH010001927.1, read as the reverse complement.
GGAGTAAGGTTTCACAAAGCAGTATCAATTTGGATTTTATTTACTAATTAGTATAACATCCGTGCATTAAATGCACTGATAAATAACTTGATAAATCAACTAAAAAATTAAAGTTTATTTTTTTAAATAAAATGATAATAATAATTTTGAAAACACTTATTTCAACAAAAATATTGTTGGGTTTTGAGGTTATATGCGCAGCGAAAGATTTACATAATTCACAAAATCCTAGCCATGAATCCGTCTAACATGAAGAGATTAAAACTATGAATATAGATTTACTAATCTTTGTTGTGAGTTTGGTTTTCGTACACGATTCGTAATTTACCTTTGAGTCGTAGACGAAACTTTGATCTTCTTCCTTGTTCTTCCTTGGTGGTGAATCAACAACATAGGCCTTCAAGCTTTAGGTGATAAAGCAATCAACCTCTATCGGTAATCCACACGCGAACGAACCAAGATCGAATTTTGTTGGATTGCTAGATGATCCCCGATTGTTGAAACACTTTTCAACAATCTATGGCTAATATGAAATTGAATCTAAGGTGTTTTGATCTTTGATTCGTAATCAAAATCAAGAGATTTGTGTTTCTCAAGCCCTAAAATTCGTGTGTCCTTGGCTGAGGCAAAATGGTATATTTATACTTTATAAATATTCCTAACAATTAGGAAGAAACCCTAATCCAAGTAAAAAATCGATTTGCTGAAACGGGGGCAACGACCACATTATAGGCCCTTACAAACAATTTCTTCATCGTGATCGCTCTCCTGACTTGGAGTTAATAATCCAAATCAAGTGAGGACACCCCATTTCTGAAGCAGTTAATAACCTCCCTATCCGTAAGGTCTTCCTCGAGCAACTCATTTTGCACCTCGAGCAAGCTCTACAGCAATCTAGCTCGCTCTAGCAAGATCTCCTTCTTACTAAGGTGAGAAAGTAAGGAACATGCAGTGTCGCCTGCAGTTGCTCCACCTGTTTGGATCCTCTTAGCCCGCTGACTTACTCTTTGGTTAGGCATGGGCCTCTTGTCCCTCCTCATATCTTGTATCCCTATCCCATCGGCCATACTGTTAGAACGAGTAGCCCTCCTCGTGAGATGCCCAGGTGGAGGAGGAGGCAAGTTGGTCGTACGATTTCCAGCGCCTACATTTGTGCTGAGGTTATTTTGTTGGTGCAGTGCCCTAGACGTTTAGTTATGTTTGACTTATAACTTAAACCGCTATGTAATCGTCTTTATCATTTATTATAGAGAAAGTTTATTTGATTCTTTATATGTTTACATGTTTTATATTGAACTGCGTCCCTAGATATTGTGAATAACTAGTATAAGTTGGTAATGGATAATCATGGAGATGATTATATGCATGTGATGCACATTACACTTATGGATACTTGCTAGAGAACAAGTATTGGACTTAACCTACTTATGAGATTTATGATATGGTCTGTTGTCATGATTAAATCTCATGATAGTCATGTCATTGAATCCTATGAACCTGAGATTATCATTGTCTTCCACATGATGAACATCGTGTTTGATATAGTCTAACACTACCTTTAATCGGATAGCAATAAAGGCTATGTTGGCACGATTGGATTCTTGTGGGGAAGAATGATAAGTAAAGATGGGATTTGTCCCTCTCATTGAGAGAGATGTTTGCTTGGGCCCCTCGATAAATGATGTTGATGAAATGTGTGGCCACACTCAAGAGATTTGATAGAGATCAAATGCACTTGGATTATCAACATATTCGGAATCGAGAAAGCATTGAACATATGAGTTGACATGGATCATAACTCATGTTCAATTGACATCTTCGACAAAGGGGTTGTGACATTTGATCTATCAAGGAATCAAGCTTTGATGTTATATTTAATTGGGTGGATATAATGACTTGCTAGAAGTCACTTATGTCTTGTGAGGTTGATATTTCAGCTCACTACCAACATAAAATATAATTCCTAAAGGGTCACACACAAAAGAACAGATTAAAAATGGCTTAGTGATGGAATTCTGGGTTCAAGGGACGACTTGTCCCCCATGGGACGACTCGTGCTCTGGGGGGATGACTCGTCCCAGTTGGCCCAACTATTCCCCAAAGCAGGGACGAATGAATCAGAGTGCATGCCTTAGGGGACGACTCGTGCCCTATGGGACGAGTCATGCTCACGACTCGTGCCCCTGGGGACGACTCATCCTGGCAGCGCTGAAAGCCCATTTTGGCTTGAAAAAAGGACTCTTTTCCCTAAAAGTTAGGGATTGATAACAAGTATAAATAGAATCCTTTTGTCCCAGCCATAGGGGACGAAAATTAGAATTTTAGAAACACTAATTGGTTGATTTTGATTACGAATCAAAGATCAAAATCCATAGATTCATTCTACCAACAACCATTGATTGTTGATTATTGATTCAACAATCGGGGATCATCTAGCAATCCAACAAGAAGTGTTCTTGGTCCGTTCGCGTGTGGATTACCGATAGAGGGTGATTACTTTATCACCAAAAGCTTGAAGACTTTCAATCGTTGATTAATCACAAGGTTTAGAACAAGGAGAAGATCAAAACTTCATCAACACTTTTTGAGATTCGTTTTGAGATTCGCTTTGAACATCCGTTTTCGAACAAACTTAATCACATTCAAGGTATGTGAATCTATTTCATGTTCTTCATCTCTTCATGCTAGACGAATTCAAGGGTTAGGGTTTTGTTATTTTTCAAAGTTCTTTCGCTGCGTTTGTAACCCCAAAACCCAACATATTTCCCCAACATTCTCATTAATTGGTTCGCTTCCCGGCAATGAAACCAAACTAATAACGTAGAAAACGGTCCGAATCAGCCTTAGTCCAGCAATAGGTTGTAATCCTGCTACTATGACCTGAAACCACGAACAAACGACTAGTCGGAATTGTCTCCGGCTAACACCGTCTGACGTGATGATGAGATATAGTGTTTAGGTTCATATAAAACTGTATGTAACGACTTAAGTCTCAATTAGTGAAGATAACGTTACCCTTTTACGTTGGATGTGATCCGGTATATATAGTGGGGATATGAAATGTTTACAAATCCCTTAGATAACGGAGACAATGGGGGCGTAACGGTCTACGCATTGGTAGGAGACGGTTACAAACTAAGACGTGGATAGGCGCACGTGTTTGTTTGGTTGAAGTCGCCTGATTATTTGAGGTCGACCTGACTTCATGGTTTAGCTGGGCAGAGATTTGCACATGTAGGAGATCGTATATCGGACGAATCTAGATCGGTATCAAAGAAGATTGGAAAATAAGATTGATCGGCTGATCTATGCAGGCGAGCCGGTAGGATTGTGGTCGTTGGGTTTCATACATTGGGCCGGCCATCACTTTTATTCCCTTCATTTCATATAGCTTTAATATAAATTACTCCTTATAAAAAATACAAATGTGTAAGTAAAGTAAAACTTAAAGGAAAAAAATGTTTCAAACGAGAATTTTAAGAGTAAAATAAATCTTACCTACTATATCTCAAAGAGTTTCTCATAATAATATACCCACCCACAACCTCAAATATAAGAAAAAACATTTAATTACACAAACATTAAAAAGTTTGATGTTATTGAGAAAATATGTTAAAATTACTAAGATATTCTCTTATTAAATGTCTAAGAATATTTATCTTTGAAAAGAAGAATTAATTCAAGTTATTTTAGAAAAAAAGAGTATTAAATACAAATATATTTAATGACATTTAATAGTCAATTAAGAAAATGATAATAGGAGTAGTAAGGGAGTGGATGCTTCAATCTCATTTAATAGTGGCATTTAAGAGTTTTATTGCATTTATTACATTGAGAGTGAAAGCTTGAGGGAATATACTTGGCCAATATTCTGGCTAGTGGGAGTTTGAGAGGGAAAGTCCTGATTCAATGCTAAATTTGATTTGTGTCATTCTTTTTGGTAACAATATACTCCCTCCTTTCATTAATAATTTCACTTTTTGTCAAAATGGGTGTCCCGTTTAAAACTTCACCTTTCCTAAAATGACAAAAAATCTTTACTATTCCACCCACTCATTTTCTCTCCTATTTTACTATTACACTCACAACATTTTTCAAATTTACTATTTCTTCCACTCATTCTCTCTCCTATTTTACTATTACACTCATAACATTTTCTCCACTCACCAATTTCCTTAATTTGCGTATCCAACCCAAAAGGACGAAGCAATTACCAGGATGGAGGGAGTATTTTTTATGAATTGATTAAAATTGTACTTCTTCAACAGTATCCCAGTGGTTAAGTAGCATATTTTTTCAGATTGTTTGCACATCACTAAGTCGGCAATCACTATTGAACTCATCGACCGCGGCTTGATATTTTGCTATGAAAAATGGAGGCCTTCATCTGTAAACCCAAATTTAAAATATCAAACTTGAACAATACAGTACATTAGAGTAGACCTAGGTCTGGCAATTAGATTGGATTAGGTTAGGTTAGGTTGGGTTGAGTCAAGTTAGAGAACCGATTCGAATGAGTCCGACCTAAAACAACCCGTTTAAGTCAAGGGTTTGTGTTCGGTCGTGTTGACCCAGGTTGATATGAAACCAATTTATTTTATTTATTGTAGAAAATTTAGCCTATAAAACCATTGTTTTATAGAAAGTTTAGCCTTTTTTAGAGAAGAGAATTGTTATTTACTCTCGCAACATTACTCAATACCTCCACAATACTAACTCTACACAACATTCAACACTAATCACACCACCCTTCTCCCTATTTTACCCCTCTCTTCTTCAGCCCACCCACCCTCCACCGCCAGCCTCCATGTCAACCTCCATCAAGTATCAAACACAAATCTGTACAATTAAACATGAGAAAAATGTAGTAAAACCAAAACCATTGTCAACCCTTAACCAATATGCGGGCAACAATTTGGGTGCTCATCCTTTCAGGCTCAAACTTCATAAATGCAAAACAATTCAATAAAGGATAATGCACACAAAACAAAACAATAAAATGTCTCGTGAACAGTAGTTAAAGGGCAAACTCCGGTGCGCCAAGCGGAGGTTGGGAGAGAGAACCATTTACTAGAGCCTTCCCCTGACAATTGTCAAGAGGTTGTTCGCCAAGATTTGAACCCGTGACCTTATAGTCACCAAAAAAGCAACTTAACCGTTGCGCCAAAAAATACAATATCTTCTGAAGTGAAATTATCACCAACAAAGGACAAGGAATCTACCTGGTAGAGACGAAGAAGACATAGATTTGCATCCAAACTGTATGTTTGTGAAGAAACCCGATTTTCACAAAACACAATGACATTGATTGATAAAATGTGGATGAAATCAAAACCTAAAACCCTGAATTAACATTCGGGGCACCACATGACAGAAGATAGATGTTAAGAGCATTCATGAGTACCTGCTCATTGACGTAATTTTGGAGATCGGGAAGGATACCGGGATTATAGGGATTGACGGTGACGAGCTGCTCGACTGTATACGACAACTGGGATTGTTGCTCCGACGGATTTGGTGAATCTGCTGCTGCTGCCATTACTCTCTTCCTAATCTTCTTCTTCTTGATTTAGATAAGCAATGTGTGTGTGTTTGGAGGGGGGGGGTGAAAACGTGAATTTTGTGGGAACATATTCATGTTTCCTTATTTCAAAAGACTTCTATATGGTAAGAAGATTTTGGGACTTTCATGGAAGATTTATTCTTGTCCTACTTTGACAAGGAATTGTAAATATAGTAAATATTGTTTATTTATGTACATAGTTTTATATTAGGACTAACCCACTAATATTCTATTTCTTTGTGAGTGTGTTTTATGTTTTCATATAGGAAAAGAGATCTCACAAAGGAAGATGTCGATCACGTGAAGATCTTCTCCATGGTGCATTATAAATACAAGGCATTCAGCACAAGAGAAGCAACAAATTTTAGAGAGAAAAATACTCATTCTTCATAGTTTTCGACATTATTGTTTTTAGGTTGTGAGTGAAGGTTGTGCCTTACATCCGTAACTCACATCTAGTTTTCATAGAGTTCTCTTGTTTTACTTCTGACTAGAATAGGTCCTACTTGGGAAATGGGAGTTGTTCTTGTCGTAGAAGGTGATTAGAACTCGTTTAGTATTTTCATATTTTAGTTTTTCACTTATTTGTTTTTGTAAGCAACAAAAGTTTTTATAGTGAAAAGTTTTTGGGCGTAAGCCTAGTTTGCTGATCACATTGATCAGTAAGCATAAATAATTCTTGAGTTATTGCTTTTAATTTGTTTTATTCCGATGTATTATCTGTGGATGTGTGAACAGTTGTGAGACACATCTGTACTCACATCCGTTGTCTGTCGTGTGATTGAAGCTTCCTAGCTACACGAAACTTTCAATTGGTATCAGAGTTAACTCTCGATATATTACTGAGTGTTGATCCAGAAAGTGTAGTCATTATGGAATGCCAAAATCACCAAAATAGGCCTCCTGTCTTGGATGGTACGAACTATTCTCTTTGGAAGTCTAAGATGCGAAACTATATCAAAAGTATTGATGAAAGGGCTTGGATGTGTATTCTTGTTGCGTGGCAACCTCCTACTGTGGAGAAAAAGCCACCTTCTGGTGTTGGTGAGTCTATTTTCGAAAGAAAAACTAAAGATCAATGGACTCTTGAAGAAATACAATCTGCAAATTATAATTCGAAAGCTATGGGTGCTTTTTCCAGCCATGTTTCTGGGAATATGTACAAGCTTATTACTAATGAGAATGTTGCCAAAGCTGCTTGGGATATTTTGCAAACTCAATGTGAGGGAGCACCAAGTGTGAAAGCTACTAGGCTTAAAATTTTAATGGATAGGTTTGAGTTACTTCGAATGGAAGAAACTGAGGACATTGTGTCATATGCTGCTAAGATTCATGAAATTTCAAATGAGTGCACAAGTCTAGGAGAATCAATCTCCAATGCAAGACTTGTGAGTAAGATTTTGAGGACCTTACCTGAGAGGTTCAACATAAAAGTGGCTGTGATTGATTGAGGAAACTAATGACACCAATACCGTAGGTCTAGATAAAATTGTTGGTATTTTGACTGTGTTTGAGCTAAACCTTGAAGCTCAGAAAAAGAACAAATCTCTCAGTCTTGCTCTCAAAAGTGCTGCTGCAATCCCAAAAAGAGATTGTGGAATTATCCTCTGAGATTGATAGTTCAAATCTTGAAGAAGAGGATGTGGCCTTTATTTCGAAAAAATTCAGTTCTATACTGAAAAACAAGAGGATGAGCAAGTTCCCCAATAGACCTACTACCAGTGCTGCTGAGAAACCAAAACCTAGCACTGAGAATGGATTCAAGAAACCAAGCTTTGAAAATAAAAAATCCTCTGAATCTGTCCAATGTAGGGCATGTCGTGGCTTTGGTCATTATGCCAATGAGTGTGCTAACACACTTAAAAAGAAGGGAATGAGCTTAACTGCTACCCTTAGTGACAGTGAGGATGATGAAGAAGAAGTGGCTAACATGTCTATCATAAACTGCCATTCTGTGTTTAATGCTTTTTCTGCAGATATAGAAGAAGATGCTCCTGAAAAATCCTTGGATGTGGTCTCAGTTGTGAACACATCTGGTGTCACATCTGAACTGATGCTGAACTGTTTCTCTGTAAAAGGAGATTCAGATGATGAAGATGAAGATAGGGACATTCCCTATGAGGAACTTTTTGCAACATACAAGGAGCTGCATACAGATTGGATGAAGAGAATGGACAAAATTGAGGTACTTGTTAAGGTAAACAAATCTCTTGCTGATAAATTAGTTGCTAGTGAAGATGAAAAAGCTATACTTTCAAAGGAAAATGATGTTAAAAAAGATGCCATTGCCAAACTTGAAGTCCTTGTGACCAAAAGAGAAGTTGAGCTTGAGAAATTCAAAAATGAATGTGAGAAAGCTGAGAGTACATTTACCAAGTTAAACAAAAGTAAAATGAAACTTGATGAAGCTATCTCTGTTGGTCAGCTTAACAAAACTGGTTTGGGCTTTGAAAATAATTTTGTAAAGGAGGGATGTGAGGCTTCTACCTCAAAAAGTGTGAAAAAACAAGTTTTTAAAGAAAAAATCCTTTTGAGTGAGAAAAGACCTAGGAAGAGGCACTACATCTGCCACTACTGCCTAGCTCCTAGTCACATTAGGCCCTTCTGTTACAAACTCAAGGCTGATAAAAAATCTGGTCACTTCAATCAGCCTCAGATGTGTGAGAAGATGTATGCACATCCGAACACACATCCTGGTAATCTGAGACCTCTGCAACCCAAAAAGAAAACTGTGAAACAGTGGGTGGCCAAACCAATTGCCACCTGCAATGTTGTTTACTCTTCTCTCAAGAGTACTGTCTCTGGCTCTTGGTATTTTGATAGTGGGTGCTCTAGGCACATGACTGGAAACCAAGCAGTCCTTCTAGACTATGAAGTGATTAATGGAGGGAAAGTAAATTTTGGTGGAGGTGCTCAAGGAAAGATTGTTGGGAAAGGAACCCTAGATGTTAAGGGTCTCCCAAAATTGCACAATGTGTACCATGTGGAAGGCTTGAAAGCCAACCTAATAAGCATCAGTCAACTGTGTGATGATGATCTTTATGTGAAGTTTGATAAGAACTTGTGTGAAGTGTTTGATAAGAACTTGTGTGAAGTGTTTGATAAGGATAATACCTGTGTGTTTACTGGTCCTAGATCTGCTGATAATTGTTACCAATTTGGTGACAATCTTTCTTGCCTAAGCTCAAAAGCTAATGATGTCAATTTGTGGCACCAAAAATTAGGGTATGCTAGCTGTAGAACTCTGGAAGAACTTCAAAGGTTTGAAGCTATTAAATGCCTCCCTAAATTGAACTTCAAGAACCCTGATGTCTGTGGTTCATGTCAAAAGGGAAAGCAAACAAAAGCATCACATAAAAAGATCCAACAATGCTCCACTTCTAGGTGTTTGGAGATGATTCATACTGACTTAATGGGACCTATTGAAGTAGAAAGCTTTGGTAGGAAAAAGTATGCCTTTGTGTGTGTTGATGATTATTCTAGGTACACTTGGGTAATGTTCTTAAGAGAAAAGTCAGAAACAATTGGAGAATTCAAGAATTGGTACAAAAGGGTTAGAAATCTTTATGGTCTTAAGACTGTGAGGATTAGGTCTGACCATGGCACTGAATATGAGAACCAAATGTTCACTAATTTTTGCAATTCTAAGGGAATCACTCATGAGTTTTCTGCACCAATCACCCCACAGCAGAATGGAATTGCTGAAAGAAAGAATAGAACCTTGCAAGAAATGGCTAGGGTCATGTTAAGTTCTAAAAACCTGTCCAAGAAATTCTGGGCAGAAGCTTTGAACACTGCTTGTCACATTGGCAATAGGGTGTTTCTAAGGATTGGTAGCACTGTCACTCCATACCAAATCCTCCTTGGAAAGAAGCCAACTGTGAAATATTTTCATGTGTTTGGATGTGTTTGTTACATTCTCAATGATAGAGAATATATGTCCAAGTTTGATTCAAAGAGTGACAAAGCAATTTTCATGGGCTATTCCACTAATAGTAGAGCTTACAGAGTTTTTAATCTCAAAACTAAGACCATTATGGAATATGCTAATGTTATTTTTGATGAATCACTTGATCTTAACCTCAAGACTGTTGAGGATGTTGTTTCAGGTTGCTTACTAGACTAGAAAGATACAGAAACAGTCTTTGGAGAACCAACAGCGCGCCAAGTCTTGAAAAACCAGCTGAACCTGATAAGGATGTAACCAAGGATGTGGACACATCTGCTTCCACATCTGAACCCACATCTGCTCCCACATCCACTCAAAATCCTGTAACTGAGGATAGTTCCTCTGATTCTGATCAGGATGATGCTCCAGAAGGTAATGTGGATGGGTGTGTGGATAGATCAAAGGATATTCCTTCAAAAATCCAGAAAAACCACCCCACTTCACAAGTTGTGGGAGATGTGCATGCTCAAGTGAGAACTAGACAAAAGGACAAAGTGGACTATAGAAAGATGGCTGGTTTATGGAGTTGCTCCTCAGCATACTCCCAGGTAAGCTTTTGTTGTTTTGTTTCAAAGATTGAACCTAAGAATATTGATGAAGCATTGAAAGATGCTGACTGAATTCTTGCTATGCAAGATGAGTTGATTCAATTTGAAAAGAATGAGGTGTGGACTCTTGTCCCTAGACCCTCTCATGGTAATGTCATAGGAACCAAATGGATTTTCAAGAACAAAACTGATGAGCAAGGTGTGATCATTAGAAATAAAGCTAGGATAGTTGCTCAAGGTTATACTCAAATTGAGGGAATTGATTTTGAGGAGACATTTGCTCCTTTTGCAAGGATTGAGTCCATTAGGCTTTTGTTAGCCATTGCTTGTTACCTCAAGATTACTCTTCATCAAATGAATGTTAAGAATGCTTTTCTAAATAGGATATTAAATGAGGAAGCCTATGTTGAACAACCTAAAGGCTTTGTGGACTCCAAATATCCTAACCATGTGTATAAGCGGAAGAAAGCTCTGTATGGGCTAAAGCAAGCCCTAGAGCTTGGTATGGTAGGTTGACTGACCATTTGCTTCACCTAGGATTCAAGAGAGGTGAGGTTGACAAAACATTATTTGTGAGGAGAAATAAAAATGAGATTCTTGTGGCACAAATCTATGTGGATGATATTGTGTTTGGGTCAAATTCTGACCCTATGCTTGCTGAATTTGTGGATAGCATGACTTCCACATTTGAGATGAGTATGGTAGGTGAGTTGAACTTTTTCTTAGGCCTACAGATTAAACAATTCAAAGATGGCATGTTCATCTCACAATCTAATTATGCCAAGAATCTTGTGAAAAAGTTTGAGCTTGAACACTCTTCACATCAAAGAACACCAATGGGATCTTCCCAAAAGCTAAGTCATGATTCTGATGGTGAGAGTGTTGATCAAACATTGTACAGAAGCATGATAGGAAGTCTGCTTTACCTCACTGCAAGTAGACCTGATATTATGTACTGTGTGTGTCTCTGTGCAAGATACCAAGCCAACCCTAAGGTGTCCCATCTTAAAGCCTTGAAAAGAATCATTAGATATGTGAGTGGGACTGTGAACCTAGGACTGCATTACTCTAAAGAAACAAACACCAATTTGGTTGGGTAAACAGATTCTGATTGGGCTGGAAATAGTGATGATAGAAAGAGTACCACAGGTGGATGTTTCTACCTAGGAAATAACCTTGTGTCTTGGTATAGTAGGAAGCAGAATTGTGTGTCCTTATCCACTGCTGAGGCTGAATATGTTGCCCTTGAGAGTTGCTGCACACAACTGCTTTGGATGAATCAAATGTTAAAAGATTACGGATTGAATAGCAAAGTTTTGACTGTTTTTTGTGATAACAAAAGTGCCTTGGACATATCTAAAAATCCTGTCCAACATTCTAGAACAAAGCACATTGATATTAGACATCATTTCATTAGAGATCTTGTAGAACAAAAAACTGTGTGTCTGGAATTTGTTGGGACTGAAAATCAATTGGCTGATATATTTACAAAGGCATTAGATTTGGAGAGATTTTCCTCCTTGAGGAAGTCTCTTGGCTTGTGTGATATCTAAGGTTGTGAGCACAAATGTGCCTCACATCCTCTAACACATCTGTATATTAGATTAACAAAAAAAAAATATATAAAAAAAAAAATCAAAAAAAAATATCATGCATTAGCACGAAATTTCTTAGTGTGGTCACTTGTGAGTCTTCATCTTTGACATTATTTTGATCACTTAATTGTGAGCACTTCCTGTTCATGTCATCTTTTGATGACTTGATATAACCTTCCTAGGTATCTCACAGTGGGTGCTATAAAAAAAAAAAATATATATATATATATATGTGAGAAACAGCTGCTTCACCCTTAGTATGAAGCCAGACCATTGTGATCAAGTGATTTTCATAAGAAAACTTGAAGTCAAACTTGACAAGATCATTGGGAAAAAGGGCTATCTTTGGGATCAAGTAAAGTGAAAGCTACTCACAATGCGAAAATCCACAACAACAAAAAAAAATTGGTGGATGCATCCTAGAGGCTGTGCAGATTGGATTATTGCTCATTGACTTTTTGTGATCTAAATGTGTCCCCATATGTGACTCACATCCTATGCCACATCCATAAGCTGAGAATATTTCCATCACTTGTGTGTTTGCATCATGCTAGGCATATTGCATTTTTAGGTCATATAGGAGCTTTGTAAATATGTTAGTTAATTTATTTTCATTCTTAATTTATTCCTTGATTTTATAGGTTTTTGATCTCCAATATCTTTCATGAAAGAAAAGGTGTATATCATTCCTTGTTTGAAAAGGTTGGAAATTTCGAATGGGATTCTGTTTTTTTATAAAGATATGGCTGAATTATTTTTGTTTCCATAAAAATCTATCAAAATCTTGTTTTATTTTGATCCCTTATTTCTTAGAAGGTGGTTGTGTGTGGTAATCTCAAAGGTTTCTAGCCGTTGGAGGACTCCTAAGGAATTTGGGGTGTGTGAGACCTTTTTGGAGAAGGATTCCAAATTTTAGTTGGAAAGAGGGAGCTGTGAGTATTTATGAGCCCTCACATCCGTCCCATCCCCCATAAACCCTTGCTAAACCTTTTGTTCTTCCATCTCTTGCACACAATCTCACACACATTGCATTAATTCCTCTTCCACTGTTCAACCTAACCCCAATCCTTAGTTTAAATGGCTGATCACACGAACATTCGTGAGGAAGACGTGCTTGACATTGAACCCCTTTCAATCGCCATTGCTGAAACTCCAGTTACCGCCAACCCTGTTATTTCTAAGTTTCTTGCCGAAATTCCTCCTCCATCTTCTTCGTCTAGCTCATCCATGAAACGATCTCCCTCAAAATCCCCTACATTGGAACCATTGTCTGTTCCACCAACTTCTGAAAACCCTAATGCTCCAATCTCTCCGGTTTTACAACCATCGATTGTCGCCCCTGTTCCATCCTCTGTTGAACCTTCTTCAACTAAAAAGAGGAAGCTTACTCCAGCTAAACCCCTAAGCCATGCTGCGACTTCTATGCCCCAACGCAATTTACGTCGATCGCATAGGGTTAGAAAGCTGTCAGAGTCTGACAAGGCTAAGAACTTGAAGAAGCCTGGTGGGAAGCACTCTACCGCCATTGCTCTCGAAGAAGAAGAAGAAGAAGAGGTAATTGCTCCTCTTGTTAGAACTAGGGCTCAATCTGCAATTCCTCCTCCCTCAGTAGTGTTGGGTTTCGAGGGTCCATGCGCAGCGGATAATGCAAATAACTCGAATACCCAAAGCCCTAGAATCCGTTCTAGATGAATAATTAAGAAGTATGAATTAGGGTTACCAACCTTGAATGCCTTTGTCGTTGATATACGTAGTCTAACTCCAGATTGAAGAATTAGCAAGTCTTCAATATACGATCCTTGAATCACGAACAAATGATCTTGAGAAGCGAAGATCCTCTACGAGTATCCATGCGATGAACGAACCCTAGAACTCTTTCTAGGAGGATTGCTAGATCCCTTGATTGAAACCTTTTCAATCTATGATGAATTGTGGAATTGGTGTGATGATTTTCAATTCACAATTGAAAATCCTCTCATTTTTGTCTTTCTCAAAGCTCAAAAACGGAACTGGCTGCTAGGGTTGTATAAGGATACTATTTATACTCAATAAATATATGCCCTATTAAAACCCTTGGGAAAAAAATGGTTTCAGCATCAGCGGACATGGGCGGTCGCCCATCAGGATATGGGCGGTCGCCCATGTGTCCAGAGCTTGAATCCTTCCTCCGAAACCCCATATGGGCGGTCTCTCATCAGGACATGGGCGGTCGCCCATGTGTCCAGAGTTTTAATCCCTTTATTCAAAACCATCGTGGGCGGTCGCCCATGTGGACAGTCTCTAATGCCCGGTTTTCAAATAACATGGGCGGTCGCCCATAGAACCTTGGGCGGTCGCCCAACACACCAGAAATCCATAATTCCATTTTTGACAATTCGTTCGATGCGTGTGACCCCATAGGACTATACTATGTTGGCAATGAGTCCGATCACATCGATCCTCATAAGACATGAGCGGACTCTAGCAAGCCATCATGCCTACCCAAATAGTATAATATTAAGTTCTATTTTTCCTACATAGAACATATCACAATCCCATTGTCACACGATGTTATATTGAACATGAGTCATGGTCCACGTCAACTCATATTGTTCAATGCTTTCTCGTTACCAAGTAAATTGATTAATCGAATGACATTAATCATATTAATTCATTCGGGCATGGCCATGCACTACATCAATCTTACTCACGAGTGGCCAAGCAAACATCTCTCTTTACGAGGGACAAGTTTCCATCTTGACTTATCATTCTTCCCAACAGGAATCATATCATGCCAATAATAGCCCTTATTGTTGTCCGGTTAAAGACAACGTTAAACTATATCAAACATGATATTCATCGAGTGGAAGACGATGATAATCTCAGGTCAAAGGATATCAATGATATGACTATATGAGATTTATTTATGACATATGACCATGACATAAATCTCATAATGGGTCAAGTCCAGTACCTTGTTCTCTAACAAGTACCCATGAATCTAATGCGCATCTCCATGCATATAATCATCACATGATTATCCATTAGACTTCATACTAGTGCTTCATAAGTACTAGGGACACGATTATTATAACTAAACATGCAAACACATATAATAATCAAATAAACAATCTCATATATAAATGAACAATGACATTACATAAAGGTCTATCTCTATAGGCCTAGGGCACTAACACCTACAGTCTCCCACTTGCACTAGGCCCAGTCACTCATGTATCTTATACCCATGGACCTAACATGACCATCATGTTTATCTTGTGGCAAAGGCTTGGTGAGAGGGTCCGAAATATTGTCATCCGTTGGTACCTTGCATATCTTGACGTCCTCCCTTTCACAGATTTCTCGTATGAGGTGAAAACGTCTCAAAATGTGTTTGGATCGCTGATGTGACCTTGGTTCTTTTGCTTGGGCAATAGCACCATTATTGTCACAGAACAGCTCTATCGGGTTAGTGATACTCGGAACGACTTCTAAGTCACTAACGAACTTCTTGATCCAAACCGCCTCCTTAGCCGCATCCGATGCTGCTATGTATTCGGCTTCTGTTGTAGAATCAGCAACAGTGCTTTGCTTGGAACTCTTCCAACAAAGGCACCTCCATTTAGCATAAAAACAAAACCAGACTGCGATCTAAAGTCATCTTTGTCGGTTTGGAAGCTTGCATCTGTGTAACCCTTTACAACCAGATCATCTTCCATTCCTCCAAATACCAAGAATACATCCTTAGTCCTTCTCAAGTACTTAAGGATATTCTTGGCAGCCTATCCAATGGTTCTCACCGGGGATCGATGGTATCTACTCGTTGCGCTTAGAGCATACGAGACATCGGGTCTAGTACACAACATGGCATACATGATAGATCCAAATGCCGAAGCATATGGAATATCACTCATCCTCTTTCGCTCATCATTTGTCTTAGGACAATGAGTCTTGCTAAGAGTAATGCCATGTCCCATTGGCAAGTTCCCTCTCTTAGAATTTTCCATGCGGAATCTTCTAAGGACCTTGTCAATATACGTACTTTGACTCAAACCAATCATCCTTCTTGATCTATCTCTATAGATCTTGATACCAAGGATATAAGCCGCTTCACCCATATCTTTCATTGAAAAACATTTTCCTAACCAAGACTTAACAACCTCAAGTGCAGGAACATTGTTTCCAATGAGCAAGATGTCATCTACATATAGCACCGTAAATAGGACTATGCTCCCA
Source organism: Adenophora triphylla var. japonica (assembly GCA_022495995.1). NCBI lineage: Eukaryota > Viridiplantae > Streptophyta > Magnoliopsida > Asterales > Campanulaceae > Adenophora > Adenophora triphylla. The sequence continues at coordinate 335,943 of JAFEMH010001927.1, read as the reverse complement.
CTTATTTTCTTGTATACACAAGGCTCATCTTCGTTTTTGATGAAGCCAAACTCTTTGACTGATTCATCAAAACGTAGATTCCAGCTCGGAAGCTTGCTTCAATCCATAAATGGATCTCTCGCAACTTACACACTTTGTTAGAATTCTTTGGATCGACAAATCCTTCAGCCGTATCATGTATACATCCTCAAGTAGGTTTCCGTTAAGAAACGCCGTTTTGACGTCCATTTGCCATATCTCATAGTCGTAATATGCGGCTATGGCAATTAAGATTCTAATAGACTTAAGCATTGCTACGGGCGAAAAGGTTTCATCATAGTCAACGCCATGAATCCGCCTATACCCCTTAGCAACTAGCCTAGCCTTATAAGTATGTACCTTCCCATCCATGTCACTTTCTTTTGAAAACCCATTTGCACCCTATGGTTTTTACACCTTCGGGTGGATCAATCAAGTTCCAAACTTGATTATCGTACATGGATTTGATCTCGGATTCCATGGCTCCTAGCCACTTGTCCGAATCAGAGTGGACATCGCCTCTTGATAGGAAGTAGGTTCATCATTCTCAATGATTTCTACTTCATTACTTTCCGTCATGAGAAATCCATATCTCTCGGTTCGGATCGTATCCTATCCGATCTGCGAAGAACTTGTGTATCTTGAACCGGTTCCACAACAGCTTGTGAACTTGGTTCCGTCTCTACTATCGGTTCCTTGTCATTTTCGGGTTCTTGAATTTCTTCAAGATCAATTTTACTCCCACTAGTTTCTTTAGAGAGAAACTCTTTCTCTAGAAAGACACCATTTCGAGCAACAAACACTTTGTTCTCGGATTGGTTGTAAAATAGATATCCTTTCGTTTCCTTAGGATAACCAACGAAAATGCATTTATCAGATTTAGGTGCAAGTTTATGTTCAGAAACTAATTTCTTTACATAAGCTTCACAACCCCAAATCTTCATGAAAGATAAGCTAGGCTTTCTTCCATACCACATCTCATGTGGGGTTTTAGGAGCCGATTTAGTAGGGACCTTATTAAGCGTGAAAGCGGTGTTTCCAGGTGCATGTCCCCAAAAAGAAATAGGAAGGTTCACTTGACTCATCATCGATCGAACCATATCTAATAGAGTTCGATTTCTCCTCTCGGATACACCATTCCATTGTGGTGTTCCAGGTGGAGTAAGTTACTCAAACAATTCCACAACTTTTCGGATGATCGTCAAATTCTTGGCTTAAGTATTCACCACCTCGATCGGATCGAATGGTTCTAATAGTTTTGCCAAGTTGATTTTGTACCTCATTTTGAAATATTACCGAATATCTCAAATGCTTCACTTTTGTACTTCATCGATAGACATAGCCATATCTGGAGAAGTCATCAGTGAACGTTATGAAGTACCGAAATCCTCCCTAGCAATGCTATTCATTGGTCCACACACATCGTATGTATGAGAGCCAATAAATCACTAGCCCTTTCACTACTCTTAGTAAAAGGAGCTTTAGTCATCTTGCCCAATAAACAAGACTCGCAAACATCATATGATTCATAATCACATGAGTCTAAATATCCATCTTTATGGAGTTTAGATACGTGCTTCTCGTTTATGTGACCAAGACGGCAATGCCATTTGTATGTGTTGTTCACATCATTTGGTTTAGATTTCTTACTTAACATGATAAACATTCTCAACATTATTTTCAACATCCAAGACATAAAGGCCATTAAAAGAATGAGCAACACAATAAAGCATGTCATTCAAATAAATTGAAAATTTCTTATTCGCAATAAGAAAATTGTAACCCTCATTGTCTAAACATGAAATAGAAATAATGTTTCGCTCAAATCCGGAACATAATAACAGCTTATTTAAAACTAAAATTAATCCGCTAGGTAAAGTGACTTCGTAAGTCCCTACGGCCAATGCGGCAACTCTTGCTCCATTTCCAACCCGCAGATCTACTTCACCCTCTTTGAGCGACCTTCTATTCTTAAGTCCCCGCACATTTAGACAAATGTGAGATCCACATCCGGTATCTAATACCCAAGAACTAGAAGTAGAAAGTAGAACATCTATCATATAGATACACGAAGTCGTGGCAATCACATTGCCCTTCTTCTTGACCCTTCCCGATAAGCTTTGCGATTACGCTTCCAATGCCCAGTTTCATTGCAATGGTAGCATACCGCATCCTTTTGGGATTTGGGTTTAGGCTTCTCAAAGAACGGCAACCTTTGCCTCCGGTTTAGCAACTTTTGCTTTACCCTTGTTTTGAACCCCTTTCCTTTATTCACCATCAACACTTGATTGGTTTTCTTGGTAATATTGTTCTCCGCATTCTTTAGCATCCCATGCAATTCAGACAGAGATTTATTCATCCCATTCATGTTATAATTCGAACGAATCGATTATAACTTTCGGGGAGTGAATGCAATATCATATCCGTAGCGCTCTAACTGGATAGGATACCCAAGCCTCTCAAGATGTTCGAGGTGACCCTTCATTTTCAACACATGAGGCCCAACAGGTTGTCCTTCAATCATCTTGCATGGATGAAGAGCCTTCATAGTGTCAAACCTTTCCTGACGTGCTTGCAATCGGAACATTTCCTTTAAATGATTTCCCAAATCATAAGCTTCCATGTGTACAAGGTCCTTCTCAAGGGCCTTACACATAGTAGCCAACATCGTGCAACCAACATCTATAGAATCATCCACATGTTTCTTATGTTGGTCCCTTTCGACTTTAGGTGCATTAGCAAAGCAGCTCGGGTGGAATGGGTCCATCGAGAATGTACAACTTCCTTTCTTGTTTGAGAACAATTCTCAAACAGCGGATCCAATCCACATAGTTGTTGCCATTCTCTTCTAACTTGTCCTTCTCAAGGACGATCGCGATGACAAATTCTGATTAGTGTTAAAGCCATTGATCTACAAAGATATGCAACAAGATATAAACATATATGAGCACCAATTTCATTTAAGAGATTAAATAATGTATTTCACAAATACTCCCACTAAATTATATAACCTTCATATACAAACATGCATAATATAATTTAATAGGCTAAGACCCAACTTTAATTTAATTTCAAGTCGGCTATGGCACGATCAAGCTCAAAATTAAACTAAAAAGGTAGATAACATTTATCAATCATATCAACATATGACTCTTAGATCTTTTATGAGATTATAGACATCATATGTCACATGTTTCAATCTCATCTTATGCCTTAGGCCCAAAACTGTTTTGATAGCCTTATTGAGTTCAACCATTTTAAACGTATAGCAATCACTATTTGCTCATCTTGATCATACAAAGATAGAATTAATGTACCTCGCTATGGCGAGCCTACATAAAACTACCCGTGTACTCACAAGTGTTTAAAGTGGGTAGCATAAACAAACTCAAAATTTCAAAGAAGGTTCAATTTTTCATGTTTATCAATTAACATGGCAAGGTTGATTCATGAAAAACTATATGAGCATAATTATGAACATGGAATGATACAATACAAATTACATTTGGTCAGTAATTACAAGTACGCGACCACGTGCTCCAAGGTTATCCCACACTTCCATCGAAGTGCCTGTGGGGAAGGTTTTGGTGTCCAGCCCATATACCAAGTAATACTTCACAAATATCCTAGATTAATCACATTAATCATATAAATGAAATTGACATCCCATAACCTAGATTAATCATATTAATCACATATTTCAATTTCATAATCATGGTATATCACTATATACAATTACTTCACAAGCAATACTCATACAATTTCACATTCCAAATCATATTTATCATGAAAATTTATATAATCACATTACACAATAATCATGATTATCTAACTAAACATCATGAACGGGGCTTTGATACCACTGTTGGGTTTCGAGGGTCCATGCGCAGCGGATAATGCAAATAACTCGAATACCCAAAGCCCTAGAATCCGTTCTAGATGAATAATTAAGAAGTATGAATTAGGGTTACCAACCTTGAATGCCTTTGTCGTTGATATACGTAGTCTAACTCCAGATTGAAGAATTAGCAAGTCTTCAATATACGATCCTTGAATCACGAACAAATGATCTTGAGAAGCGAAGATCCTCTACGAGTATCCACGCGATGAACGAACCCTAGAACTCTTTCTAGGAGGATTGCTAGATCCCTTGATTGAAACCTTTTCAATCTATGATGAATTGTGGAATTGGTGTGATGATTTTCAATTCACAATTGAAAATCCTCTCTATTTTTGTCTTTCTCAAAGCTAAAAAACGGAACTGGCTGCTAGGGTTGTATAAGGATACTATTTATACTCAATAAATATATGCCCTATTAAAACCCTTGGGAAAAAAACGGTTTCAGCATCAGCGGACATGGGCGGTCGCCCATCAGGATATGGGCGGTCGCCCATGTGTCCAGAGCTTGAATCCTTCCTCCGAAACCCCATATGGGCGGTCGCTCGTCGGGACACGGGCGGTCGCCCGTGGCCAATCGCAGTTTTAATCCCTTTATTCAAAACCATCGTGGGCGGTCGCCCATAAGGGCAAGTGGCGGTCGCCCATGTGGACAGCCTCTCTAATGCCCGGTTTTCAAATAACATGGGCGGTCGCCCATAGAACCTTGGGCGGTCGCCCAACACACCGTAAATCCATAATTCCATTTTTGACAATTCGTTCGATGCGTGTGACCCCATAGGACTATACTATGTTGGCAATGAGTCCGATCACATCGATCCTCATAAGACATGAGCGGACTCTAGCAAGCCATCATGCCTACCCAAATAGTATAATATTAAGTTCTATTTTTCCTACATAGAACATATCACAATCCCATTATCACACGATGTTATATTGAACATGAGTCATGGTCCACGTCAACTCATATTGTTCAATGCTTTCTCGTTACCAAGTAAATTGATTAATCGAATGACATTAATCATATTAATTCATTCGGGCATGGCCATGCACTACATCAATCTTACTCACGAGTGGCCAAGCAAACATCTCTCTTTACGAGGGACAAGTTTCCATCTTGACTTATATTCTTCCCAACAGGAATCATATCATGCCAATAATAGCCCTTATTGTTGTCCGGTTAAAGACAACGTTAAACTATATCAAACATGATATTCATCGAGTGGAAGACGATGGTAATCTCAGGTCAAAGGATATCAATGATATGACTATATGAGATTTATTTATGACATATGACCATGACATAAATCTCATAATGGGTCAAGTCCAGTACCTTGTTCTCTAACAAGTACCCATGAATCTAATGTGCATCTCCATGCATATAATCATCACATGATTATCCATTAGACTTCATACTAGTGCTTCATAAGTACTAGGGACACGATTATTATAACTAAACATGCAAACACATATAATAATCAAATAAATAATCTCATATATAAATGAACAATGACATTACATAAAGGTCTATCTCTATAGGCCTAGGGCACTAACACCTACAAGTAGTTGACCCTGTTATTACTTCTTCTGAAACTGTTCCCCATGTTGAACCCATTGATCCTGTTCCATCCTCTCCCACTGAGCAATCTGATCCTATTATTCCCACTCCTGCTCCTACTCCTATAGTTGATACTCCCTCTCCTGCTGTTGATGCTCCTATCCCTGAGGATACAAATCCTATTGATGATTCATCTGTGTTTAATGATGAGGAGCCTTTAGCTAACATTCTGATGGAGTTGAAAGGAAAGAAGAAGGTGGCTGCTACTGACTTAGAGCCTATTGAGGAAGAAGCTTATGAATCTGAGTCCAGTTATGACAGTGATGATACTGCCTCGGATGTCAACTTCAAGCTAGGGAGAGATGAAATTGAACAAGAGAAAGAGGACCAAGAAAAGGATACCTCTTTTGGTGATGAGACAGAGGTAGAATCTGTCAAAGAGCAAGCTCCTGCAAAGGATGTGTCTGAAGATGTGCACACATCCAGACGCACATCCACCAGAAAGAAGGCTGATAAGGGTATTTCTTCAACTCTTTCCATTACTGCTGCCCCTAAACCCTTTTCTAAGAAATTTCTAACCAAGGATGCCTCTGAAAGGTATGGTCTGATTTCTAATAAGGTTTTTATTGTGGAGATGAAAAGAGATAGGGAAACCTTTTTCAAGTTAGGAATGGATAAATTTTTTGAAGAGAGAGGCATGTTTTTAACTGTGGATCACCCTCTCCCATTCTATCCTAAGATGGTGTATGAATTTTATGCCAACTTGACTAAAGGTCTAGATAGATGTTACTCTCCCCTCTCTGTCTATGTTAGAGGAATGTTTGTCCCCTTTTCCCCATCTGTCATTAATGATTTTCTTGGATTGGATAACACTTTGGATCAGTTGGTTGATGTGTCTGATGATGAAGTTGTGTCTGCCATCACTCATGGTAAAGTAACCTCTTGGCCTGTGAAGCCTAAAGATTTGGGAAGTGGTTCTTTATCCTCTCTATATTGCTTTCTCCATACTGTCCTTGCTGCCAACCTTTGCCCCTCAAATAAAAAAACCTCTGTAACTAGGGTGCAAGCTGATCTACTTTATAGGTTGGGCATTAATAGGAATATCAATTTTGGAGATTTCATCTTTAGGAAAATCTGTGCATATGGAGAGTCACCCTCTAAGAAGTGGTCTTTACCCTATCCCTCTCTAATCTCTCAAATTCTGGTTGCAAATGGAGTTAAGGCTGAGAAAAATGAAGAAAAGGTTGAAAAGTTTGATTTGTTTAAGGAAACCAAAACCCTTCTTGACCCTAAGCAAAGATATGTTGATCTTCCTTTGGGTGCTGTACCTGAAATTGCTATGCCAGATGTGGACACAGCTGAACCCACATCTGAAGATCCTTTTTGAGGCTCAAATGAAGGATTTGGATGCTGAAATTGCCCTTGCTGAAGCTCAAGTTCAAACCTCCACTGCTTATGCCAATAATCTTAAAGCCCTTAAGAATAGACTTCTCAGGTGGCATGCTAAACTTTCTAGTCAAAAAGGGGGAGAATCAAGCTCTGTACCTGCTGATGCTACTGCTGGAAATAAAAAATGGGATGCTGCTGTCTCTGCTGCTGGCTGGAAGCACTGGGAACTTTAATTTAGGGGGAGAAAGTTTTTTTCTTGCTTTTGATCTAATGGTTGTTAAGACAATTTTTAATTTCTGCTTTAGTTTGAGTTTTTAAAACAATGGGGTGTAATAGCTTTAATTAGGTTTTTGCTGAATGGTTGTTTTGCTTTAGTTTTTAATGAACTGCTAGTATTCTGTTCTAACTTGGTTTATGCAGTTTTTATGTGTGGATGTGTATACACATCTGGACACACATCCATTCAGGGGGAGTTATGTTTATAGCTGTTTTTGTGGTCATAAATTGTGTTTATCATAAATCTTTGATTTTGACCAGAAAGTTCAAAATAGGGGGAGATTGAAAACGTGAATTTTGTGGGAACATATTCATGTTTCCTTATTTCAAAAGACTTCTATATGGTAAGAACATTTTGGGACTTTCATGAAAGATTTATTCTTGTCCTACTTTGACAAGGAATTGTAAATATAGTAAATATTGTTTATTTATGTACATAGTTTTATATTAGGACTAACCCACTAATATTCTATTTCTTTGTGAGTGTGTTTTATGTTTTCATATAGGAAAAGAGATCTCACAAAGGAAGATGTCGATCACGTGAAGATCTTCTCCATGGTGCATTATAAATACAAGGCATTCAGCACAAGAGAAGCAACGAATTTTAGAGAGAAAAATACTCATTCTTCATAGTTTTCGACATTATTGTTTTTAGGTTGTGAGTGAAGGTTGTGCCTTACATCCGTAACTCACATCTAGTTTTCATAGAGTTCTCTTGTTTTACTTCTGACTAGAATAGGTCCTACTTGGGAAAGGGGAGTTGTTCTTGTCGTAGAAGGTGATTAGAACTCGTTTAGTATTTTCATATTTTAGTTTTTCACTTATTTGTTTTTGTAAGCAACAAAAGTTTTTATAGTGAAAAGTTTTTGGGCGTAAGCCTAGTTTGCTGATCACATTGATCAGTAAGCGTAAATAATTCTTGAGTTATTGCTTTTAATTTGTTTTATTCCGCTGCATTATCTGTGGATGTGTGGACAGTTGTGAGACACATCTGTACTCACATCCGTTGTCTGTCGTGTGATTGAAGCTTCCTAGCTACACGAAACTTTCAGGGGGGGTTGGGTGGACCGAAGAAGAAAGGGGTAAAATAGGGAGAGGGAGAGGGGTGGTGTGACTAGTGTTGAATATTGGGTAGACTTAGTATTGCGAGGGTATTCAGTAATGTATGGGGGTAAATAACAATTCTCTTTAGAGAACTCCTATGGAATACCTTTTGAGTTTTTTAGATCTCGCCGTTGGAGTGATTGACTTGTCGTAGAAGTTGGGTCAACCGGATGGCTCTCGTTGGTGGCTACCATCAAAATTGGGTGGTTATTGCGGTGAAATTTGAGGTGATGGAGAAGGATTCACCGGCAATCACAGGGGGAGGAAGAGGGGTGAGTTGTGTTAGTTTAGGGAATTGATAGAGAGGGAGAGAGTGCATAGTGATGTGAGAGAGGAGGAGGCAGGGCATTGGAAATGGCGAGTTTGTAGAGGGAGAGAGAGGAAGGGGATAAAGTAGATAGACAGAGTGTATCTTTGTCCATGTGAGATTTTGAGCGGGAAAGTGTCAAAATCACTTCACCCTTTATTCAGTAATAGATGTGCTTTACTTGGTTTTACATTACGTGTACAACGGTAAAATTGAACCACGCCTATTTCCATATTTATAAAGGCGGCATTTATTTTGGGATGGACAAAAAAGAAAACTGCGATATTTATTATGAGACGGTGAGAGTATTTGAATACAATTAGGTTTAAAGATTCACTACTACACTCAAACTTATCTGTGTTTGAGTTGCTAGAGACCTTTCCAAACCTCAACCTTAGTTCTGTATGTCCCTCCCCCTTCTCTACTTGACTTTTTTTTTTTTTTTTGTGTGTGTGTGTGTGTGTGTGTATTTGGCTTGAATTAATGGATATTTTTCCCTATTTTTTTAAAAAAAATTAAAATAGTTTGGAAGATATTCCAAGATGGCAGCTCCTAGTAGGAGACCTGCATTCTTCAAGCTCTTTAATAAAGATTTTTGCTCACAAAGATTGGTATGTGATTTCAACCCATCTTTCTTTGTTTACTATTTTGTTCATTTCTATTGAGTTTGATCTTTTTCTAGTTCATTTTTGGGTTTCACTATCTCTTTTTGACAAGTCACACATAAAAATGAAATTTTACTGATTTTAGTGGCTGGCAGAAATGAGTATGCTATTTTCTTATCTCTACTCTGAGTACTCTCTAGTTTCATGCTTTACTTTCTTGCTCGTAATCAGGTTTTAATATGTTTTAACCTTAATTTGTTTCGATCGGAATCAAGAATTAGCAAGTTAATCAAGAATCCAGATCATCTAAACTGTTTGAGGCTTTACATAATCTCTACTAATGACCTCCACAGGCCATACATTACCAAAAACATCCCTAAGGAAAGCTGTGTTTGTGCGTAATACTTACTATTCTTCTTTCCAAATTATAATTAACCTAGAAGAGGACGAAGAAGAAGAAGAATATGTAAAAGCGAGGAATGTTAAGATGGCTGGATCAAAGAAGAAAACTGGAGGCAGTAGCGTCACTGGGGTTAAAGATGTCAAGAGCAAGAATAGTAAGTATTACGCACAAACACACACTTTTCAAAATGACCCTTAAATTCCAAATGGACATTCATGAGACGGAGGGAGTAGCTTTTTAATGTAACTTCTTTTGTAGGGAGCAAAGGAAAAGCTGTTGTCAGAGAAGAAGAAGTTGGATCAGAAGACAGTGTAAAAGACCCTGATAGAAGAAGACACGCTGACGTTTTTGAGTCCGGTCTGATTGCTCGTCCCAGAAACCCATATTTCATAGCTCATCTAAAACAAAGCAAACGGAATGAATTGGTAAGTGTTGCATAATTACGAGTAAACTTTTTTATTAATTAGTAACTGCATTATATATATGATTTGTATCTATATATGCAGAGTATTCCAGTCAAAGTGATCAAAGACCATAACCTTGAAATTCCGGGAGGGATAAACATAGTTGGGGAAGACGGGAAGGAGTTCCACTCAAAGATCAGCACATGGGAGGATGAACGGAAAAGAGTGACGAATGGATGGAGGGCTTTCCGTAGATGGAACGTTGTCAGGGATGATGACACTTGCCTCTGTGAATTTGTATCCAGTCACACATTATTTATCCGTGTGCTTGAATTCCAGGGAGGAAAATGGATGCTGAAGCCAAGTGGAGAAATTCCAGGTCTCGGTGTTAGAATATTAGATAATATCATTTTGTATATTAGATAATATTTGGTGTATATTGTTATATTTGTATCTTTATCTCATTCCTAGGATAGATTAGTCAGTAACTTTGTATTCCTAGTTTAGTTCCTAGAATTGTGCTGATGATTAGCATTACACGGTTGGTGTATATATTTGTGGATGATCAATGAGAAAAGCAAGGAAGATATTCTTTCACTCGGATACTGACACGAGTCTTGAGTCTTTCCAGGTTTAATGAGAATGTGCTGCATCCAGCATCCGACATGTTTCTATTATTTATCATTGTAATATAAATCATCTTCATGGATTCACAGGAAGAATCAGAACACGATAGTAGCTTTTTCAAATTAATTTGGAAGATATTTCAAGACTTGTAACATAGTACCATCTTCATGAACTTAATTCTGGTTTTCAGTGATCATTTTCAGTTGTTCCCTTCCTCTCCGTCTCCTCCTCCATTTGCAAGCATTCCCCTGATATTCTTTCACCGAGGTGCTTGTGAGCGCTATCTCTGTATCTGTAAGCTCGGGCACAATATTCCTTTGGTAATTTTCAATTCTATCCAACCACAAATCCCATTTTACGACAAATAAATTATCAACAAGCTTTTGGTAATTTTCAATTCTAACCACAAATCCTGGGATCAAGACAAATTACGACATCCCAAATTCAACTGAATCCTGCATTTATGACATTTATTAACACTGTACAAGTATTCTAATTATACAATTTGTACTCTTATCAGAATGTGACTGGAACAAGAGACTAGTTATCTACAACCCCATTTAAGAATTTTGCTACCCCATATTATATTGTTCAAACATGAGATTTTACAGATGAACAAACTATGGCACAACACCCTAAAGGAACAAAAAATGGAGGGGCGTGGTTTCCTCTCACTCCAATCCTCTACTAACCCATGCCAAGATAAAGCAAAGGAATGAATAAGTCTTCCTATACAGGCTGATCACGCATCTTCTCATGAATATCTACCACAACATCCCGTAGCTCTGGGAAAATTGATATCAGTACTAGTTCAAGTATTGCGTATCCAAGCTGCTTCAAACAGATTGTAGACTGCAATTCATAATAATAATGCTGATTGAAGTAATAAAATACATTAAAAAAAACCACAAGCAATGCAGAGGCTTAGATGAGTCTTAACCTGGGTAAAATAGTAAATGTCTTTAGCACAACGCTTGTACTGCTTGTTGCCGATCAAGCTGACTAGAGCAGAAGGCGCTCCATCTGATAATGAAAAAACGGCAGTTATGTTCCCAAAGTATGTTAACAGAAACAATGATGCAAAAGAAAGCAAAACTTTGATGAAATTAAATAATGTAAGATATTTTTTTTAATTGAAGTAGAGATGACCCAAACATGAAAAAAAAATCAAACTAACAGAAGAAATGAATAAAACAGAGCAGGTAAATAAACAGAGGATACTGAATGAAGGATCTAGAAGAATGATTAGGAAACTAGAATGTTTCACATTTAGATAGAGACGAATCTTCACTGCAGCGGATGACAAAGTAAACTTCCACAGGAAGAGGAAAATCGTGCCAACTAAGAAAATATAAATAATGACGTGGCAACATCAAATGGTAAAAGCAAAGAGCTACTCACTAAAGAGCATTTTCTTGACATCACTAGCTCTGCGAGAAGCCTCAAACTGCTGCTCAAAAGAACCCCCTCTAGCGACCTTGCTCCCACCTGACTGGCTAGTTGTTTGTGAAGATCCCTGGGTGTGTTGAGAGTCGGCTTCTCCATGTTGAACCCCTAACTTTATAAAGAATGAACCACCTGGCCACAGAATCTAATGTAGAGACAGTTAGAAGATGAAATAAAAAGATATGCAACTGAAAATTTGCTCAGCATTGTGTTATTCTTCCACAAAGCAAAAGACGAGTAATTGTGACTGAATAAGTACAACTCAAAAAGGAGCAAAAAAATACACACATGACTAGAACAGTCGCCTTTCATAGGAAAAGTATGCTACAGAAAACCATTATTGCCTCCAAAACTCCACAAAGCCAAGTCCAAAACAATTAGTTCTAACACATACCAAGCTCTTACTTATTTTACTCCATTTTACATCTGTAGCACATGTTACAGAAATATTGATATGAAGATAGATAAGCAATCTACTATTTGTGCTTGATATTCATGGAAAATAATTTAAGAAAATATTTAGCCATACAACTTATAGAATATTAATGCATAAAATATTATGTGAATAGAAGAAATCTAACTTTATAACAGTATAGTGGAGTGATTGCATATGTATAAACTCCATGCTTTCCCTTTTCTTCCAACTGAACTCCACATTTTCTTCTAATGCATATTAGTTCTAGTCTTACAGGCTATAGTAGTATGCAGCAGTCATGCAAACTTGCTGTACACAGCTCAAATTGCAGTATACCAATGTAACCACTTGACAAAAAAAGGATGATACTAAAAAAGTATTCAGTACTTACATCATGGATCCATCGAATACCTTGAGCAATAACATCATCTCTTCGAAGCCAATGTATTTGCCTTAAGAGCCAGTCGTCAATGGCATCCTCCATCATCAGCTGCAAAATTTGTTTCGAAATCCAGAAGACCTGTCTTCTGCACCGAACAAATTACAAAATGTCTGAGCCTCCCCATGACCAGTGTATGTTAGTTACATGTCCTTAACGAAGAACTTCAGATTTTTTAATGATGATATTTCCAAAACTTGAATTATTTTAAGGAAGGTCATGAAAGCATTCATGGGGAAGAATGTGACAGAATGATATACTCAAAAAGATCTAAAAAAAACTATATACTGGGAACTACAATATTCTGAAATCAAATTTTTCAGGGGTAAAAAGGTCAAGATGTTTATGCTGGATAACAGATCACAGTTAAGAACAGAAGCATTGCTTCTTGCCAACATACTGTTCAAATGAATAATGATTATAATAAAATAAGTGAACTTTGTTAGAAATTAAGGTGAGGGCTTGATAACTATCAGATTCATTGCATGGAAGCCTGGGCCTGGAATTCAACCTCTAGAAAATGCCCACACTTAAGGAACCAAAGTTTTTGATGTTTATAATGCATTACAATTGCTTGACTCCTATCTTATACTCCATACAATTTATTAAGCGGGAGGAGGGCTTTAGACTCTTGATCTGTCAATTTAATTAACCACTCTCCCCTCCAACCAATGTTATCTCATTATAAAACCACCCGCTCAAAAATTAACTAATCATGTATTTCCCTTTAACTTTCTTATTTATTTTCAAAAAAACAATACATTTATACACACACATATATAGGAAGAGACAGAGATTAGAACTTAATATTAAACTAAACGCATGCACTATGTTAGTGCTATGGTGGCTTGTAATCATAATGGCAATGATGTTTTTAGAAGTAATTCTGGATTATATATATATACATGTATATGTATATATGTATGTATATACATGCATACATACATACATACATATACATATAATTGACTAACATATTATGCTTGTTCTGTGAACTACTTGGTCCAAATGGCAAATACTAGAACATCACCTCAGGTAAATAGTGATACATTAGCATCAATACTGAATTACAGGGAGCGGGAAAAGATAGGTAGGAGGAGGGAAAACACAAATGTAGAAATAAGTAACACTGTTGCTAACCTTAGCCAACCTCTTCTCTTAAGCTGAAAGACATTGTCTACCAGATTTAAGACTGGTACACTTAAATTTGGGGGCGTCCACTGCAAGAAAAACAGATCAGAATATGACACAGCCTTCAGTATAAACAAATCACATAAAATGGATACACCAAACTCTTATCACCATTTAAAAAAGTATGATACTGCCATTACAAAGCTAACTGATGTCCAACATAAGGTTCCAGTTTTCGGCATAACTTTACGTTATTTTGAAGTAGAAAGAAACTGTTCCTTGAGGAATAATAGATACAATTATCTTGGTCTTTCCCAACTAAATTATGTACGTTCATATCGTGCTGACATTCTTTAGATAGAACTCCCTTTTGGTACTCTGTTGGCAGGCATTTTGGTCATTTCAGAACTATCTACCACCACATTCAACAATTTTATTTTTTAAATAACAACCAGAGCTGCACTCAGGATGTCCACAAGTTCATGCTTATTCTAATACAGATACTCTGGTATTGCCTCTTACAAGTCATTAGATCCTCATGGGAAGAGCGGACGGCAAAAGGTTAAGACTATAAAATGAGAAACCACCAGAAAGTCACCATATGCAAAGCAAGTGGCCTACTTGAGGTTGACAACATAGGGGATACTTCAGCATGTAATATGATTGTAAATTCTTTCTTGGCAAGATAATACGATTAGTGCACTCAGAACAGCAATGAAACAAAAGAACCGAATTGTATAAACCCAATAAATGTATGGTAAATCTCTTTCCAACCTAACCAGTGCCCGGCGCCTATGACCCAACTCGCACCGCAGACAACAAATAGTTAAAAGATTAATCAGCTAAATAGAATTAACTCATCGTCATTCAGGAGTGAATGTATATATAATACACACACACATATATAAATGCACATACACAATGTACTCTGTGAAAAATACCTCTGGTGGCACTTCAAGTGGATCCTCTAAACGATCAGATGTTATGGGAAAATTTGTTGCCATGTTGGGCAACTCTGATCGCGCCTCAGAGCTAAATTTCTCATCAGTGTCTAAGCTCCTAATATGTTCATCATGTTTAACAACACGCGGTGGGAACCCTTTTGAGTTTAACTCGTTATCTGAATGGCATCCATTACTTAGTTCAGCAGAACCTGTCTCCTCATGATCATGGCTTTCATTTTTGCCACCTTCCTCATTGTCAGAGAAACTTTTAGCTGACCCTGAGGTACTTGGCCTTAAAACCAAACTATTTATCTCGTCAGCTTTCAAATACAAGTTTCTGCCAGGAAGTGAAGTAGATTGATAAGAAGTAGGAGAAGGATCAACGACTTTCTTCACTAAGCCATCTGAAACTCCTTTGAACTGGCGCACTATATCATCTACAGCATCATCTACGTTGACTGTTTCATAAGATAATCTTAGTCATTGGTAAGAATTTAGTAGATTTCATCAACATCAAAACCAAGAGAAGTGGCACATCCTATAGACCACAGAAAGATGTGACCAATTCTGAACAACCTTTTGGAACTATATTTATGCAAAGCCATAATAAATGCACATGTGTTGAGGATTTCATCTTTTGAGCTTAGAAGGAAAAATGCACCAAACATTATACAAAAGGTAATACTTTGGTTGCAGAAAAATCAAATTCTAAATTAAGATGTATGAAATGCCAATATCCAAGGATAAGTTGCATATTATAGGAAAAAATAATAACAGCCGATTTGGTTCATACTTCATACAGATATTATTATAACCAGTTCTTAATGGACACATGAGACATGACAGAATAAAGGGTTTATGCC
Organism: Adenophora triphylla var. japonica; assembly: GCA_022495995.1. Taxonomy (NCBI): domain Eukaryota; kingdom Viridiplantae; phylum Streptophyta; class Magnoliopsida; order Asterales; family Campanulaceae; genus Adenophora; species Adenophora triphylla. Next base: position 320,116 of record JAFEMH010001927.1, on the reverse strand, counting down.
AGTGGCCTTGAGAACCCGTTCAAATTGGTGGAGATGAAACACAAATAATTGATTATGTGCACATCATCTTCCACAATTTCTCAGACAGCAAGCAGAACAAGCAGATACTAATTTCTCAAGACAAACAGAACTGATAGCATACTACTTCCTCCTTAACAAAAAAGAGTCTCCCATTAGTTCATGATAGTGAACAATAATTGACAAATTCATTTTGCAATGATGGAGTGGTAAGAAAGAATGATGTTGTTTCATGCGGAAATGCTACATACCTGCCAGAGTTTTCATTACTGAAGAAGACTTCCCAAAAGAGTAATTCTTCAATTTGAAAAAAAAAAAATACATTATCAACACTGGTACCTATAGTTTCTCCATCAACAAAAGTTATCTTATGTAACAACAAAACTACTGTGTGGTTGTATATGAGTGAGACGGAGATACCTTTGAAGAAACACATAAAAAATCCCATACTTCATGTTGCTCTGCGACATTAGCAATTGACAGAAGATCCTGTAAAAAAGAGGAGGCGTAAACAACTTCAACTGAAGTTTTTTATACTAGAGATGCAGGAAAGAGTGGGCAAAAGTATACTTGAAGATACTTGTCAAGTTGAATGCAACGCTGATGAACAAAAGTGTCTTCCGTGCTTGACGAGAATATCCTTTTGGGAGGCAAATGTAAAGTATAATTGGGAATGTCCTTAAGATGCCGGTGCAATCTCTCGAAATTGCTGTATCTGCAGACAGAATTCTTATCTATATGATTAGTGATAAAATCAACCACCCTAAGCAAGATAATCATTAACATGATGAGCTAACGCTTCAGGGAAAATCTCAATCGGATGAAGAGAAAAGGTATCAGTAATAATGGCCACAGAAGCATGTATAAAAAGTAGTAATTTCTGTTATGGATAATGGAGTTCAAGAACAAGACCTTCTTTTCACAAACCAAGTCTTTTTATCAGCATCTGTCACTGCAATTGAGTAGACTGCAAATGATTTTGATCCAAGTTTCTCAAAGTACGCTCCTATGACCTGTAGGAAAAGGTAGCTTCAGGTTTTCATCTTTTTTGTTAAATCAACTTGCTGCAACATTATGATTTCTATCAGAGATGATAGCATGAAGCCACTTTGAGTACTGTACTATTCCCTCTATCCCACGCTCAAACGTAATACTCCCACATTCCCAATCAATTATATGTGCATTCATTTCAAAGATCAACTTTAAAAGCAAAAATTAGTGATTGCAATTTAACGAAATATAATTTGCATCAACCTTCAAAATTCTATCAGCAGTCTAAGTGAACTATAAATTGAGAAGAGAGAAAGGTTGCTCTTATACGGCTTCTTCTTTACTTCGGCACTTTTTATCAATAATATCCCATATACTAATGCTGTGTAACCATTGCCCATTTAAACAAATGTAAACAAACTGTTTTAACCATAATGTTACCACTCACTTTTCAGATTGACCTCCTAAATATTTTCCTACTGAAATGCAGAAAAAAAAAACCAGTTGACATGTTATAGAAGGAGGGCATTTCCAAGGGTCTCCTTTTATGGTTATTTTCACCGAGAGAGAGAGAGAGAGAGATGAAGTATATCATTTTGATTCAAAATGATGGTGTTAAGGCCCAAATACCAAATGTGCACCCAATGCTCATTTAAACGAGGTCACTCATCCATTTCAACACACATAAAATACATACCAATTTATGGTGATATCCATGATAATTTATTGGTGCGTATTAGAGAAGAAAGGTCAAACTGAGATATACAAGATGATATATGAGTGATGTAAAGTAAACGCAGCGGAACTAAAATAATAAAAGATAATCGATTCAATCCTCGCAAAAGGAGTAAAATCGATTAACGAACAAAAGGGATATGATTAAACTTCTCGCAAAAGAATTTAATCTAATAATCAACCGAAGAAGATTATTTGCAAAGCCAATTGATGACTTTAAAAGGAACACAATAAACTTGCAAAGGGATTTAATTGATAAAAAGCATAAGTGTTTTTCAATTCTAGAGAACAAGTATAAATACTCCCACAAACCCTAAAATAACTTGGAAAAGGAAAAAGGAAAACAGTCCTAAATAAAATACGTTAAAACAGGAAAGAAATCACTCGGAATCCGTCAAAATGCGTCAGGCACGAGTCGTTCCTGGTGTCACGACTCGTTCCTTGCTTGGGCAGTCGTGATACGAGGCGTGATGAACAAAGCAGTCGTGCGGTTTCTCTTCACGACTCGTGCTAAATAGCACGAGTCATGCTCCTTGCTGAAACTCGACTTGTCTTCCAGCGCCTGTGTCTGTTGCTGAATGTGCTGCTACAAATGCGTCGCCATGGAATACATCATTCTCCCCTACTTCAAAAGGATTCGTCCCCGAATCATCATCCAAATAAAGGGGCACATCGGGATAGAACTCAACCAAATCCGACACATTAAACGTGGGAGAAATGTTCCACCCATCCGACAAATCCACAACATAAGCATTGGCATTGATCTTCGTCAAAATCTTGCACGGCCCGATCATCTTGGGGTGAAGCTTGCTGTAGGTCCCTTGAGAAAAACGCTCCTTACGCAAGTGAACCATAACCAAATCACCAACAGAGAACTCCTTCAAGCGACGCCTCTTGTCCGCGGCTGCTTTGTACTTCGCATTGGAATCTTCAATGTTCTTCACAACCTCCCTTTGCACCCATCAAACTTCTTCGCCATATGCTCAGCAGCGATGCTAAACCCCGGAAGCTTTGGTAAAGGAACCAAACCAAGTGTATGAGTAGGGGGCGTTGATACACAATCTCAAAAGGGGACTTCTTGGTAGTGCGGTTAGGAATATTATTGAAGGCGAACTTAGCTGTAGCCAACATCAAATCCCACTTCCTAGGATTCTCACCACACAAACAACGAAGCATACTACCCAATGAACGATTAACCACCTCCGTTTGCCCATCTGTTTGAGGATGAAAAGCACTACTAAATTGCAACTCCGTGCGGAGCAAGCCCCATAAAGTACGCCAGAAGTGACTCAAAAATTTCGTGTCACGATCGGAAGTAATAGTCTTAGGCACTCCATGCAAACGCACCACCTCTTTGAAAAACAAACCTACAACATGACAAGCATCCGAGGTCTTCCGACAAGGAATGAAGTGTGCCATTTTAGAGAAACGATCAACAACCACAAAAACTGAATCATTGCCACGTTGTGTGCGAGGCAAACCAAGTACAAAATCCATAGAAAGATTCTCCCAAGGACCCTCAGGAATAGGTAAAGGAGTATACAAACCCGTATTTTGAACATGACCCTTGTTAGATTGACAAACCATACACTTCCGCACAAACTTATGAGTGTCCTTCCGAATCTGTGGCCAAAAGTAACTCCTTGTAACCAACTCGACCGTCTTATCCATGACATGATGACCATCCTTGTGAATCTCATTGATAAGACTCTCACGAACCGAGCCTTGAGGAATACACAATCGATCCATGTAAAAGAGAAACCCATCCTGTAAGAGAAAAGACCCACAATTACCACCATTATGACATCTCACCCAATCTTCCGCAAAATCCGGATCGGTCTCATATAACTCCTTGAGACAGTCGAAACCCACAACAAGGTTATGCATAGTCACCAACAAACATGCCCGACGGCTCAAAGCATCCGCCACCTTGTTATGGCTGCCACTCTTGTGGATAATAACAAATGTAAACTGTTGGAGATAAGCCACCCACCGAGCATGCATTCGATTCAAAGATTTCTGGCCATTCATGTACTTCAAGGCTTCATGGTCAGTATGAAGAATAAACTCTCGATGAAGTAAATATTGCTCCCAATATTTTATGGCTTGCACCACCGCATAAAACTCAAGCTCATATGCTGTCCACTTCCGTTTCAACTCTTCCAACTTTTGACTCATAAAAGCAACCGGACGCTTTTCTTGAATCAAAACGGCCCCAATGCCAACAACAGAAGCATCCGTCTCAAGTTCAAAAGGTATAGAAAAATCCGGTAAAACTAACAGTGGGGCACTAGTCAACTTTTCCTTAATCAAGGCAAAAGCAGAAGTCGCCTCGTCGCCCCAAGAAAATTTTCCTTTCTTCAAACATTTAGTAATAGGAGCCATGATAGTACTAAAGTCCCGAATAAAACGACGATAAAAAGTAGCAAGACCATGAAAGCTCCGTACCTCACTAACAGTAGTCGGAATAGGCCAATCCCGAATAGCCCGAACTTTATCCTCATCCACATGAATGCCATCTGCGGAAACAATATAACCCAAAAATAATAGTTTGTTAAGCATAAAACTACTCTTTTTGAGGTTAATGTACAACTCGTTGTCCTTCAAAGCCAGCAAAACTGCTTTGATATGTTCAAGATGCTCCTCCTCGGACTTACTATAAATCAAGATGTCATCAAAGTAAACCACAAGAAATTTACCATTAAATGGTTTCAAGACTTGATTCATCAAACGCACAAAAGTGCTAGGAGCGTTAGACAAACCAAAAGGTATAACCAACCATTCATACAACCCCTCCTTCGTCTTGAAAGCTGTCTTCCATTCATCACCCGGACGAACACGAACTTGATGGTACCCACTCCGCAAATCAATTTTAGAAAAAACTTTAGCACCACGAAGCATATCCAACATATCATCAAGGCGAGGAATAGGGAATCTATACTTGACCGTAATCTTATTGATGGCTCGACTATCAACGCACATACGCTAAGTACCATCCTTCTTAGGCACAAGAAGGGCCGAAACTGCACAAGGACTCAAACTCTCCTGAATGTAGCCCTTTTTCAATTAATCTTCCACCTGCTCCCTCAAAATGTCATGTTCAGCCGGACTCATACGATAATGTGGAAGATTAGGAAGAGATGCCCCCGAAACCAAATCAATATTATGATGAATATTACGTAAAGGAGGTAACCCCGGTGGTAAATCATCAGGCATAATAGAACTATACTCATCCAAAAGTGACTGTAAAGAAACAGGAACCACACTAACACCCCCTACAACATTCTTATGAACCACAGCAAAAATACAAGGAGCATCAACAAGATCATCCATAAAATCAGAGACAGTGCATAAAGAGATAATAGGTTTAGCATTTCCCTTGATAAGAGAACCCTTAGCTTTCAAGGGGCATAAATTGAAACGTGCCCCATCTTTCTTGAAGCTAATAACATTCTCCTTATCCATGTGTACGACATTAAGATCAAATTGCCAAGGCCTTCCCAACAACAAATTGCAAGCAGTCATATCAATTATATCACACAGAATAGTATCACTATAACGACCAATAGAGAAAGGAACAAGGCACTGTTCATGTACCTTAATTTTACCAACGGCATTAATCCAACCAACGGAATAAGGTGATGAGTGTGGCTTCACGTCAAGCTTCAACTTATCCACCATGTCACGCGCAATCAAATTCTCACTGCTCCCACTGTCAAACAATAATATGAATATCACAATCTTTAATCTTCCCTTTGGTGTGAAAAATACTATGCCGGGCCGGATCCTCTGTTTCGCTAGGGGTAGTTAACATCAACCAATTAACCACCAATGATTCATGAGCCTCGACACCTTCCTCCTCATCATTGGGATCCTCCCAATAAACTGGACCATCCTCCTCAACATCATCATCATGATCCACCACATTAGCACTCTTTCGAAGAGGACAACCACTAGACGTATGACCTACTTGCCCACACTTAAAACATTTATTACCAAAAGTCTTAGCATAAGAATTAGGAGTTTAACGCCCCAAATTAGTGGTAGGAGGTTTACTTACAGTGGGGTTTGCAACGCTCGTGGGGGTTGGTGGCACAACTTCAACTGGTTTTGGAGGTGGGGATTGCACCTTATTCTGAGCCGGAGAGAAACGAGTACCAACAAATCTCCCATTAGTACCCCCAGCAGAAGACTCGCCAAACCGTGTAGTAGTAGAAGAGGCAAGTTGTCGCTCCACCTTTGTAGCTCTAGAAATCACATCGGCCAAAGAATGATGAGTAAACAATTCCACCCGATTTTTAATAGCTACCCGAAGACCCGATTCAAACCTTGCCACTTGTTTTTCCTCGGATTCAAACATATCAGTGCGAGCCGCTTGACCATAAAAATCCCTAGCATATTCCTCCACCGTTCGATTCCCTTGAGTACAAGACAAAAATTTCACATATAATTGATGTTCATGATCTTCAGGGAGAAATTGTCTTCTTAACTCAAACCTCATATTATCCCAACGATCGATTGGTCTTTGGCCCTCTCTCCTCCGTTGTCGGTTTAAGGTCTCCCACCATGCGGAGGCACCGCCCCGTAACTTGTAAGCAACATAGGGAACCTTTCTATCTTCCTCAACTCTCATCAAAGTGAAGAATTTTTCCACCTCTATCAACCAATCTGAAAATTTCTCAATACCCAAGTTACCTGAAAAAGAAGGAATGTCAACACGAATTTTAGGCCGGTAGTCGATGGGCCTATCATCCTCTCTTCATCTCTCTTCACGAAATCCTCCAGCTGGCCAACGGTTGTTGTCCTCCTCCGGATCATCCCGACGTCCTCTATCCCCATTGTCAACATGCAATCCTCTCAAAACATCAATCAACTCTCTATGTTGACGCGCTAGCTGCTCTTGCCGTTCTCTCGCAACTTGTTCATTGCGATTCAAAGCTTCAAGGATTGTGGAAAGAGTGATATCTCCATTGTTACCTTCCTCGGCAGCCATCTACTCGTCAAAGAACCCTAGGATCGACCGATTTCTGATACCAACTGATGTAAAGTAAACGCAGCGGAACTAAAATAATAAAAGATAATCGATTCAATCCTCGCAAAAGGAGTAAAATCGATTAACGAACAAAAGGGATATGATTAAACTTCTCGCAAAAGAATTTAATCTAATAATCAACCAAAGAAGATTATTTGCAAAGCCAATTGATGACTTTAAAAGGAACACAATAAACTTGCAAAGGGATTTAATTGATAAAAAGCATAAGTGTTTTTCAATTCTAGAGAACAAATATAAATACTCCCACAAACCCTAAAATAACTTGGAAAAGGAAAAAGGAAAACAGTCCTAAATAAAATACGTTAAAACAGAAAAGAAATCACTCGGAATCCGTCAAAACGCGTCAGGCACGAGTCGTTCCTGGTGTCACGACTCGTTCCTTGCTTGGGCAGTCGTGATACGAGGCGTGATGAACAAAGTAGTCGTGCGATTTCTCTTCACGACTCGTGCTAAATAGCACGAGTCGTGCTCCTTGCTGAAACTCGACTTGTCTTCCAGCGCCTGTGTTTGTTGCTGAATGTGCTGCTACAAATGCCTCGCCATGGAATACATCAATGAGGGTGCATGATATTTGTTAATGACATATTCATGATCGATGAGACAAAAAATGGGGTCAATGATAAGCTAGAAGAGTGAAGAAAATTTTTAGGCATCAAAGGGTTCAAATAAGTAGGAATATAATAGAATACATGGAATGTCATTTAGGTAGAAGAAGTAACAATGAATACAAAATACAAAGTTAGCTAGATGGCCAAAATACCATCAAAGGGAACAATATTTATTGCCAAGGTAAGAGATGATGTTAGTCATAAAAAAGATTTTGGATACATTGGAGAGAAGTGCATCCGGAGTATTATGTGATTGCTCTATACTTGTCAAGTTGAAAGGAGAGTTCTATAGGACAGCCTACCATATGGAACCGAAAGTTGAGCTGCCACGAAAGAACATGTTAACATGAATAGCATATCAGAAATGCAATTGTTAAGATGAAGATGCGGAAGACTAGGAAAGACAATTTGTAACGCGCAAGAGAATAAAATTTGCCCCAATAGCAGATAGGATGAGAGAAAATCTCTGAAGATGTTTTAAACAAATATAATGTAGCTGTAGGGTGCTAAGTACACCCACTAAGAAGTGTGATAGCATTGATCATCAACCTAAAGTAGGGGAGCACAAAAACTAACACGAACATCAGAAATAAATAAAGCTACATGAGTGTGGTTTAAGCAATGACCTTACCTTGGGCCAAACTCAATGACAAAAAATGAGTCATGTAGTTGACCCAAGTGTTTGGCACAGAGTTGAGTTGAGTTAAGATGACTTGTGATGCACATAAATGAATTCAGCTGACCCAAACAGTGATCGAGAATGCAAAGAGACGTACGAGAATGGAAGTGTCGGATCCAGGACATATTTCTAGTGGTGCACAAATTACACTGTAAAGCTTTAATTTGTAATTGTGGAGAAAAAATGCCTATTGTGGGACTTGAACACACAACCTCAAGAATATAAACCTAGCACTTTACCACTGAACAAAACAAACTTATGAATTCAGTGGGTACACTTGCACCCATACCAATGGTTATAGGTCCCCACAGCATGGAATAAATATCCTAAGATGAGGGAAAAGATATCTAAGAAAGTCTCCATCTAAAAATATGTGTTTCAACAAAGGAACGAGGTAGGGAGCGAGAAATAATACCCGGCACTTAAGCTTCGCACTACTTTGTCCATCAATTCTTAACACTGTCTCTGAAGGACTCTTAAATTTATGTACTTCATTCTGCCTGTCAGAATCTGGACTATAGAACTCTGAGATAACGGGTCCACTGCTTTTGCTTGAAAATGCAATATCCAGGTTTGGTTGGAAACTTAAATCAGAGGTGCTATTTGATCTTTTAAGCCTACTCTTACTTCCAGTACGTAAAAGGGAAGCTTTATCAACCAACGCATCCAAATTACAGACTTCAGAAGAAATTGGTTCCTTATTCAGATAAAAAGGTTGTTCATCTACAATTTTTTGGTCACTTTGCCGAGTGTCTGGATGAGGCCTTGGAGGTATCTGCGCTGAAGTTTTATCTTCTATGGTAGCAGCACTTTCCGACTTCTGGGTTAATAGTTTAGTGCTCATGCCACTATTCACTCCCAAACTCTTTGCTATAGAAGCCTGGTGTCCTGCACTGGCATTCTTTTGAGCTTTTTTTTTGTAGTTTCTTCCTTTGGTCCACATATTTTCGAGATTTTCTGGCATGAGAACTTCTGTTCTTCTCTGGGTAGCTGCCTCCAGAATACGCGCCCAATCGGCTGGTCGTGGATTCATTGGCTCATCTTGAATGGGACTAGGAAGGTTATGTCCTGAAGAATCCAGAAACATTTCTCTTTGATGGTCAAGTCTTGACAATGGCATATCACGCTTCTCGGTGTGAGAAGACCCATTTTTCGTCAAGTCTGGGTCAACATTTTGTACAGAGCCTCCAGCAACACCATGATTATGACGACCACCCTTCACGCTGGATGACGGATCTTCGCTTACGTCTTTCACCTCCTCACCATTGATAGCAAGGAAAATATACTCAAGCAACTCATTCATATACCTGTCAGAAAATGGGTCATTCAAGCGATGAGGTTTTTCCAGGCAAATAAGATGTGTATCAAACTTGAAATCTTTTCCCCACCACATGTGATGATCAACAAAAGCGGGAAAAATAAGAGTGCAAGTGTGCTAGAATGAGAGTTTTCATGAACTTCATCTATGGTACATACATAACGAGATAAGCATGTACTATGAAGCTGCATCAGATAGGTGCCTTTCAGTTTACAAGTCAAGAAGAGTGATCTGAAGGACAACACTGTGGTTCAAGAACTACTTACAAGCATAGCTGGTTAAAATGTGTTATACATGTGTATAAAATGCTAATACGCGTTTATCTTAATAATACTCCCGTTTCCCATCTTTCCCACAAAGATATGGAATAATAAGCGTCTTTTTTCAATAACCGTATGAGATGCGTAAATTACGTTGTACAGAAGTATTTTTCTTAAAATACGGGAAGTAAAAGGAATTTTTCCAAAAAAAAAAAAAGGAATAAAATACGGGAAGTAAAAGATTGTTTTCAAAAAAATAGGATTGGATAAGGATAAGATCTTTTAAAAATTTAAACCCAATTATTTTAAATGTTTATTCATAAGCCCTTATACTTGCTGCAACTCTTCCACTTTCCCATCTACAACAATAACTCTAAGCTCTAGGCGTAGGTGTAGGCAATAGCAAAACGCCATAAATTTACAAAATCATTTTCTATATAAATGTTACTTTCTCCGTCTCAATAAGAATGTCCATTATTTTACACCTGTATTAGTTTTTTATTTTTTTTCTTTCAAGTGAGGCATACTTATATACTTATATATGTATATATATTTATATATACACATATAAATGCATATATAATCCCGTATTTTTATGTAATATTTTTACTAGATTTGTATTATACACGTTATATAAAAAATACATAATTTTCATTTTTCCGGTTTTTATAATAGTGCCAATTGTTTATTAGAAAGAAAAGTAAATCGAAACCAATTTTATGCATATTACAAGCCAAAATACAAATAAGACCAGTCATAATTCTCTGAAACGAGTGAGAACTGCAATTAGAAAAAGAAAGGGAAAAGTGTGAACTCATAGAAGAAACTCAACAAGCTCAATGTCACTAATTGGATCAGCAAAATAACCTTTCTCCAGCCACTAATAGGGACATCAAATTTTCAATATGCTAAAGGAGTACTCCTTATCTGTAAGAAAAGAAAATAACAAAACAAAACAAAACATGAAATGAAATGAATCTAAGAACTAGAGCCAGTCCATAATGCCTTAAAAGGATATATTTCTATGTTACCATCAGAGAAACAAAGCTTTTTGCTTGAAAACAGACGCAATCAAAAAGTAACAACTTATACAACAGACAACCAGCCTGTCCCTAAAGAAGGCATGTATGCAAATATTTTGCAGAATAATAATACATGTACACACAAATATGCAATCCACAAGAGCATTGTGACGATTAATGGAAATTTAAACAAGCAACCACGCATCGAAAAGCAGCATAAATTCGAGTGTAATAGACCCTGAATACAAAAACTATAAGCAATTTTTTATTAGAAAAGAAGAAGAAGATGATGATGGAGAAGACTCTGTTTCAATAACTTACACAGGACTTGCAAAATTCATTATAGGTTGCATCACCAAGCATGTCAAAAGCTCACGGGCAATGCATCGTACCAAGGGGCATTGTGCTTCCCGTGGTCTTAAGACTGTAGCTAAGAGACCACCCATAAGCCGCTGAAGAACCTGTGAAATACATATTATTGTTAGCTAGCATCAAAAAAATCAAATTCGGGAACTAACTTTTATTCTCGTTAAAACACTCCACTCACACCTTGTACTCACTCTCAGGAGATATCAAAGCGGGGTGAAGCTCCTTGGAAGTCATCAGATGGTGCTTCAACCTTTCATCTCTTTCTTCCGAAGAAAGTGTTCCCATAACATCCACCCCAATAGCACTTTGGTTTCTTCGGAAAAGGTCTAGGTGATCCCCTATCAAATCAACCACATCCCTAACAAAAAAAAAAACATGAGGCTCCGTTGTGATGTACTTCAGAAAGCTTCTAACTACCTTTAAAAAACACAAATTTGGTAAAATAATACCTTGTCAACAAGTCAACAAGGTTTATATCTTTTACTCGCACCGATACTTCTGCAAGAGCATCCATAATCACTGCATGTATAAGCTGGGGAGCCTCCTTGTCTGGCGTAATTTCCGAATACCACATATCAACAACAAAATCTCGTAAAAGCTTCTCAATGAAATCCTCCATGGCAGCCTCTACTATCGGAGAATCAATCTTCCTCTTCCATTTTGGCGGGGGTGGCAAGGTGTAAAGACGAGAGTCATTCACAGACAGCTGCTTCTTCTCTAAATGCGACAAGTATGTTTGCGGACAGATATTTCGAGTCTTCCAGCGGAACTCCACTTCATTCAATAAAATCCGTAGTCCAGCAACCAGTAGTATTGATATAGGAATATTCATCCACATTGATTTACTTGTGTCTGTACAGAGCAGTTAAAATTCAGAACACTGACACAAACAACAAAAGACCACAGATTATCAACTAAATAGGCTTGTTATATAAGGAAAATTGCAGTTGCCAGAAACAACATCTATCTGGACAACAAACCCAAGTATGTACTTAACAGGACTGGTTCTCCGATTGATATTGTTGTAAAAGGAGCTTAGAAAATCATTGTAGCTTGTATACAAGCATTCGAGAGGCAAGGGACCAAAGTTTATCTTTACTCGCGCATGATGATGCACAGCGGGTTGGCCCGGCCCGCCAAATGCCAAGCCCGCGGATCAGGCGGATTCGGCCCGACATGCTTCCTCTTGCCCGCAGGTCAAGCCCGACCCAGCCCGTATGTTTGCCTGATGTCCGGCCCGCCCCGTTTGGCCGTGGATCTACTGAAACGGGCTTGGCGGATTTTTTTATTTTTTTCTTTTCTAAATTCCCGAATATTCAAAAGGTGAAAGTGAGGACGAGGGGAGTCAAACCTGGGTTGAAGCAACTAAGAGCAAGCACTTATCCACTAAGCCAACGATACCTATGTTCTAAGATATAAAAAGTTTAATATTTATCCAAAAATTAAAATTTGCTTTGGAATGACGGGCTTGGCAGACCAAAGAAGCCCGCGGGCTTGGTCGGGCCCGTGGCCAAATTTCATATCCGGCCTGCCTCTTCTACATGGGTTGGGCTTAGCGGGTTTGACGACGGGCGGCGGGCGGGCCCACGGATTTAGGCCCGAAGTGTTCATCATCACTCGCGCATGATGATGCACACTTCGGACTCAAATCCGCGGGCCGGCCCATCAGTCCGTCGTCCGCCAGCCTGCCAAGCCCAGCCCGTGTAGAAGAGGCAGGTCCGGTCATGCATTTTATTCACGGGTCGGGCCAAGCCCGCGGGCTTTTTGGGCCCGTCCAGCCCGTGCCCGCCAAGCCTGCCCATATTTTAAAATTCAATTTTTTAATTGGTTAGTCCAACCTTCAACATCAATAAAAAGAACAGCAAAAAAAAAGGAAGAGCCTTTGATAGTGTAACTTATAATATACTCCCTCCGTCCCGCTACAAATCACATACTTTCCTCATTGGGCGTCCCGCTACAAATCACACACTTCCTAAAATGGCAAAAAATATTTACTATTCCACCCACTAATTCTCTCTCCTACTTTACTTTTATACTCACAACACCAATCAACTCACTATTTCCTACCCCACTCTCTCTCTCCTACCTCACTTTTCATACTCACAACACTTACTCCTATTTCCTACCCCACTTTCTCTCTCCTACCTCACTTTTCATACTCACAACACTTACTCCACTAACTTTCTCCTTAATTCGCGTGCAAACAGTAACTGTGTGATTTATAGCGGGACGGAGGGATTATATAAATATGAAACAAAATAAATGGTTAACATTGCAAAAGTCTTTCCATGTTGAATTAAGACTTATTACATATGATCATATATAGCACAAACAAGGCATTGGTTCAGTGGTTTAGTCTAACATTTCACATGTATAGGTTACAAGTTCAAATCTCATTCACTACATAATATTTTGAATTTTCTGAAATTTCAATAAAAAAAGAGATAATCCGCCCAAACCCGTTTGAAAAGAATCAAGGGCTAACGGTGCAGGCCAGACACCAGTAACACGGGCGGGCCAACTTGGCCTGTGGGCATGAGAAGGCAGGTCGGACCCGATCTATTACAAAGGCGGGCTGAGCCTTGAGCGGGCCGGGCCGTTGTTCATCATCACTCACGCACATTGAATTCGGCTAAGATAAAGTTTTCCCCTCCATTTTCATTCTACACTTGGATAATTAAACTTGCTTCTACACTTCAAGGTAGTTAATCTGAAGCTTTCCATGTCTTAAAATCAAATCATATAAGACATGATAACATCCTACATTGTTCTCATGCTTACTTTTCTTTCCCACATCGTTTTAACGGTAGACACTAGTGCATCAAAGAATTATTTTTCGTAACCCTTTCATTATTTACAAGGGTTTAAATAGTTTACAAAAAGAGTGCTAGCAAATCTATTATACTTGAACAACAAGATATTTATCTAGGGAAAGTAAATCTCTACATAACTATATATGATATACACAATATCCCCAAGTATAGGGATATATTCTAACGCTCCCTCGTAGTAAAAACGGGAGGAGAAAGAACATTGAGACCGGAACGGAAATCCTCGAACAAGATTAACGGCAACCCCTTTGTAAAAATAGCTGCAATTTAGCAGTGGGACGGAACAAGAACACGGACTTCACCTTTAGCCACTTTATCACGAACGAAGTGAATATCTATTTCTATATGTTTGGTTCGTTGATGTTGAACCGGATTCCCAGATAAATAAATTGCACTAATATTATCACAATATACAAGGGTAACCAGCTGAATAGGTCAATGAAGTTCGAGTAACAAATTACGTAACCAACATGATTCGGAAACTACGTTTGCCGCTCCCCTATATTACGAAACAAGATTGTCCCCAAATACACACAATAACCGGAAGTTGATTTCCTAGTATCAGACACCCAGCCTAGTCAGAGTTCGTATATGAAATCAGAGAAGTTAACGAAGGAATCCAATGTCCCATGTGTATGTAGCGATAATCCGTTTTTTCAAGGAAAGCATGAGTTCATCATCCCGAGGAACATGCATAAACAAACAAACCTGTTATACACGGCATATTGAATGTCTGGACGAGTAAAGGTGAGGTACTGTACTGAAGGCCCCGGCAAAACTGCAATAATGGGACGAATCTGAATAGGGAGGACCATCAGTGGAGCTAAGTTTAGGTTTCGTGTCAACGGGCGCAAGAGAGGGCTTGTATGACGACATACCAGCCCGTTCCATAATTTCAGTTGCATACTTCTGTTGGGAAAGAAACAGATTCCCATTTTGTCGCGAGACAGATATCCCCAAAAAAGAACTCAAAAGTCCCAAATCTTTCATAGAAATTCAGCACTTTCAATAAGAGCCTTCCGCAGATTATCGGAAGAGGTCAGAATAATATCGTTGACATAGACCAATAAATACGCCATAGAAGATCCATGATGATAAACGAACAAAGAATTATCAGACCTATTTTGGATAAACCCCAAGAAAGACGCAAAATCTGCAAAACGACGGTACCACGCTCGAGGTGCCTGTTTTAGACCATAAAGTGACTTCTTGAGCAAGTAAACATGGTTTGGATATCTCCTATCACGAAACCACAACGCTTGGTACATGTAAACAATGTCCTTGAGCTCCCCATGCAAAACGTGTTTTTTAACATCCAACTAACTGGTAAATAGACCGCCCCTTTGAAAGGGAGAGACTAAGAACAATACGAATTGTGGCCGGTTTGACTACCGGACTAAAAGTCTCCCCACAATTTATACCAACCCGTTGAGTCTTGCCATCACAAACTAAGCGAGCTTTATGGAGCTCAAAAGATCCGTCTGACTGATAGGACGGATTTATACTATCTATTTTCTATGTTTTTCGTCCTTATTATTTTTTATTTTCATGTATTTAGTATAGGTTTGATGTATTTTGAGTGAAATATGTATTGTGAGAAATTATTGAGAAACAATGTAATTCGAGGGAGATTTAAAGAGTTTATACTTTGTAATCGAATTCACAATCAAGTCAAGGAGCTCAAGAGCATCATCTCTACATCAATTGGAAGCCAACAAAGTCGAGTTAATTGTCAAGGATGATTGGAATCATATCGAGGATCAAATCGAGCCAAAGAATCAAGAAAAAGCATGAGAAAATCTGAAAGACGGTACAGGGACGAGTCGTCCCGGCTTCAACCAAGTATTCCCCATAAAGGGGACGACATAATCAGAGGCAGAAAATTCAGGGACGAGTAGTCCCATTCTTCTGGAGTCATGCCTTCAGCGGAAGACAGCATGCGACGGGAATTTTATGTTTTTACGTTTTAATTTCTTTTCTTGTTTTAACTTAGGTTTTGAAGAATGGGGGATTGTTCTGAAATTCTGGAAAGTTCAGGGATCAAATTGCAAAAGGGCCAATTAGAAACATAAATCCGCACGACTTGAAGTCCCAGGCTGGCGTGAAGTTGACTTGGACTTTAAAAGTTTTTATTTTTCTTTTTCCTTTTTCTTTTTTCAATTGGTTTTAGGTTTATGGATTGGAGGAGTATAAATACTTCTTTTTAGAATTTTATTAGGGTTAGTTCTTATTTTATGATTATTAGGTTTTCTCTCTACAAACTTTTGAAGAGTATTACTTCCATGGAAGCCTAAACTTCCATTACTTTGGATAATAATTCTTGATTTGTTTTGAAGATCAATTGAGGTTTTATTTTTTCTATCTCTTTCTCCTTAATTATAATTTTACTTGTGCATATTGTTAAATCTATTTCTAGGGTTTTGAAACTTGATCAATTTCTTGTTCCTTTTAATTGGTTTTTGCTAGAATTTCCTTTTATCATGTCGGACTAGGATTTTCATTGTAGCAATTTCATAATTCTTGTATGTGTCATCTTGAATTGTGATTAGGGTAAAATTAGCTTTATTTTCTATTTGAAAAATAATAGAATAATTCCTTGATCTTCATCTCTTAGAATTTTATCAATTAATATTTAAAATCTTGACCGTGTCGGCTAGGTTTTAGTATTGATTAGGATTATTAGTTGAGCGTGTCGCCGCTAGTAATTAATAACAAAGAAGAGATAGAGGTTTTATATCTTGTGATCAAGTGATTAGGGGAAGAGAAGAAAGAATGAACCAATGATATTGATTGATAAACAATGATACATTTATTTATCCAATGTGCTTTTAAATTATTGTTTACAATCCAATCTATTTTCTTGCTTTAGTATAAATACCACAAACAAATCAAACAAACCCCCAAATTGGTCATTGACTATTACATAAACAAATAACCGTTCTTCAGTGGATCGACACTTGTCCTTGCTGCAGTTTTGCAACCAAGTCTTGTTTTGGTAAGTAATTTGTAGGTGTGCGACTTTAGCCTATCACTGACATGTGCTTACAACAACAACAACAACAACAACAACAACAAAGCCTTAGTCCCAAAATAATTTGGGGTCGGCTAACATGAATCCTCATATGTTATCGTGAAAAAAAAAAAAAAATAATAATAATAAATAAATAATAAATAAATAAAATAAATAAATAAATAAAATAAAATAAAATAAAACAAAATAAAATAAAATAAATAAAAAATAAAAAATAAAAAATCAACCCCCCACTTGGATTTTTGCCCTCGGCTCCTGACCTCTTGACACCGTACTTTCATCCACTCCAAGTAAATTCATATCATTTTCAATTACTCTAATCCAAGTTTGTTTGGGTCTTCCCTGCCCCTCGCCATTTTATCATTTCTCCAGCTGTTCAGGCCTCTGCTTAGGTGCGTCGCTCGGTCTCCTTCTCGCGTATGTCCAAACCACCGTAGACGATTTTCCCTCATTTTATCCTCAATGGGCGCAACTCCTACTTTACCTCTGATCACCTCATTCCCCAATCAATCCTTTCTTGTATGACCGCACATCCATCGAAGCATACGCATCTCCGCCACATTCATCTCATGCACGTGACACTGTTTCACGGCCCAACATTCGGTGTCGTAAAGCAATGCCGGCCTAATTGCCGTGCGGCACATTAGAAACAGGTGGATGGGGCACCAACTCCCACGTCTTATTATCAATAAGAGCATTATATTCATCAGTAGTCGTAGTCATGACAATTTTCCAATTAGGGTCTTTAAGTGCAGAGACAGGATCACGGGGAATTGGAGATATGGCAACCGTAGTATGCAAATTAGAAGGTTGCTTAGGTATGTGGATTCCCCTTTGACTCTTGGTAACGGGACCAAGAGACCGAATGGAAGATAACTGCTGGACCGAGGAAGAAAGAGGGAGCGGCCCGGTGGGGGCAGGCCAAAGATAGGAGGATCCGGACTGATCTAGGACCAAGGATGGCGGACTGCCAGATGGAGCAGTCTGTTGGGCCGAGGTAGCCATAGGCTGTTGGGCCAAGGTCAGGACAGGCTCAGAGGAGGGGAAGAATCTGGAGAGGTCCAATGAGACACCGAATAAGAAGATGGGTTGTCATCTAGAAATCAAAAGAAGAAAGAGTCGGCTTGTACAAGTGAGAAAACGGGAATTGGGTATCGTAAAAAATTACATGGCGATTAATAATAATTTTACGAGACGACAAATCATAGCATTTGTATCCACAATGGTTGGCCGGATATCCTAGAAACACACAAGGTGTCGAACGAGCTTGAAGCTTGTGAATGGTAGTGGAAGGGAATAATGGATAGCACAGACATCCGAAAACTCGAAGATGATTATATGACGGATCCCAAGCATAAAGTGATTTTAGAGGGAAGTTATATGACAAGGATTTATTTGGGAGAATATTTAGGAGGTATATGGCCATTTGAACCGCATGATGCCAAAAGGATAAGGGAAGAAGGCATGCATAAACAAATTACGAACGACGTTACTGATGGTTCTTATTTTACGCTCAGTGCCATTCTGTGAAGATGTATGAGGACAAGGGAGTATTATCAAACTCACGCCCATTATCACATTGTATGTTTTTAATTTCACGTCCAAATTGAGTGCGGATTAAAGCACGAAAAGAGAGGAACGTAGAGTACACATCCGATTTATTTGCAATTGGAAATGTCCAAAGAAATTTAGCGTGATCATCAAGAAAAAAACATAATATCGATGTCCAGCAAACTCATAATAACTGAAGACGTCCTAAATCACTATGAATAATGTCAAAGGGCATTAAAGTAGAAGAACTAGAATTAATAAACGGAAAACGAACATGCTTTCATAAGGAGCAGCATGACAAACATGAGAAATCCGAGAACTCCTATAATCTATAAGTTTATTTTTCCTAAGAGACTTCATGATTGGTGCGCCAGGAAGGATGACCCTACCTCTCGTGCCATATTTCAGGAGAAAATGCAACAAAAGTAGAAGCAGCAGACTAGAATGTGACCGGATAAAGGTCGCCCCGACTGTTACATCTCATGAGATGCTTTCCCGTCCGGAAATCCTTCACATAAATATCAAGCGGGTCAAATTCAACTGTGACAGAATTATCGGTGGCAAATTTGCGGACGAAAATTAAGTTCTTAACAATATTAGAAACATGAAGCACATTACAAAGAGAAAGAAGGGGTGGGAAAAAGCAAGAGTATTGTGCCCGTAACCAAGTATAGAAACTTTATGACCATTACCCACAACTATATTTTGATGACCGCTCAAATTGAAATAAAGCGAAAGAGCACCTGACGAAGATGTCATGTGAGATGTGGCTCCAGTGCCCATGAGCCAATTAGGTGGCGGTGGAGAGAGCCCATGGATGTGCATCACAGCTTCAATATCCGTAGGGGAGGAAGGACAGGCGGCTGCAAAGGCTTGTGTTGGGCGCTGGCCGAGAATTCCAGAAGGGTGCCTCGGTGTGGGGTATTGGCCCTCGGCCACGGACCAGGTTGGACCAGATATGGGCAAGGGGGTACGGCCCAAGGCCACCCCCAACCGCCTCCCCATGGCTTTCGGAAGTAGTAGTGTAACCCCAAGTCTGCAGCTAAGTCGGAGTAGAATCTGGAACAAGTCCACCAAAATTATTCCCAAGTCTGATTCCCACTTTGTTCTTGCAATTTCCTTTATTCTTACCATTACCTTAGGATAGCAACTTTAGCATGAGAATAATAAGAGTCCGGAAAAGGAGCCGACATAGGGGTTGAGTCACGAGTAACCATAGCAGCGGCAGTGGCGGCTTTCTTCTGCAATCCCGCCTCCTCAAGTGTGACCATCGAACGTGTCTGGGCAAAGGACGGAAGAGGGTTACTTTGTCGAAGGAGCGTAGCCACCCCATTGTAGGGCCAGGCGATCATTTGAAACCGGAGCCCCGACATCCTTCAATTTGTCTGCAAGCTGTTTCAAGTGCTGACAATCTGCAGATGCACTAGGGAAGGACTCCATAAACATGAGGGTACGAGAGAATTCCTGTTCGAGGGTAACAGCCCGGGAATTCTTATTATCCTGAAAAATATCAAGAATTTTATTCCACGCTTTCATCGCCGAACAACCAGGCTCAAGGATGGTGGTGAGGAGATGTTTGAGATGGTAGAATAAATCCAACTAAGAACTGTAGCGTCCAAGGTTGTCCGCATGTCAATTTCTTCATCTGTGGTCGGCTCTTTCTCTTTACCCTTCGACAGAGGAACCATATGGTGAAGAACACGACAGGAGCGAGAATGAACACGACAGGAGCGAGCATGAACCCGAAAGACTTCGGCCATGTCGCTGCCCATTCTCTAACTCCAAAGTGATGGAGACGTTCCGTATGTCGGAGACGGCAAGGGCTGGGTGGAAGGAGGATTTTGGAAGAAGACACGGTGGCAACATAAAATTAGGGTGAAGAAGAAGAAGGCAACGTGAAAACAAAGGAGTAGATGAGGTCTAGGTGCAGTGGAAGAAGAGTTGTAACCTAGAGATCTGATACCATCAAAGAATTATTTTCCATAACCCTTTCATTATTTACAAGGGTTTAAATAGTTTACAAGAAAAGTCCTAGCAAATCTATTATTCTTGAACAACAGGATATTTATCTCGGGAAAGTAAATATCTGCATAACTATATATGATATACACAATATCCCCAAGTATAGGGATATATTCTAACAGTGCATAGTACTTCAATTCTATTTTTTTTTTCCTTTTCCTACAAGAAATTTCAGAAAATTACAGAAATTTGAGAGAAGTGCTCCTATATACTCCCTCCGTCCCACCTCACTTAAGAAAACTTTCCATTTTGGGCGTCCCACTTCACTTGAGAATTCCCAAAATGGAAACCTTAAATCACTATTTTCTCCACTCATTCTCTCTCCTACATTATTTTAATACTCACAACACCATTATAATTACTATTCCCTCCACTCATTCTCTCTCCTATTTAATTTTTCACACTCACAACACTTTTTCCACTCATTCTCTCTCCTAATACTATAATAATATTCCTTAATTCCCGTGCCATTTCAAAATTTCCTAAGTGGGCTGGGACGGAGGGAGTACTCCGTATGATAATCCCAACCATCCTCGTGCTAGGAAAAAGCAAAGTTACAGAAAATTTACTAGGTATTCCCTCACTCCATGTAAGAGTCCACTACTCTGATTCAGGATGCTCCATTTAGCGGACTCCAAGTGTAAAAGTTAACCCTACAATCTCCTTAATATTTCAACTTCATCCTCTTCTATGAATTTCTTAATGGTGTATAAGCCCTTATAAAGTTTCTGCAATAACCCTATAAAACTAAGAATCGCAATAATTTCACTATAAAACAACAATTTCAGAAGTTAGGCCAATTATATGATCATTAAAATGCATACAGAACTGTAAATTTAAACTCATCAGACACGCGTAATTTGGAATCAAAAGTATGAAAAGATTGAGCAGAATAAGCAAACTTACGAGTTAAGAAGTAAGAGAAGGCGAATATAAAAAGAGCCCACCACACAGTTCGAAGCTTGGCTTCTTCAATTAGATCTTGCAAAGTCTCCATACCCTTCTTCATTGACCCAAAACCCTAACAAGATTATACCCAATAATTCAAAATTGAAAAGGGGGAGAGAGAAGTTGGAGACAAATCGGAATCTTTAACTTCAACCCTGTTTTCGATAATCAGTAGAGAATTGATTCAATTTTAGGAGCTTGACAGTATCGTCGGGGGATTATTGAGCAAGTGATTAGTAAGATTTTTTTTTTTTTTTTTTTTTTGAAGAGAGAGAGAGAGAATATTTTCTTGTGCTGGTTGATATTTGGGTGCCGTCAGAGTTTTGGAGAGAGAAGAAAACGTGGGAAAGGAAGGTGAAATCGGCGTTACATTGCGATTTGTCCCCATCTTAGCTTTTTTTTTTTTTTTTTTTTTTTTTACGGGTTCCCAAACTTGAAACAATCCTGACCACTGCGATCGGCCCTTCAAGATCTTTGGCGGAGGTAAATCGCGGGATGTCCTATGCGTAGGGGTGGCAAAGACACCCTTATACTCCTGGCCCCAAGGGAGCCCTCCTACAAAGCATTCACACTCTTACAACACCAAATGGCTGCTCCAGCTGCTCCTGCCGAGACAATTACATCACTTTTACAACACCAAATGGCTGCTCCAGTGCTCCTGCCAAGATTTGAACTCCCCACACTGAGGTTGCAAGCCCATCAGTGCTGCTTCCTTAACTGCACGGATGTGCCCCGGGAAGCTCCTAAGAACCCTGAAACCCAAGGTAGAAATTAAACCACAAATATTCCTCTTGAGGGGAATCGAACCGGTGACCTCCCCTACGGGAAGCCACCAGGATACCGTTGGGCCAAAGCCACTTAGGTCCCATCTTAGCTTTCCTTTAGATGGATGGATGGATGGATGATCGTTTGTGTGTGGCTAAGCCTTGACCTCCCTCAAGCCAGAATTTAATTATTTTTTTAAAGGGTAATTTGCAATTTGGTTCCTGACGTTTACATAATTTTGCAATGTAGTTCCCAACCTTTCTAATTCACAAATTGGTAGCCTGACGTTGTCTTTTTTTTGCAATCTGGCTATGAAACTAACATTTCGTTAAAAATCTAACTGAAGGCCAAGGCATGTGCGAATCACATGTTTTTTCGTGGGCATTTTTGTCATTTCCATGGGTTTTGAGTTGGAGACAACGAATGGAATGGAAAAGGAAAAATATAGTACGTCTCCTTCATTCTTCACAAATCACGAATGCTAAGCAAAGAGGGGAGAAATTAGGGTTTCGACGATGACGACGGATGAAGGAGAATACTGGTTCAAGCGTACTGACGAATACTTGGTTGATGGAACACCTGCATATGGTTAGTTTAAACTTTCTTTTGTTTCTTATTCTTCAAATTTTGTACCTTTTCGACGATGACGACGGATGAAGGAGAATACTGCTCTTGGGCTTGGTACGTTAGTCAAGCTAGCTGTTCTTAACAGCCTGCGGAACTCCGGCAAGCTAATCTTCCCGTCTTTGTCAATATCTTCCTCTTCCAGTAGTGGGTCTATTGAGCTAGTGGGTCTATTGAGCCTCTTAAGCCCGTATGCTGCAAGACAGTCAAACTCGGGTTAGTGTCAAAGCCACAAAGAGGTCTCAAAAGACCCCGGAAAAAAAAAAGGTTCCTGACAGTGGCGAAACCACATTGGGGTAATGGGGTAATTTGACCTTGATTTTGGAGCGGTCATTTTCCATTCTTAAGTTTAGAATAATACACTTTTTTGTAACCATAAAAATTGGGGCAATTTTGACCCTTTGGTTTTGGAAAAAGCACTACATTGTGTTTAGGTGGAAGAGTTACTCTTGTGGATGCAACCAAAGCAAGAAGCAAAGCAAAAGATATACAGATTAACCATCCTAAATTCCACTTCTTCATTGCTCTCTCTCTCTCTCTCTCTCTCTCTCTCTCTCTCTCTCTCTCTCTCTGCCTTGGAAATCCATGGGAAGTGAGCCCTTAAGAACCACCCTAAACAAAGCATTCAGAATATTTGTTTCCTGTAACCTAAGGAAAGAATGAGTAATCAGAAAAAAGAAACCAAAAAGTTAAAAAAGTTGAATGCTTTGTTTAGGGTGGTTCTTAAGGGCTCACTTCCCATGACTTTTTCTTTATATCAAAGGGCAACAATGTCATTATTATAATTTTTGTCTTGAATATTTATTGAATGCTTTTTTATTGTGTAGGTATGAACAATTACTACACTATTCGAATGATTTATGGGGGATACTTTGACAATGAACAAAAAGTGTACACTGGTAGTGGGGTGGCTTGGTTTGACTATGTTATACCTGACAAAATAACACTTTCTGATCTAAAAAACATGGTGAACAAATTGGGATTTAATCATAGTCTTGAGACTCTAGTATTTTACCAAAAAATGTATGTGATGGATATTCATTATGGGTTTAGTTTACTGAGAAGTGATCAAGATGTTTTGGATATACCAAAAAATTTATGTGCAAGACAGGAGAAGGAGGCAGAAATTTATGTTGAAATGGGTGTTGAAAGTGATAGTCATGAAATGATTGACAAGGGTAAAAGAAAAATGGATATTCAAGAGATGAATAATGAAGTATAGATATATATGAGTAGTGATCATGTTGATACTTATGGGAGTGATTCAGGTTCTCAATGTGAGTCAATGAATGACAGTCAATATGATAGTGCAGATGATGACTTGTGTTATGAGGTTAATGTTGATTTGGGTGCTGAGGTAAATGGTGTATCAGTGGGTTCTAAGTCAAAGAGTGATACTAATGGTTCGATTGGGAATAAGGTAGCAATGGACGAGAGTGATTATGATACAGATGAAGGGATAGATGGATATCATAGTGATGAGAATGCAAGACCTACCGGAAAACTTTTTAATCCAAAAAAAGACATGGAAGATCCGAAGTTTGAACTATTGATGAGGTTTAAGGATAGTAAAGTGTTTCAAGATGCTGTAAAGAGGCATGCAATTAAAAATGGTAAAGCTATTACTTTCAGTTTCCAAACTGCTGAAAAGGTGAAGGCAGTTTGTAAGCACCTTTGTGAATGGAAGTGTTATGCATCAATTGAGCAGCATGAGAGCCATTTGATTATAAAAACACTTAATTCAGAGCATACATGTGGGAGAGTTTACAAAAGCAAGCACACTTCAGTAGCTTGGATTGCAGAGGAATTCCTATCTGAGTGGAAAGAAGATCCAAACAAGACTGCTGGTGCAATAAAGAAAAAGATATTTGACAAATACAGCATGAATGTTTCTATTCATCAGATATATAGAGCAAAGGAGAAGGCACTCAAAATGATTCACGGCTTTGCGGATGTGCAATATACTAGGTTGTGGGATTATGCAAATGAATTGAGGAGGAGAAATCATGGTTCTACTGTAACCATGAAACTAGTGGATGGCAGTGTTGAATTGGGGGAATCAAGATTTGAAAGATATTATGTTTATTTGGCTTGACTTAAAAAAGGGTGGAAACATTGTAGACCTATTTTGAGTGTGGATGGATGTTTCTTGAAAGGTGAGTATGGGGGTCAACTACTAGCAGCTTCAGGAATTGACCCTAATAACAACTGGTACCCTGTTGCTTATGAAATTGTGGAGAGTGAGTGTAAGGATTCCTGGACATGGTTTATGGGTCAGTTGATAGATGATCTTGAAATTAAGGATGGTGGTTTCACAATTATGTCAGATAAGCAGAAGGGATTAATTGAGACAGTTAAAGACCTTATTCCAAATTCAGAGCATAGGTTTTGTGTCATGCACATGTTGGGGAATATGAGAAGTGCAGGGTTTAAGGGGATAACTTACAAAGAATTCCTATGGAATGCAGCAAGGGCAACAACTCCTAGCAGGTTTAATCACTTTTCTTGTTAATAAGCATGATATTTATAACATTATATTCAAAAAAAAAATCTTGTAAAATTTTCACATACACTACTAAATTTTTACATTACATTTTAATGCAGGTTTAAACACTGGATGGAGCAAATTGCAGAGCATGACATCAGAGCATATCATTGGTTTGATGATAAACCACCTGAAAACTGGTCAAGGTCAGCATTTGATACATCTGTCAAGTGTGATATATTATTGAATAACTTGAGTGAGAGTTTTAATAGTCACATTTTGGAAGCAAGAGAGAAGCCAATATTATCATGCCTGGAATCAATAAGAAATATGCTGATGGTTAGGCTTCAAAGGAATAGGACTGTTGCAAAGGATAATTGGAAGGGGAAGTTGTGTCCCAAGATATTTAAAGAGTTAGAGAAAAGAAAGAAAATGGTGAATGAGTGTATTCCATCTTCAGCTGGGGCTCAAAAATATGAAGTTGCATGCATGTATGGTTCACAATACTCTGTCAATCTTGCAAATAGGAGTTGTACTTGTAGAAATGGGATTTATCTGGTATCCCTTGCAGTCATGCCATTACATGTATTGTTTTAGAAGAGAAATATCCTGAGAGCTATGTTGATGAGTGCTACTCAGTTGAGACATACAAGGAGGTATACAAGTATATGATCAACCCAATGGATAGTGAGGACATGTGGCCCAAGTTTGGAAATGTAGTTGTAAAGCCTCCACTTGTAAGAAGACTGCCAGGAAGACCAAAGAAAATGAGAAGAAGGTCTTTATTTGAGAAGGAAAAAGAAAAGGAGAAGACAGAAGGTGTGGCTGTGGAGATTGCAGCTGAACTTGAGGATGGGACAAAAAAGGTGAAGAAGAGAGTGTATACAAAGTCACTCAAATGCAGTATATGCAAGGGAGATGGTCACAATAAAAGGACATGTCATGTTGCTAAAGAACAAGTCATTGTTGATCTTGCTTTTAAGGTCACAATGAGGCAAGTGGGGTCTTAAATGAGGTGAGAAAAGTTAATAATGTTGTTTCTTTTTTTGTCTTGGTTAAATTGTTCATTATTTTAATCTTTTTTTTTTGCAGGTACAAGGGGGAATCTCACAAGAGACAAACAGTGGGAACACAAATGTTATTACACAGCAGGCAAGTGGTTATTTTTTATTGTGTTTTTGTTGTGTTGGTCATTCTTATTTTAAACAGGATGTTGATATGTGTGCATTTATTTTCTACATTTAAGGCACTTGAAACTGAGTCACAACTACCAATAACCCCAACAACAATTACACCAACACCACCTGCTATACAACCACCACCTTCCACAATCAATGAGGCTGAGCTGGGAATTCAACCACCACCAGGGGTCATGCAGCTAGCGGTTCCACCAGGCAGAGAGAAGAGTCCAACTAAGAACAACTTTGCAGATATTGGCCCATCTTCACCAAAGAAAACACCAAATGAAACCCAAAACAATCAAGGATTCATTCAGAGGGGGGGGGTAAGAAGTTTATAACATTGTCTCACTTGAAAGCTGGTGGAAGTAGAATGAAGAAACAAAAAACACAACAACCTCAAGTAAAGATAAGAAGGTCTCAAAGGTGTGCAACCATCAGATGGAGATCTCCCAAAAAGATAGACACCACTCCAATTGATTTGACAGAAGACTTGGATGAAGAGTTGTGAAGACTTGTATGACTTTTTTTTTTTTGTTAAAAATGTTTCTATGTGGGATGATATTCATACCCAAACTCTTTTATAGGGTAGCTTTTGCATATGCTAATCATGGCCTTAATGTGGCTGGTCATGGCCTTTTGTTTAGCTGGAACACAGATTTGTATGAAAACTTGATCTTCACTTTTGGTTACTTTCATGGCTACAGCCCAGTATTAAAGTATTAAGGCAATGTATTATGAAGAACAAAAGAAGAAAGTTATTCAAGCTAGGATAGGGGAGAAATATTGAGTTTAAATGGAGGAGGGAGAGAAATATTGAGTTTTAATGGAGGAGGGTGAGAAATATTGACTTCCTGTTGTGGTGTGATTTAAGGGGAAGAGGGGATAACATTTTCCAGGGAAATGACAAAAATGCCCATGAAAAAACATGTGACTCGCACATGCCTTGGCCTTCAGTTAGATTTTTAATGAAATGTTAGTTTCATAGCCAGATTGCAAAAAAAAAAAAGACAACGTCAGGCTACCAATTTGCGAATTAGAAAGGTTGGGAACTACATTGCAAAATTATGTAAACGTCAGGAACCAAATTGCAAATTACCCTTTTTTAAAAATTCTACTGCTTATAAAAAATAATGAGTAACTCTTGTAAAAAATTAGTTTTTTAAAAAATGTTATAAAAAAAACTAGTTTTCAGAATCGTTTATCACTTTTATTAGTTAGACTTAATGCTTTAAAAATAGTTTTTTCCTCATGTTAGTAAAAAACTAGTTTTTTGCAAGATTTTGACAAAAATAATTTAATTTATATGAAAATTAAAAAATTATATATCGATAAGCAATTAATATGTTATTATAATTTTATAATAAAAGTGTGCGTGTTTTTCTGATTGGAGGAGTGTGATCTAGTTAAAATTTATTTTCCCTCCCAAAAATGTCACGACAAATTAGTTTAAACATATTTCATTAAAGGCTAATAAGTTTTTAGGTTAGGAAAAGAGGTGATTTGTAAATGAGCGGAATAAAAGTAACGGGACAGGCCCAACGAGTAAAGCCCAACATTTCAGACGTTACAAAGACAATACCATGGAATGGGCCAGTCCAGTTACCACAACGTCCGCGGCCCAACGGCAAATATCAGTCGACCTAGCTCATTGTCCGACCATCATTGGTCCCGACCTAGCTTCGTCCGACATACGATCATCAACTTTAACAAATTTCTATCAAGCCAAGGCACAAAGTCAGGTCGACTTCGAATACTCAAGCGACCTCGACCTACTAACTCGTACGTCCGTCTACGTCATTATTCGTAATCGCCTCCTATATTCGCACGAAGACAGTTACGCCCACAATACCTCCTTGATTCTAGGGATTCACAACGATCCCCTAACACCACTATATATAACAGACAACATACAACGTGAAAAGGTAATGTCATCTTAGCTATTTGAGATTACGTCGTTTCCATATAGTTTTCTACAAACTTATAACACGTTATGTCATCATCACGCCGAAGGGTATTAGCTGGAGACCAACCCGGCTAGTCGTTTGTTTGTGGTTTCAGGTCGTATCTGCTGGGGATCAACCTATTGCTGGACTAAGGTTGATCTGGATCGTTTCCTGCGTCATCAGTTTGGTTCCATTGCTGTGAATGATAACGCTAAGACCTCGAAACCTCACGCAACAGTAAACATGGTGTCTAACGGGCATACCGCCACTTCCTCCGGTGAGCCAAGGCTCGAAAATGCGGGGAGGAACACAGATGCAGGTGCTGGAAATCGCACTGCAAACTTGCCCCCCCTCCGCTGGTGGGGTATCCCACTAGAAGGGCCACTCACTACAAAAGTGTGGTCGATAGTGTGGGCTTGCAAGATAGTAAAAGGGAGAAGAGGCCCATGCCCAACCAAGGGGTAAGCCAACAACCTAAGAGAGTCCAAACAGGTCGAGCAGATGTTGTTTCAAAACCTAACGGTTCCTTTTATACCACAAGTGCACGGGTTATTTATAGTATAGCAAAGGCAAATGCGGGTCTATCCCACGAAGACAAGGTTACTTTGAATAATATTTACTTTTATAATAAAAAATATAGAAATAAGATTGGGAGAAGAATGGTTTTCTGCTGAAAAGCTAGAACAATACAAACTACTCTAATTTATTTGAATTCTTATAAGATGAAGATATTCTTGGGGTTGGGACTCGAACAATCATTCATTCATCAAATAATCATGCCTTTGAAATAACAGTTTTCATCAAAATCAAGGATGGTAGATTGAGCATACACTACTTCTCACGATCAATCAAATAATATTTGTATTCTTCACTAATTATGCCATATCTCTCGATGGCCCATAAGTTAGTAAGAATCCATTAGTGTTTATAAAATCCACGTACTTTCCATTCAAGGAACATCTCTAGGCCATTAATCTACTCTCGTGATTAATGAAACCTAGTTCAATTCATATGGTTCCGTTAATCGAGATTCTCCGCTAGGTATTTCTCTCGATTAACTAGAATCATACAAGTTGGACGTCTCCAAAATGTAAGTCTTTTAAGTTTGATATGAAAGAATTGTTAAGATGAAGAGAGATGGCATGATTTAAAAATGATGAACAAAAGTGCTGAGTTTCCAACCCCAAAAACTTGGGGGATTACTCACAAGCCATAGCAAAGACAACAAGGATTGAACACAAATAAGGCATAAATATAAGAAGAGAAGAAGGATACTTATTCGTAATACTTGCCGAAAAACAAAGGCTGAGAATAAACTTCAAGTATGTATTATTGCTTCAATCTTCAAAAGAATTGTACTTCGAAATTGTAAATGTAATACTAGAGTATTTCCTATCAATTCTAGGTATTTTCTGTGTGTTTCTACATATATTTCAGATGTCTAAAACTGAGTACAAGACTCCTTTATATAGGCATTTTGGCTGAGGGTCGCATCTCTTCAAGAAAGGCATCTTTTGGCTGATCAGAGGGGTGCTCGGGCGAGTCAAGGAGGTGCTCATTCGAGCAAGGCCTTCCAGCAGAATCCTTTCTTTTGTTCCTCTCTGCTCGGCCAAGACATATGAGGTGCTCGGCCGAGCATTAGCTGACTTGGGCTGACTTTGCAAATTTTCAATGTTTGACCCTTCAATTTCCATAGGCTTCACTTTAAGTCCCTTGTACTTCAAAGATTGAACCTAAGCCCCTTATACTTCAAAATATGTACTTAAACCCTGTAAAATTACACAAGAATACCAAAAAGAATAAAATCCGTGATATAAAGAAAAAGAAACTAAATTAGACTAAACGAAACTAAAATCTAGGGTAAAAGATGCAATTATAATACTATAAATGACTATAAAATAGCCATTTATCAACTTACCCACACTAAATCCTTGATTGTCCCTAAGCAAGTTTAAGATAAAAATAGAAAAAAGAGAGAAGTAAATGATCAAAAAGAAAGATAAAAATAAATGAGTGGCTCCCTTTCATATTTGATGTGTTGTTAAAGATGTTGCTTTTAAGAAAACCATTTTCAACATTGATTCATATCATCCAAAATTTGAAAGTATTTTCTAAAGAGATCTTTAAAGCATATTGGAGTCTAGATAAAAGAACTAAAAATTAACTTTGCATAAATAAATGCTTTTCTAAGCTAAATTTTGGAAATGAAGATGCTTGAATTTAAAAAGACTTTTAAAATGAGAAAAGATTTGTTATGCAACTTTAAGGACTTAAGATGATGATTTCACTTTAGAAAGACACTTTAAAGATTTTAGCACAACATTTTTGAATCACATATGATGGACGTGTTAATGGACGTGGAAAGGAAGGGGTCAAGGCTAGCATTTTAAGTAACATTCTTAAAAGATGACACAAGTTTTTTTTAAAATGCCATCACATCTTGCTTTTTATTGTCTCACTCTAATAATGATTTATTCATTTTAATTTTCGAGTGAAGAAGTTTATTGAAACAAGGTGTGCTCATTTTCATGCTTAACTAGCCTTGAAGATGGAATGGAGAAAAAAAGTGATCCAAAAAGGTGCATAAAGAGATGAGTGCCTTTCGATAATGAATTTCAAAAATGAAAGTCCCGAAGCGCAAAAATAATCATTTCAAAAATAATGATTAGTATCCAATGCTCCAAAATTTTCACAAAATAATGTTTTTTAGAGCAATTTTATTTATACTATATTAATTTATAATTATTTTATCTATCTCCCAATATACCCCTAAATTCAATTTCTAGGAAATATTTTCAATTTTTTGAAAAAATATGAATCAAGGAATAGAAATCGGTTTTAAAGGCAACTAAATAAGCTTCAATGCTTAGAACACCTCATCATCATAGGGATTTTTTTTTTGAGAATAAAACATGCTCTAATGCGTAAAATAGAAAAGAAAAGAAAAAAGTGCAACTAAACTCATCATAAAAGAAACATGAAAAACTAAATAAATATGCAACTAAAAAAATGAAAATGAGAAATCCTCCCCCACACTTAAAATAAACATTGTCCTCAATGTTTTAAGGACAAAGAGTACGGTGAATAAAAGAAAAACTTACTGAAATGATGGTGGTAGCGGTGGTGCTTGTCTTAGATCTCCTAACGTAATTGATGACACTACTCCAATCGGGTCCCCAGCCATGTAGTGCTTTAGCCTTTGTCCGTTGACCTTAAATTCACATTTTATCTCGTTCCAAATAATAATGGCCCCGTACGGATATACTTTACGAACTTGGTACGGACTCGACCATCTTGATTTTAACTTCCCTGGAAAAAGTTT
This sequence comes from Adenophora triphylla var. japonica, assembly GCA_022495995.1. Lineage (NCBI taxonomy): Eukaryota > Viridiplantae > Streptophyta > Magnoliopsida > Asterales > Campanulaceae > Adenophora > Adenophora triphylla. Next base: position 288,361 of record JAFEMH010001927.1, on the reverse strand, counting down.
TAACTGGAAATTGTAGAGTATTACCATATCTCCTTCTTTAAACTCCTTTCGCACAATGTGTGCATCGTACCATTTCTTTGTTCTTTCCTTATGTAGTTTGGCACTATCATACGCTTCGTATCGGAGTTCCTCAAGTTCTTATAATTGCAGCTTTCGCTTCTCACCGGCATTTACCAAATCATAATTCAGGGCCTTAATTGCCCAATATGCCTTGTGTTCAAGTTCCAGCAGGAAATGACACGACTTCCCATACACTAAACAGAAAGGAGTGGTTCTGATGGGTGTTTTGAAAGCGGTGCGATAAGCCCATAATGTATCGTTCAACTTGATTGACCAATCCTTCCTTGAACTAGCGACCATCTTTTCCAAGATCCATTTGATTTCCTGGTTCGATACCTACACTTGCCCGCTTGTTTGAGGATGATATCCGGTGCCCGTTTTATGATGGACACCATACTTTTTTAATAGAGCCTCAAATTGGAGGTGTGAGAAGTGTGAACCACCATCACTTATAACTACCTTTAGCACCCCGAATCTTGGAAAGATGATGTTTTTGAAAAGCTTCATAATGACCTTTGAGTCATTTGTTGGAGATGCTACGTCTTCTACCCATTTTGACACATAGTCCACTGCTACCAATATATATTTGTTGTCGTAGGATGATGGAAATGGCCCCATGAAATCTATGCCCCAAACATCAAAGATCTCGACCTCTAAAATGTTGTTAAGAGGCATTTCATTCCTTCTTGAGATGTTGCCGGTTCGTTGGCAATGATCGCAAGTAAGAATAAAATTTCGAAAATCCTTGAATAATGTGGGACAATAGAAACCTGATTGAAGCACCTTGTCGGAGGTTTTGGATGTACTTGCATGCCTGCCATAAGGAGAGTAGTGACAATGATGAAGAATGTTACTCACTTCCTCATTAGGCACACACCGCCTAATGATTCCGTCTGCGCATTGTTTGAAGAGGAGCGGATCTTCCTAAAAATAATTTTTCACCTCCGAAAAGAATTTCTTCCTTTATTGATAGCTCATTTTCGGAGGAAGGATTCTACATGCCAAGTAATTTACAATGTACGCAAACCAAGGGGTTTCGACATTGCCTATAGCAAGTAGATGATCATCCGGGAATTAATCGTCAATAGAAAGTTCTTCTTTATCGTAAACTTTCAAATTTTTGGGGAAGAAGGATCCATCTTATGAGTCTTGGTTTGGCATCCTTCTTTGCCAATAAGTACCTTATTGCTGCGTGATCCGTCTACACTATCACCTTTGATCCCACCAAATATGACCGGAACTTGTCGATTGCAAATACGAAGGCCAATAATTCTTTTTCTGTGGTGGCATAATTGACTTGTGCTTCATCTAATGTTCGACTAGCATAATATATTGCATGCGTTTTCTGTCTTTCCGCTGTCCCAAAACTGCTCCCACTGCATAGTCACTTGCATCGCACATTATTTCGAAAGGGAGGTCCCAATCGGGTGGTTGTACGATAGGAGCGGACACCAATGCTTCCTTTAACCTGTTGAAAGCTTCAAGACAAAAACTATCGAATACAAATAGAGCATCTTTCTTAGTAGATTAGTTAAAGGTTTAGAAATTTTTGAAAAATCCTTTATAAAATGCCGGTAAAAACTGACATGTCCCAAAAAACTTCTCACACCCTTAACGTTGGTGGGTGGGGGTAATTTTTCAATAACTTCAACCTTTTCCCTATCTACTTCAATTTCCTTCTCGGACACCATATGCCCAAGAAAAATCCCCTCATTGACCATAAAATAGCATTTTTCCCAGTTAAGAACAAGGTTGACCTCTTCACAACGTTGCAAAACTTTTGACAAATTTTGCAAGCATTCATCGAAAGAACAACCATAAACTGAAAAATCATTCATAAAAACTTCCATTATATTTTCTATAAAATCTGAGAATATGAACATCATGCAACGTTGAAAAGTGGCGGGAGCATTATAAAGTCCGAATGGCATTCTCCTATAGGCAAAAGTGTCATATGGACAAGTAAAAGTAGTTTCCTCTTGGTCACTTGGATGGATGGGTATTTGAAAGAATCCGGAGTATCCATCCAAGTAACAAAAATAAGAATGCCTTGCTAATCTTTCTAACATTTGATCTACAAAGGGAAGGGGAAAATGATCTTTCCGGGTGGCCTTGTTTAGTTTTCTATAATCAATGCACATACGCCAACCCGTGACGGTTCTAGTTGGGATTAATTCATCCATATTATCCCGAATGACCGTCATTCCTCCCTTCTTAGGGACTACTTGAACGGGGCTCACCCACTTGCTATTCGAGATTGGATAGATAATACCCGCGTCAAGTAACTTAATGACTTCTTTTTTAACTACCTCTTTCATATTGAGATTAAGCCTTCTTTGGTGTTCTATGGAGGGTTTATGTTCCTCCTCTAAGTTAATCCTATGCATGCAAATCTTAGGGTGAATTCCTTTTAAGCCATCAATTGTATACCCAATGGCTTTTTGGTACAATCTAAGTTCTCTTAATAACTTTTCAGTCTCAAGAGGACTTAAACTTGCATTAATAATCACAGGGTAGGTAGAATTTGGTCCAAGAAATTCATACCTTAGATTTGGAGCAAGAGGCTTTAATTCAACCTGAGGCGCCTTATTTACCTCCTTTTCTTCTTTGTTGGATGGCTCCGCTTTAGCCTCCAACTTTTCAAATTCATTGTTGCCACTAAATTTCGCTGTATGGTTAGTATTTAAAAATATCGTATAATTTTTTATTTCATCATCATCTTCATCATGCAATATTCTTTCCAATCTATAAGACTTTTTTCTAGCGAGTCTTTAGATTGGGAATTTTCTAGTTCCTTACTTATTGATTCTAACATGTTAACAACCAAGCAAGGGTTTTCTAGATTAGGACTTTTCATTAATTTAGACAAATTAAATTCCACTTTTTCATTCCATACATTTAATGATAGGTTACTATTTTTAACATCAATTATTGCCCCACACCTATTTTCTTACTAACCGGAAGCGGAATGAGGCTTACACTTGCCCCAAGATCTAACATGGCATTATCTACATCAAATTTACCTATGTTGCAAGGAATAGAGAAAGTACCGGGATCTTTTAATTTTGGAGGTAATTTTCTTTGTAAAACGACACTTACCTCTTTCGTGAATGCAATGGTCTCATACTCTTCTAGTTTTCTTTTGTTAGAAAGGATATCTTTTAAAAAATTATCATAAGATGGCATTTGTTGCAAAGCATCGGTAAAAGGTATATTGATGTAAATTGATTTTAAAACTTCTAAAAATTTTGAAAATTGTTTGTCAAGTTTTGCCTTTACCAACCTTTGAGGGTATGGTATTGGCAGGTCAAAATTTCTAGAAACTTTAGGGGATTCCGTCCCCCTTTTGACTTCTTCATTAGTCTCAACCATTGGTGGGGCTGGACTAACATTCTCCTCAATAGGTTTGCTTATTTCTTTAGGAGGGGGATCTACAAGTTCTTTCCCACTCCTAGTTATTACCGCCTTAGCGTGCTCGTCGGGCCTTTGCGGTTGATTGGGAAAATTCCCTTGTGGTCTATGCGAGGTGCCGACTTGTTGAGCTTGTTGGTTTTCAAGCATCTTGTTATGGGCGGCAATATTATCAAATCTACTATTCAATAACTTAAACCACTCCCTAAATTCGATATTAGTATATTCTTGTGCGTTCTTACTTTCAACAATAAAGCCCATCAAAATATCTAACTTGGATTTAGGGGGAGGGAAAGCATTAGAATTAGAGTTGAAATTCTTTTGTGCAAATCCCGGTGGTTGTGAAGAAGGTTGTGGGTTTAAAGCGTTGTTATTCTTATAGAAAAAACTGGGGTGATTTCTCCACTCGGGATTGTATGTGTTTGAATACATACCCCCTTTTTGTCCATAAGAATTAACAAAATTTACTTGCTCACTAGAAGTAGTGTCAAGTAGTTCACAACATTCCGTACTATGTGAGTTAGACCCACATAGTTCACAAACAACATTAATGTTGGCCACGGGATTGACATTAAGAGTTTCAATTTTTTTCAAAATCATGTCAACTTTAGAAGAAAGGAGAGTAACAGCATCAACATTGTACTTACCTGGAGTCCCTTGCGGTTTCTCCCTTTCATTCGACCATTGATAGTGCTTTAAGGCTATGTTTTCGATGAGATCATATGCCTCGTCCACTGTCTTGTTCATAAGTGCTCCTCCTGCAGCAACATCTATGGTGTCTCTTATTTTAAATGTGAGACCATTGTAGAAAGTATGAACAATTAACCACTTTTCAAGCCCGTTGTGAGGTCACATCTTTAGGAGCTCCTTGATCGCTCCCAAGGGTCATACGTGACTCGCTTCCCGTTTGACTAAAATTTGTAATTTTGATACGGATTTGGGCAGTCTTACTAGGTGGGAAGAAAAGCCCAAGGAAAGCTTCTTGTACTTGGTCCCATGTCATCAAGGAATTTTGGGGGACCGAGTTTAACCATTTCTTCACTTTGTCCTTAAGAGAAAAGGGGAAAAGGCGCATCCTTATAGCTTCCGATGTGACACCTTGAATTCGGGTGGTGTCACAATACTCCAAGAAAGTTTGTACATGAGATGGGGTTTCGAAAGCTGATCCGTTGTAATTGTTATTCATAACCATATGTATTAATTGCGGCTTTATTTCGAAGTTGGCTCCATTAGCGTTCGGTACAACTATCGGAGATCTAGTACCCGGGGTTCTTGGGTTAACAAAGTCCCTTAGGGTTCTAGGTGGTGTTGCAGGTTCTTCTTCCACCATTTGTTGCTCTAGCACTTCTCTGAATCTTCTTAGTCTTTCGTGAAAGGTCCTTTTCGGGTTTCGAATCAAAATTTTCAAGAAATATCCGGGTTATTTTCATAAACTTCGGAGATACCTAAAAAGTACTTCAAAGACAACAAAATCTTCGAAAGAGATGTTAAATAGAAGATAAAACAGAAATAAATATAAAAGCAAATATTGAAAAGTAAACCATTGTCCCCGGCAACGGCGCCAAAAACTTGTTGTTTCAAAATCTAACGGTTCCTTTTATACCGCAAGTGCACGGGTTATTTATAGTATAGCAAAGGCAAATGCGGGTCGATCCCATGAAGACAATGTTACTTTGAATAATATTTGCTTTTATAAAAAAAATATAGAAATAAGATCGGGAGAAGAATGATTTTTTGTTGAAAAGATAGAACAATACAAACTACTTTAATTTATTTGAATTCTTATAAGATGAAGATATTCTCGTGGTTGGGACTCGAACAATCATTCATTCATCAAATAATCATGCCTTTGAAATAACAGTTTTCATCAAAATCAAGGATGGTACATTGAGCATATACTACTTCTCACGATCAACCAAGTAATATTTTTATTCTTCACTAATTATTCCCTATCTCTCGATGCCCCATAAGTTAGTAAGAATTCATTAGTGTTTATAAAATTCACTTACTTTCCATTCAAGGAACATCCCTAGGCCATTAATCTACTCTCGTGATTAATGAAATCTAGTTCAATTCATATGGTTCCGTTAATCGAGATTCTCCGCTAGGTACTTCTCTCGATTAACTAGAATCATACAAGTTGGACATCTCTAAAATGTAAGTCTTTTAAGTTTGATATGAAAGAATTGTTAAGATGAAGAGAGATGGCATGATTTAAAAATGATGAACAAAAGTGTTGAGTTTCCAACCCCAAGAACTTGGGGGATTACTCACAAGCCATAGCAAATCTACAAGGATTGAACGCAAATAAGGCATAAATATAAGAAGAGAAGAAGGATACTTATTCGTAATTGAAATTACCCGGATTCGAGCGATGCGAAGGCGGTTGTCTTTCGCGGAGGGTTGGTGTCTGAGACCTCGCTTTCGGGAAGGAGAGGAGTCGCCACGCGATTTTGTATTTTGAGCCCAAACGTTGAGAAACGGCTATTGGTTGAAAAAGGTGTCATTTTTATTGGTAGGAAAAACTTAGGAAAAGGCTTTGAAAAAGGGGAGTCATTTTTATTGGTAGCAAAAATGAGTAAAAAGCTTTTTAGTACCAGAGATTGTTAGGTTCAGAGGTCACGTTACGTTTCGGGAAGAGAATATTGAGATCACCCGAAATGCCTCGTATGACGAGTCTTTCTACCTTTCTCGAAATCGTGTGCGTGTGTGTATGTGTGTTTGCATTTTGAAATGGGGGCTTGAATGACAAGCTTAATCTTGGTTTGAATGTCAAACGTTGATTATGGGATCTTGTTTGAAAAAGGCGAGCGTTTGAATGACAAACGTCGATTTTGAAGTTTTAGGAAAAGTGGCGTGAATGCTGATTTTAACTGTTTATCTTAAGTGTCAAATGTTGACTTTTAAGTTTGAAGATGAGCGTTTGGATGCCAAACGTCATTTCGCGCATTTTAAAAGAGAGTTCGAATGTCGAACTCCGGTTTTGAACCGGGCATGTCACTGTTAACGATTTTACGGGAAAAACGTATTAAATGATTTTGAATGTCAAAAGTTGGCTTTTAAGTTTGAAGATGAGCGTTTGGATGCCAAACGTCATTTCGTGCTTTTTGAAAGAGAGTTCGAATGTCGAACTCCGATTTTGAACCAGGCATGTCATTGTTAACGATTTTACGGGAAAAACGTATTAAATGATTTTGAATGTCAAAGTCGGCTTTTAAGTTTGAAGATGAGCGTTTGGATGCCAAATGTCATTTCGCCCATTTTAAAAGAGAGTTCGAATGTCGAACTCCGGTTTTGAACCAGGCATTACATTGTTAACGATTTTACGAAAAAAACGTATTAAATGATATGCGATCAACGAATTGGGTTGCGACTTGGACTTTGAAAAGTAAATACTATCACAATCCAAACGGCTCGGACTTGTAAATGACAGTATTTAAAGTGCGGTATCGACGGAATCAAACGATCCGGAATTGTAAAGTACGATCGATGAGCCAAACGGCTCGGAATTGTAAAGTACGATCGACGAGCCAAACAGCTCGGAATTGTAAATTTGCGTGAAAGTAAATGACGTTCGATGGATCAAATGGTCCGGAATTTGTAAATGACAGGAATTTAAATGACGATCGACGGATCAAATGATCCGAAATTGTAAATGACATAAAAGTAAACGGAACGGGGTCGGAACGCCGTTTTAACCCGAGATTACTTCTCTTACGAGAAGAGAAGAGGATCTAGGGGCTAAAACGTATCGGAACCCGTTAGACGGAGGCGTCTACATTGCAACAATGTCATCCGAAATGGTTGTAGCGACTGGCGCGTAAACCGAGACAGAACGAGAGTTTTAGAGAGAGGGAGCTACCTGTGGCTAGGGTCGGCTCCTTTGGCTCGGTGCGCGTATACGGGATATGAAAGTATGTTTGGAACGGTGTTTTCGAAGTGGTGGGGGTTGTATTTGATCGAAATACGGAGTTTTCATGCAAAACGAGGTAAAATCGGGATTGGGAAGGGGGAGAACAAGTTTAGGCCGTGGGGTTTTTGGTGAAAGGGAGTAAAATTTGTTGTTATAAATGGCTTTGACAGCCTCTGTATTTATAGGTGAAAATTCAGGATCAGTCCGGATGGACTGAGGGTGAAAACCAGGGGGTTTTGTGAAACTTTGGAAATTGGAGGGACTTGCTGGCAATTCTGAATTTTCCTGCAAATGAGTCCGGCCGGACTGAGACTGCATACCAGGGGTATTTTTGTCTTTTCACTCTGAATTTGATTGAAGGGTGATGGGGGAGCTGTGGCATGTGAGCCACGTATCCCTGTGACTCACAGGCCATGGGAGTTTGTGCCATTATTTCCCGGTTTTGTCCGTTTTTAAAATAACAGTCCGGAAAATGTCCGAAACGCCCCCGAAAAGTGCGTTTTTCAGGGAAAGCCGTACTTTTACGTGCAACGACGTGTGTTGAGTATGCTTTGACGTCGGGATGCACGGGGCAGTCCCGGGATGTCTCGTTGGCTTGGCAACGGGGAGCTTAACGGGTTCCGGTTAACCTGGAGCGGGCCAGTTAACGGATTCCGGTTAACTTTCTAATGGATTTTGACGATCCGGATTTGGGTACTTACAGTTAGCCCCTCAGCGACGTCACTTCCGAAGGAGGTGGGGTCGTTGAAAAAAGATAAGGATCCAAATCAGGATGCCTTACTTCGAAAGAGACCTCGGCGGTCAGCTGGCTGGACCCTTAGCGAAAGGATTCCTACGTATCCCAAGCGGGAATCAAGCCGATCGTAGTTCGTAGGTGCAAGGAGCTGCGCGTGGGGACCTTGACCTGAGCGAGACTGTTGGGAGGCGTCTAAACCTGAATGAGACCATTGCGAGGCGTCTGAACCTGAATGGAGACTATTGTGAGGCGTCTGGACCTGGGATTTGAGGCATCTGGACCTGGGATTTCTGAAACCTTCGAGGGCGTGTGGCGCCTCAGACCAGAGTTACTGAACGTACGAGGGCGTGTGGCACCTCAGACCGGGGTTGCTGAACATACAAGGGCGTGTGGCACCTCAGACCAGAGTTGCTGAACATACGAGGGCGTGTGGCACCTCAGACCGGATTTGCTGAAACATGCAAGGGCATGTGGCGCCTCAGACCGGATTTGCTGAAACATGCGAGGGCGTGTGGCACCTCAGATCGGAATGGTGGAACATACGAGGGCGTGTGGCGCCTCCGACCGAATTTGCTGAAACATACGAGGGCGTGTGGCACCTCAGACCGGGGTTACTGGATATACGAGCCTTGAGTACTAGACTCATGATGACTGCCAGGTTTATCCGCCGGGGATAGGGTGGCAATGATGTGAATGGTTGTGTTAAACTGGCGTTATTAACAGCATAAAAGGATTGACGTTCTAACGATGGAGTTAGGAACAGGATGTGGTCTCGGGAGAGACTGACACATTGCTAGGGAAAAGCATCCAGAGTTCTGACGGGGTCAGTTAGGAACTGATGGGATTGATTGACGTTTCTTCTTTAGACGGATAGTCTTAGGATCCTGCTGGGGATGAATGTTCGGGCTTACGGCGATGACCGAAGAGGGATTGTTGTGCGGGCTTACCTTGATGGCCGCTGTAGTGGGACGATCGGGCTTACGACTGGCGGCCGGGGAAGTGAACGATGGTGAAAACTGATAGAAATTTTGACGTCGGGAGATGGAATTGTGACTTGAATGTCCGGAGACAGGATGGAGCGTTTGAATGTCAAACGTCGGTTTGGGGCTGGAATGAGCATTTGAATGTCAAACGTCAACTTGGGATGTAAATGAGCGTTTGAATGTCAAACGTTAGCTTGAGATGGAAGTGAGCATTTGAATGTCAAACGTCAACTTGAGATGGAGAATTTAACGTCTGGAGACGAGCGTTAGTGAGAACTAACTTGGAATTTAACGTCTGGAGATGAGCGTTAGTGAGAACTAACTGGGAATTTAACGTCTAGAGACGAGCGTTAGTGAGAACTAACTGGGAATTTAACGTCTGGAGACGAGCGTTAGTGAAAACTAACTGGGAATTTAACGTCTGGAGACGAGCGTTAGTGAAAAGTAACTGGGAATTGATCCTCGGGGGAGGGGGTGTTAGAAATGTCTAACTTGGGGGAAATTTTACACTTTTGGGGGACAAAAGGGTAAAATTGAAACTGCAAAAAGTTGAGGGGCTAAATTGGCAAGGAATCTTTCTGCTGCAGAAAGAGTCCGGCCGGACTGAACTTGAAGTTGACCAGGTTGTTATCAGAGCCGAGGCAGAGGCAAAATTTGGCCATTTTCTTCCATTTTTCCAGGCGAAAAGACAGAAAAGAGAGGAGAGAACTCTTCCCAAATTGTGAGGTTTGCTCAAACTTGTGAGGGAAAATCAACATGGAAGGTGATTTGGGACCAATGGCTCGTCATGAAAGGACCGATGACGAAAGAACGCGGTTGGTTCGGACCATTCGAACCACTACTTTTTCATTGAATCCGGCGGAGTTCTACCCGGCTAGGGAGAATCACAAATCCAAAGGAGGGATCGAGAGACAGGTAAACTTCCTTCAAATTCCATTAATTTTAAGAATGTGCATTCTATAAATGTTAGGAATTTGACTAGAAATGAGTTAGGGATTTTGGTGTCCGAATTGGGGCTTTTGACTTTGCTATGCGCCTTTGTCAAAATTGACTAGAGTGTAGTTCAATTGACACTATGGGTAGATGACATAAAAATTTTGGTTGCAAAATTCCATGCCTAGATGTGTTTTCCGAATTTAAAGTATGTTTAAACCGGGATGGAGTAAATTTTCGAAATGTTCGAAATGATTTGAAAGCTTCGATTTCGATGGAGTTTTCGAAGGGCTTTAAAAGTTCCGCATTCGACGGAGTTTTCGAAGTGCTTTGAAAGTTCCGGATTCGATGGAGTTTTGAGATGTTTTGAAAGTTTCGGATTCGACGGAGTTTTCGAAAGGTTTTGAAAGTTTCGGATTCGACGGAGTTTTCGAAATGTTTTGAAAGTTCCAGATTCGACGGAGTTTTCGAAATGTTTTGAAAGTTCTGGATTCGATGGAGTTTTTGAAGTGCTTTGAAAGTTCCGGATTCGACGGAGTTTTCGAAATGTTTTGAAAGTTTCGGATTCGACGGAGTTTTCAAAGGGTTTTGAAAGTTTTTGACCGTTAATACTCCACCCGGGATGGAAATATTTTAGGAAGAAATGGGAACTGTATCTGCGTTGCATCATTTTGACATGCGTTCGTGCACTCTGTTGATGTCGCTTTTGTACTTAACGTATTCTTGCCTTGTTCACCTGCAGGGGCGAGGGACAGTTGACGTTCACAACCTGAAGAGTCGGGGAGCCTTCGAGGCAGTTCGAGCGATGTGGGAGATATTCCCGGACGAGCCTCGAGACGGAGAGAGGAGTCCACGATAGCTTGTGGTTGACTCCGGTTTGGATGGATTCATCAGCGCGGTAGCCGCGGTGGCTGTGACGCAGAGGGCGAGGTCCATGTACGTAGCTCTGAGCGAGTAATGGTGGGATACGACCTACACTTTTCATTTCAGGTGGGGGGAGGCGACTGTGACTCCTACTGACTTTGCAGCTATCACTGGGTTGCCAACCTGGGGCAACGCGCTGGTGTGGGTGGACGGCTATACTCCAGGGCAGTTGTCGGAGCTGCTGGGTTTCGATATCATCGATTTCAGGGGCTTAGGTATTCTGTACAGGCTGATGGAGAATCACCTGAGGGAAGGTATTGAAGCATATGGGGAGGGGTCCCCTAGGATGACCGCTGAGCGTCTGGCTCGAGGGTTCATTTGGTTCGCGTTGTCAGCGACTCTGTTTCCGACTTCCGACACATCCTGTCACTTCCCTTTGCTCGGGTCGCTGACTGATTTGGATGCCGTGAGGGGGTTCTCATGGGGGGAGGCTGGACTGACCGAGCTCTACCATGCCTTGGACAGGTTCTCGCGGGGAGAGGAGAGCACCTTATGTTGCTTCTCATTTGCTTTGGATGTAAGTTCACGTCTTTTTCTCTTCCTTGTCTCATTTCTGTACTCGTATGTATCCGCTCTGTAGCTGACATAACTTTCCATTTGCTTTACAATTCTGGTACTTTGAGGTGTTCAGCCCACAGCGATGGGGGATTAGGGAGGCATACTGGTCCTTGTTCCCTGCCACGCTGTCTTGGCAGAAGAGGGCAAAGAAGGCGGTGTCGTCGAGGGAGGGTACTCGACTGTCATACGAGGAGGTGTCTCTGGCCCTGAGCCGAGAGTTCTCCGAGCGGATCCAGCTGACTTGGTGGAGCCGAATTCATGCTAGCGTGGTCCAGGTTGCTAGTGAGGTTACGCGTCGGCGGAAGCTTCTGGTGGGACTTCACTGCGATGCGATGTATCTGGGGGAGAGGGTGACCCGTCAGCATGGCCCGGGGTCCCTTCCTATGGTGCCGGTGGATCCGCCTCTACACATGCAGCATCCTTTGTCGATGCCGATGGAGGAGTTGGAGCGGTATAGACAGGGTGTGTTCTATACCGAGTATGTCATAGCGGGCGCCGACTATGACACTTTCTTGAGGATGAGGCTGAGGAGCCCACAGGTGCAGCACAGGGAGGGCGAGGGCCCTGAATATCCCCGAGACTACCCGCTCCCACGCGCTAGGTTGGCGTACGGGGGGCTGGACGGTTCGCGTAGGCGGCTGGTGATCCCTATCCCGGAGGAGCCGAGACCTCAGTACAGAGCGGACCCCAACGCTTCGGTGAGTGCATTTAATTTTCTGCATTTGATAGTAGCATTCTGCAAATGTTGCATCTGTACTTTCTGTTTGTCTTTTGACGACTTTCTTGGTTTGCAGGTGTTTGGTCGTACGTACAACCAGGCCATGAGACAGTTGGACGGGTGGGCCAACTACACTAGGAGGCTCGTGGAGTTCCTGAGGTGTAGTTCCCGGAGGAGTGTGGTTGTTCGTGAGCCAAGGCCGTCTAGGCCGAGAGGTTCGTCTACTTCCACTGCTGGTGGAGCGGACTTTGCACAGGGATTTGGCCAGCTCTCGGGCGGAACGGCGGGGTTTGGAGCTCGTCCTCCTTCACACTCGAGGCACGAGCGGGGAAAGTCCTCGAGTTCGCAGGAGCAGAGGCGGCCTTTCGCGTATTCCCGCCTGGAGGAATTCGGAGATTATCTGGTCTCGACGGATCCGGCTGCTGCGGAGCAGTTCATCGAGTGCTCGGATGACGAGCAGGACTCTGCGTAGTCCTCTTTTATTGCTTTTTAGACAAAATGTATGTATTGTCCAGACGATTTGACTTGTATTTGAAAAAGGCGCCCTTGAGGCGGAACCTGTATTTCGCACATCTATTTAGTGATTACCTTCTTTTTATTTTCGGCAAATAAGCAAGTAGGTTGATCAAAAATAAATAAATGAAACATGCATAAAAAATTGAACGGGTCAAAATTTATGCCTATATGCACTGATATTTAATTAGTTGCACTGTTGCACGAGCCCGGGGCGGAAGTGGTGTTGGCAGTGGTTGATTGAAACCATGGGAGCACGCAGATTCACAAAAGCATGAACAAGGCTTGGTTTGGAATTGTTTCCAATTTAAGAGCAGCTGGCTGCAGAGTTGACCAAGTCAACTGCAGAAAGAGTCCGGCCGGAATGAGGATGAATTTCCAGAATCTTTTAAATTGCAGTTTCAGCTTTGCAATTTGTTAAGAACTGCGCATTTGCCTTTGATCCATTAGCTGAATTCTCTCGAATTCCTAAGGTTTCCTTCACTTTTTCATGGCTCCATTTCCTAAGCTATCGTCTCGGATGCAAGAGCGATACTTGGAAAATTTCCAGTCGTGGGTACGGAACCACACGAGGCAAAACAAAGGGTTTTTCGAGGGTTATTACGGGATGAAATCTGTTTGGGCTTTGAAGGAGCTCATGCCAGATTGGGATCTTTTGAGAGCCGCGGCTCGTTTCTGAGATGTACGGAGGAATGTGTACAACTTTTCGTACAACGAAATCACTCCTACGTTCGAAGATTTTCGGGCCATTCTGGGAGGACCTGAGACGGAACAGCTAGTTCTTCCCTATGCTGGTGGCATGGCCACTGTTGAGAAGTTAGTGTTTCTGCTTGGTATCTCGGCTGAAGAAGCATACGGGATGCTGATATTGAACACAGACTATGTCGACATCTCGAGGCTGCCCGATAGATTTGCTGGTGTTGAGGAGAGCGTTTTCGCGTGGGACGTATTTGCTCTGTGCGCGATTGATACTTTGTTCACATTCACATCCCTGGGTGTGTGCCATCACAGTGTACTGGACCTGGTGAGGCAGTGTCGGAATGGAGGAGAAATCGTGCCTTTGGTCCTGGGCGAGATGTTCCTGGGCATAGGTCGGATGGCGACCGGTAGCCGATACATGTGGGGAGGGAGTCCCGCTATGCTTACCATGTGGTTGAGGTAGAGGTTGCAGATGATGCTCGAGGCGCCAATGTCTTATGACGCTTGGTCCTTTTCTCGCCGTCCTCTGGTGATAGGGGGCAATCAGGCTGAACTGGAGCTCTGGATGGCCAGACTCCGCACGCATCACTTGCGATGGTGGGTTCCTCACTGGAAGTTACAGACTTTTCGGACCGCTCAGGAGGGTCTTCTGGTTGTCAGAGTACCGGGGTTGTTCCAGACGTCTTTCTACATTCCATCCTTGGTTCTGCGACAGTACGGGCTGGAGCAGGTGCCACTGACGGGTTTAGTTTACGTTGCTACCTTCGAGGTGGGATCTCTGCTGATGGAAGATCCTTCGACGCTATTGCTGCTCACACGGTTGTGGCAATACGCGTCTTTTCCTGCCAGGGTTCTCTTTCACCAGAGAGGGGGCACTGTTCTGTCTACGCAGTATCTGAACTGGTACGAAGAGTGTATGGGGGAGACACAGATGGCCATCTCGTGGAGACGGAGTGAGCTGTTGGGTGCTGATTACCTGGACAGCTCGATTTTTGAGGAGGGCCGAAGCGGGAGCTAACCCTCAGGATCGTATTGGGGACGACATGGATGACTGTGAGGCTAATGCTGATCGGGAGGCCGATCAAAGCACTGTTATGATGGCTCGAAGAGAGGCGGCTCATAGTAGAGCTAGGGAAAGGGCTGCGTTGGCAACTGCCGGTTTGATGGAGGCGTAGGGAAGGGTCCCTGAGCCAGTTAGAAGGACTACGGGAATATTCCCTGTGAAGGTGAAGAATACTCGCCGTGGAAAAGGGAAGGGTAAGAAGGATGAAGGACCAAGTACGGGAAACTAGGTTGACCTTGCTATCCAGAGTATCCACCCACTGTCATTGCAGACACATTAATTGATTAATGTTTTATTGTAGTTTTGCTAGCGTGTAGTGAGTCAAGAGTTGACCGTGCTTGAACTCATCAAAGATTGTTTTAACCGTAATGAATTTGTAGGTTAATTGAAAAGAGTTTTTTGAAACACAAGTAATTGATGCTTATTTGTTTTTTTTTTGAGACCGAACCAATGATGGCTGCCTACGTTCCCCTTTTACAATTGGACTAAGGGGCTCAGGTCACCGTAGTTCGACACTTTAGGTGAATTTGAGAAAAACAAAGACAAAAGCAGTGCGACCCTGTTTTTTACCTGGATCATTGTTGGAAATGTATCCAGTTGGGTATTACTCTTTTAGCACTTTAATTTTACTGAGGAGTGGTGTATGGGGAAGGAGAGTTGACTCGTGCTCTTCCTCAAATGAAGTATCTGCGGATCTTGCTTCCGTTCACGGGGTTAACAAAAGGGTTCCCGTCCAAATCTGCTAACTTCATGGCTCCTCCGGAGAAGATTCTTTGTACCACGAATGGTCCTATCCAGGTAGGCTCCCACTTTCTGAGGGGATTGGTCTGCGTAGGAGGCTTTTCCTTTAGCACCAAGTCGCCTTCTCTGATGTCTCGGATCTTGAATTTCTTATCAAATGCTCGGGCTATTCTGCTCTGGTAGGATTGAGTGTGTTCCATGGCTTTCAATCTGCGCTCGTCGAGTAGAGCAAGTTCATCGTGACGGCTTTGTAGCCATTCAACTTCATTGATCCCTTTTTCCAAGAGGACTCGGAGGGATGGAATTTCCAGTTCCACGGGTAACATTGCTTCCATTCCGTAGGTAAGTGCGAATGGAGTCTCCCCTGTGGCGGTTCTGACTGATGTTCTGTATCCCCAGAGGTCTAGATGTAGATTTTCGGGCCAGTCCCGACCTCTGGTGGTCATCTTTCTGATTATCATTGCAAGAGTCTTGTTTGCTGCCTCTACTGCACCATTGGTTTGTGGTCTGTAGGGAGAAGACTTGTGACGTGTGACTCTGAATTCGATTAGTAGTTGGTCACAATCTCCTTCGAAGTGGGTCCCATTGTCGGATATGATCTCGTTGGGCACTCCGTATCGGCACATGATGTTCTCTTTGACGAACTCGGCCACCTTCATGGAATTCAGTACCTTGCACGATCTGGCTTCTACCCATTTGGTGAAGTAGTCGACTGCGACTAGAATGAACTCGTGACCATTGCTCCCTGGCGGAGTGATCTTGCCGATGACGTCGATTCCCCATGTGGCGAAAGGCCATGGTGTAGTCATGCAATAGAGTTCATGAGGAGGGATGTGATTGAGGTTGAAGAACCGTTGACATTTGTCGCAGCTTCGAACGAACTGGATGCAGTCTGTTTCCATTGATATCCAATAGTATCCCATACGGAGGACGATCTGTGTCAATGCTCGAGCGTTCATGTGCGGACCGCAGGTTCCGTTGTGAACTTCGTTCATTAGCTCGCTGTCTTTTTCTTTGTTTACACACAGAAGGAGTGGCCCTTGGTGGCGCTTCTTGTACAATATACCCCCCAGAATGACGAAATGGGATGCCAGGCATTTTAATGCCATCATGTTTTTGGCTTTGATCCCTTCTTTGTATTTTCCATCTTCACTTGTGAAGGAAGCTTCTCCGTTTTGGAGGTACTGGTATATTTGGTTGTACCAGGGTTCGTCGATCGTTTCATTTTTTATTTCGATCTCACAGCAATAAGCGGGTGTTTCCCGTCTGCCTATTCTGAGGGGTTTTACTGATTTCCCATCGGGGATTTCGACAAGAGAGGCGAGAGTTGCCAGGGCATCTGCGAAGCGGTTCCTGTCTCTTGGCAAATAGTGGAAAGAGATGTCCTTGAACTGAGCAATGAGCTCCTCCATGTACGCGTGGTACTTCTGGAGGCCAGAATCTATCGTCTTCCATTTGTTGGACACTTGATTGATGATTAATGCAGAGTCTCTGTATACTTCAAGTTCTGAGATGTTGCGCTCGAGGGCGGCTTCCAGACCGGCTGCACAAGCTTCGTATTATGCTGCATTGTTGGTTGTTTCAAAATTCAGCTTGATGACTATGGGAGTGTGCTCGTCCTTGGGATCGACAAGGAGCATTCCGATACCATTTTCCTTCTTGTTGGCTGCCCCATCGAAGAAGACTTGCCAGCGGTTTGCGCTGTCGAGTGAGAAGATTCCGTCGTCTGGAAACTGCGGATCAGGACCCTTAGGTTCACTGCTTGGGAAGTCTGCTAGCTGATCTGTCATTACTCTGCCCTTTGTTGATTTTCTGACCATGTACTTGATGTCTAACTCAGCCAGGAAGAATGACCACTTGGCTAGTCGCATTGATAGGGATGGCTTGTCAAAGAGATATCGGACGGGGTCCATTTTGGAGACTAGGAGCACTGAATGTGACTGCATGTAGTGTTTCAGTTTCTCGACTACCCATACCAAGGCGGTACAAGTTTTCTCTAATGCTGAGTAGCTGAGTTCACTTCCTTGAAGCTTTCGGCTTACGAAGTAGATTGCATGCTCAACTTTGGAATCTTTCTGTTCTTGTGCCAGCATTGCTCCGATTGACGTGTCTGTTACTGTCAAGTACAGGAGTAGTGGCTTGTCTTCATGTGGCGGGCACAAAATTGGGGGATTCACCAAGTATGTCTTGATTTTCTCGAAAGCTGTCTGGCACTCGGAGTCCCATTTGATGTCGGCATTCTTCTTCATCAGTTTGAACATTGGCTCGCAGAGAGATGTCAACTGGTTGATGAAGCGACTGATGTACTGAAGTCTTCCCATAAAACTTTTCACTTCTGTCAGGGTTTGAGGCGACTTCATGTCGATGATGGCCTTGATTTTCTTGGGATCGGCTTCGATACCTCTTTCTGTAACCATGTACCCCAGTACTTTGCCTCGCTTGACGCCAAAGGTGCACTTCGCAGGGTTCAATCTCATGGAGTGCTTTCTGAGTCTGTTGAAGAACTTTCTCAGATCTGTCATGTGCGGCATGTCTGATCCTCTGGAGTGGATGATCATGTCGTCGACATATACTCGATTTCTTTGTGAATCATGTCATGGAAGAGGGCTGTTGCAGCCCGCTGGTAAGTAGCCCCAGCGTTCTTCAGACCGAACGGCATGCAGCATTGTAAGTGCTCCAATTTGAGTTTGTTAGTATTTTCGTTAGAAAATTAATGAAAGTTATAACATTTCTAACAATTCCTAACATTCCTAACATTTCTAACCAAGTAAGGGTAGATTAGGGATTGCCAAAAAAAGATAAACCAAGGAAAGGAATCAAAAAAGCAAAAGAAATAAGAAAAACCAAAAAAAGAAATGGCTGGAAACAAAAACTGGCTGATTAATTTGAATTTTGAAAAGATTATTCCTTGTGTCCAAAGCCTGGAGCAGCATTTAATGAACAGTGCACGCTCAGGGTCCTATCCGCGCGGATACCTTTGTAAAATTCAGAGGGCTATAAATTGAGCCCTCCAGTCACAAAGAAAAAAGAGAAGAACACAACTCACAGCATTTGGCGAAAATACTTGAGAAAACAGTGAGAATTCTCTAAGAATTGTCACCTTTTTCTCTTGAATCTTCCCAACTCTCACTCACCCAAATCAAACCCACTCACTCTCAAGTTCAAACACTCTTGCATTCAAGCCTTTAAACACCAAAAACACAAGGAAGATAGGTATAACCTCCCTCTCCTTACCCTAAATTCTCTCATCCATGCATGCATTTTCAAACTACAAAATGTAGTTCATTCATCTTCTTGTCTTAGATCCAAGAAGATCACCATGGAAGTTCATCTCCATGGATGATCTTCTACAAGGATCAACATTTTCTTCAATGTGTTCTTACTTACTTGCAAATGCATTTTCAAAACCCTAAAAACCATTTTCAAGCATCAAATCTCATTTTCAAAGGATAAAATTCCCCTTCCCAAGCAAATGAAGTGCTTAGTCCTAATGTACCCCAAGGATGGTTTGGTATAGTTGATTCACCACTAAAATGTCAAGTGATCACTAACCAAAACCTAGGGAAATGGGGACAAGCATGGATGCAAAAACCCCCTTTAAAATCATTTTTCCTTTCTTGAGAAGTTGCTGTCCAGTAGCAATTTTCCAAGACCCCAATCCATTGTCTTAATTTTTGGACACAGATAAACTTGGAATTTGTTGTTGACTACAAAACACTTTTTGTAGCCAACATCCAGAGATTTCGAGACATATTTTTATTTTATTTTTTGGGTGAGTAAAAATCCTCTTTTCAAATTTTCTTTTAGAGGCCAGTTCATCAGCTTCTGGAAATCCAGATTTCATATCTGAGATTTCCAGAAGGTTTTGACCCCTCAAATCTTCTCCAAAATGGAAAATTCCTTCGAACAAATCTTATTTAAGGTGTATGGAACAACTTTCATTTTCTGAGTTTATCCATATTATGAAGTTTTAAGGCCCTTGAATCCATTTCAAAATCAAAGGTCCACTGCCTTTTTCATTCTGGCAGAAGTGACTCTCAACTTCAAAAGGTCTTTTGAGTACCAAATCTCAACCCAAAAATCTTCCAAAAAATCATGGGATCAGTTTAAAGTCTTAAAAAGACATCCCAATTTTTACTTTTCTGAGTTTCAACTTTTTTTGGCCAACACACACACACACACACACAAATAATTTTCAGCTTGGAAGACTCGTTTTACGAGGCATTCCGGGTTCACACTAACGTCCTTCCCGGCGTGTAACATGACCTCCGAACCCAAATCTCTAATATCGGGCATTTTTCAAAGTTTTGGCCCTTAAAACAAAAATGGCGTGGCGACTCCGTTCTTTTTCCGGTTTTATTTGGTTTTTTCAAAGAAACGCAAAAAATCGAATTTTCCCGCGAATGGCAACATCATCACAGTGGCGACTCCGCTGGGGAAATAGCTTTTTCTAAAAAAAAAAAAAATGATATTTGGTATATTGGTGGAAACCATTAAACTTCCCGTTATCGCCTCCTAACACGAGTCGGGGATAAATTGTGGTTTAACAATCCCACGTACCGGTATCATTGTTTTTAAAAAAAAAGCTTTTGAGGGTCAAGCTTTCGTCCCGGCTATTAAAAATCATTTATGTGTGTGTGTTGATTTTTGCACATTTTTCGTGTTGTTTTGGCCGCCTCGGAAAAAGTCAAAATTTTGACTGTCGGAATTATGTCCCTAACTGCCGGAATTCTTGTGCTTATGTGTTCACTAAATTTCAAAAAAAAAAATTCAAAAAAAAAAATTTTCAAAAAAAAAGGATTTTCAAAAAAAAAAGAAAATTTTCAAAAAAAAAATCATGCATCATATTTTTAAGACACATAAAAAATTTCTATTTTACTCAGAAAAAGAATATAGACTGCTTGCACACTACGCGCACGTGACCGTACACTGCACACTACGTCCCTAACCCGGGGAAATCCTTGTCGCGGCCCGTTTGGTCTTATTACGCCTCTCGGTGCAAGCACAGGACTACCCAAACATCCCATGGAGCCTCGTGTCGACCATGCACTTGTCCGTGACACACTTTGTCCGAGGCCCGGTTGGTTTTTAGTTTGGTCTCGTGTCATGCCCCGTCCGTGTATAGACCTTTCCTTTCAAGCCTTTGTCGGCATACCGACTCAATATCTTTCGGGGACCCTAATCGCCGAAGCTCTGCCGGTTTTTCGCCGCAGACTTTGACCAAGATATTGACCGACGCCTTGACTTCGGCTCGATCGGCACAAATTATACACTCGACTCCCAAAGCATGACACCGAGTCATCAAGGATTAATGATTATTCCATGCCTAATTACGCCTAACCGACGACAAGTCAAGATCAATCGTGGACATTTATCACCCAAATCATGCCGACTTTTTGTTGAGCCCTCTGACATGATCTTGACTTTGACGTCGCCTTTGTCCGTAATTTACATCGAATGCTCGTTAAGACTCGATTACCCGCCGACTTTTAGGATCGTTTTTCTTTCGGTCGGTGGGACCCGCTTGCCCTATAGGACCCTCGCCCGGGGCCGTCCACCCCGGGAGGTCGAAATACAGGTGGAATACGAGGGCTTATAGACGTAGTGACGGGGCCCACCGATCCAGATCCGAGTAGCTTGCGAAAAAGAAGAGCAATCTTTTCCAACCGATTAGGTTAATAAAACATGTTTTAAGTAAACGTGAACAAATAATCGCATGTTGCATGAGCCCAAAGCCCAAACACCTACCCTCCTTCATTCCTGCACATCCGAACCCTCGTGCCTTTTCCCCGCAGCCTCCTCACAAAGGTTGGTTCCTGGACACCGGGTCATCGTTTGATTAGTTGGGAAGAGTCGAGCGCGTCATCGCCTTCGCCGTTTGTTCCGACGCCGGGTTTCGTAATGTCTCGCGTCGCCCGGTAATGATAGGGATAACGTCACTCCGTCCTCCAAAATCCCTCGCATGCACTGATTGGATCTAGTTGGTAGAACGAGATGAGACTTCGACATGAGGCTCAAGTTAGCGACCTTCCGGAGGTTGTCGCAAGTCATGGTTTGACTATCGCCTCAATTCCGATGGCACTTTTACCGCAAAGAAGGAAGAAGGTTCTCCTCCTCTTCTTAATCGTCCGGATACATCAAGATGCTACCCCAAGATTCCTATGTTTCCACCGCCGGACTCCCGCCCGTCGACTTACAGGCAACCGGCCCCCAAACAGCAGCCAAGGATGAAAGAGTTCGGCATACCGTCGCCATCCCCTCTCAAAGTGATAATCCCGCAAGTATCGGCTGGGTGATGAAGATCGAAGCTTGATTGAAGAAATATGGTCAGCCATCGAAGCCCCGGAGGAATGCTGCATCGTACAAAGCAAGCTCCGGATTGAAGAGGCCACACGCCACTTCGGGACATTAACAATCTCCCAACCGACCGGGTCTACCTTGAAGGACAAGCATGTGCCTCGCTCCCCGGGTCTTAATACCTCTCATTATCCGGCAGAGTCCAACCATTCGTTTCAGCATGAGCCCAACAACAGATCTCCCCGACCAGTTCAACTCAAAGTCATTCCAAAGACCGCTCAACCCGAGATCCCAAATCCGCCACCGCCGTAGAACACATTTGGTGGGATATCTCGTGATCGTCCCGACCGCCTTGAAAGGGATTATCGTGGATCGGGATACACGAGGACCGTCCTCCTAAGAAGAAGAAAATTTCCTCCCAAAGAAAATTGAGGGAGAGATTCGAGGCCGGTGATAACGGTGTGGGTACGCTCGGGGAGCCATCCGGGGATTTGATTATTATGTACTCTACTCCGGCCAGTCTTCCCCAAAGCAAACAGGGGTAAAAGAGCGAGAAAAGCCTTGCCGCAACGACAGAATTAAGACTTTCGGACACCGTAATATTGTGGACCCGGGTAACTCTACCGCCAATCGAAATCTATCCCCGCGGGAATGGCCAAAATTCAGTTTGTCCAGCTCCCGAGTGCACACCGACAAAGAAAGACCAACGCCAGTTTGGCGCTCCCACTCAATCAACATGTTGACCGGAGATGGCAACCGCCACAAACGGCCTCAGTATAACCCAGAGGCTTCAGCAAAGGGTCTACCTCGCAAGAAAAAGGCACGAAGTGACTGTCTTGATGACTCTCTTTCTCCAGACCAGCACCAAACCTATGATCCTCGCCTATATGGTAGCATGATCACCTTCTGCGACGAAGATTTGCCAAGAGATGTTTCCCAGCACAACGAAGCTTTGTACATCACCATTAAGCTCAACACCGTGTCGCTCCCTGGAGTATTGGTGGATAATGGATCAGCCGTTAATGTCCTTCCCCTCAGCATGATGCGGGCCCTACGCATCAATGAGAGACACATGACCCCATCTACCCGGTCAGTCAAAGCATATGATGGCACGTCCCGTCCCATCCTGGGGACAGTGACTCTGGAACTCTGGTACGAAACCCAAATAGTGCCAGCAAAGTTCCATGTAATGGATATCCCCTCCGAGTTCACAGCCCTATTAGGGCGCCCTTGGTTGCATCACATGAAAGCCATAGCTTCCACTCTCCACCAATGTGTCAAGTTCATTAACCGGCAAGGGGACCTTGAAGTCATAAGGGGTGACAGTTTCCTCATAGGGAACGAAGCAGAGACCGTCACTAAGCATGCTCTTAGCCAGACACCGGGGCTACCTCCTCCGAGTCGACCAAGGGACTATCGGGGCAAGTCTCGTCAGAATCCCCCAGAATCCGGTGATGCCAACTATGTCAACGCACTCAAGCGAGCAGACTCCGAAGAAGTTCGATTTATCAAATTCAATTGTCATTTCCAACATTTGGAGGCATACTGGAGGGAAACATTGAACACCGCCATGATACAGGCACACAAACCCCCGGTCCCTAATCACAGCTTTGTCACCATTCTTCAAACCCACTCTCTGACCCTGCCAAGCCAGGAAATTTTCATGATCAAGATCGACAAGTTATGAACGTCGTGTGGGACGTCCTCCTTGCTGAACTGCCTGCCATGCCTTTCCGCTCGAGTATGGGACATGAGATTTTTCCAGCAGCACATCGAGACGCAATACATCCTTACATCTGGATTGAGCGGTCAGATTGTGACGAAATGGAAATCCCAGGGTGAGGAAGATCCCTACATCCACATGCTCGGCTTTCGGACGCCGAACACAATTAATTCCGGTTCGAGACAAAGAGATGATAGCAACGGCGAGGAAGGAGGACGAAAACGAGACACCCCGAGTCATGAGGCCCCGACAAAGCAATGCCGCTAAAGAATTGGGAAACTCTCTCAGGCCCGTCCGCGACCAAAGAAGAAATGATCACCAAACTTGGATTGGTCCCCCGTCCCTTTGTGTCAACCTTTGTAAAGTCCTCTGAGTCTCTCGTTGTTGAGTTTGAGTCTTCCGAGTCGTCCGATGGCCTCACGCCTGAAGACCACGAAATTGTAGCCAATACTGTATTCCCTTTTATTCTCAATGAAATGACGAACCTTCGAGTATCCCTTAATTGCCACTTTAACTAATGATGAATTAACTAATGATCTAAAAACGGTTAATAACGATTCACTAGATGAAGAAGCGGACACATTAAATGAACAATATATCAAAGAAATCTTTAAGCGGGTTGTCAGGAAAGAGGAAAATCGAGCCCAAGCCGCCGAAGAGATTTTGACAAGTGTGAATTTGGGAACTGCGGAAGAGCCTAAAGAGACCTTGATTGGTAGTTTCTTCGAAGGGACTGAAAGGGACGCCCTAATTGAGTGCTAAAAGAATTCGTGGATGTGTTCGCATGGTCCTATAAAGATATGCCGGGCCTCGATCCTTCCATAGTTGAGCACCGAATACCGCTCGACCCGGAAGTCAAGCCGGTAAAGCGAAGCTAAGAAGAATTAAGCTCGAATGGTCCCTACAAGTGAAAGAGGAGATAGAAAAGATGCTCGGGCGGGGTTCATCGGGGTCATTGAATACCCTACATGGCTTTCCAACATAGTAACGGTGACCAAGGCCAACGGAAAGATCCGGTCTTGTGTAGATTTCAGAGACTTGAACAAAGCCGGTCAAAGACGATTTCCCGCCAAACATCGACATTTTGGTAGATTCCACGGCCAACCATGAAGTTAAATCCTTCGTCGACGGTTTTGCCGGTTACAACCAAATCAAAATGGCGAGAAGAGGATCAAGCCAAAACGGCCTTCACAACCCCTTGGGGCACCTCTTGCTACACGGTCATGCCGTTCGGACTAAAGAATCTTTGGGGCTACGTACTGCAGGGCGGCTACGGCTGTTCCACGACATGATCCACAAAGAAATTGAGGTCTATGTAGACGACATGATAATACACTCCGGAGGATCGATGGCCAACACTTTGTTGATTTGAGAAAATTCTTCGGCCGCCTCCGAGACCACGGCATGAGGCCGAATCCGGCCAAATGCACCTTCGGTGTAAGACGAGGCAAGGTGCTAGGATATATGGTGACAGTAACGAGGGATCGAAGTAGATCCTCGAGAAAATCAAGGCGATAGTTGAAATGAAGCCACCTCGGACAACGACGAAGTGAAGTCCTTCATGGGAAGATCTGCAATACATAAGCCACTTTGTAAATCAGCTAACCTCGATCTGCGAACCGATCTTCAAGTTGATGAAGAAAAATGCCTACACAGAATGGACTCCAGAATGCCAGCTCGCCTTTGACCAGATCAAGGCATACCTCGTGAATCCCCGATTCTTTGCCCACCACATCGCCAAAGCCACTATTGCTATACCTAAGCATCACGGATACAGCAATTGGGGCTATGCTAGCTCAAGAGAAGAAATATTCCAAGGTCGAAAACGCCATCTATTTCGTAGCGTAAAGCTTCGAGGAAGCGAACTCAATTACTCGCTGTGAAAAGACTTGCGCGAGGTTTGGTGCAGGTAGTGGGAAAGTTGAAACACTACATGCGGTCTCACCCGATACATCTCGTCTCAAGGATAGACCCCATCAAATATACGTTCGACAAGCCTTCCATCTCTATGAGGTTGGCAAAATGGTCATTCTTTTTGGCCGAATACGACATCACTTATGTTTCAAGGAAATCCGTAAAAGGACGCATAATGGCGTAACATTTGGCCGATTTCCCAAGTGATGAGTCCCGAGGACCTGAACCTCAATTTCCCGATGATGGAATCTTTGCTCTAGAAGGAGAAAATGCGGCAACTCTTCTTCGACGGGGCGTCAAACAAAAGGGGAACGGAATAGGAATGCTTCGGTCGATCCTACTTGATGAACACACCCCCATAGCTTGATGAGTTGAACTTCGAAGTCACCAACAACGCCGCCGAATATGAAGCTTGCATAGCCGGGTTGGAAGCCGCCCTTGAAAGAAATATCAAGGAATTGGAGGTGTATGGTGACTCGCCCTCATCATCAATCAGGTCTCTAACAAATGGAAGACCGTGGACCCGGGTCTACAGAAATATCACACTTACATGGAAGAGCTAGTAACTCAATTCAAGGAAATCGGCTTTCATTACTTGCCCGAGAGATCGCAACATTTGCAGATGCTCGCAACGCTAGCCTCCCTCGTTGAAATACCCGAAGGGAAGTCCGTCAAACCATTCGTAGTCGGGAGAAGAGAAAATCCCGCTTATTGCTTTGAAATCGAAGCAGAAGCCGAACCGGCCAGTGATCCCCGGTACACTCGGATCTATCGGTACCTTAAGAACGGAGAAGCCTCCTTCAAAAATGAAGATGGGGAATATAAAGAAGGAATCAAAGCGAAAAGTCTCTCGGCCACAGGCGGCTCGCCTCCCATTATGTTCTTTTGGGAAACATGTTATACAAGAAGCGTTATCAAGGCCCCCTCCTGCGATGTATCGGCAAACAAGAGGCTACCGAACTCATGAAAGAAATACATGGTGGTACTGCGGCCCTCACATGAATGCTCGAGCTACGATGCAAATCATGCCGAGAATGGGGTACTTTTGGATCTCCATGGAAGCCGGCGCATCCGGTTCGTCAAAAGGCTGCGACAAATGTCGGCGATACTCAAATCTTAATCACTTGCCTCCTCACGAGTTATACCGCATGACAACCCCTTGGCCTTTCGTCACTTGGGGAATTGATGTCATAGGCAAAATCACACCATCAGGCAGATGCGGCCACGAGTTCGTCACAGTAGCCGTGGACTATTTCACCAAATGGGTTGAAGCAAAATCCTACAAAATCCTCAATTCAAGGAAAGTAGCCCTCTTCATCAAAGAGAACATCATGTGCCGATACGGGTTGCCGGAGAAATCATCTCGTATAATGGATCCCACTTCGAAGGGGAATGCGACAGTGGCTGGCGAGAATTCCGAATAACCCGTCATAAGTCATCTCCCTACAGGCCCCAAACCAACGGAGCCGTCGAGGCAGCAAACAAGACTTTGGAAAACATCATCCGGAAAATGGCTGTCCAAGGCAGAGATTGGCCCGATAAGTTACACCTGGCACTCTGGGGCTACAGAACATCAGTCAGAACGGCAACTGGGGAAACACCGTTTGCCCTCACATACGGCATGGAAGCCGTGCTCCCAATCGAGCTAGAAATCCCCTCACTCCGTGTGTTGTTGGAAAGCCAGATCAACGAGGTCGAATGGCTCCAAAGTCGCCATGATGAATTGGCCCTACTAGATGAGCGACGATTGAAAGCAATGGAACACATCCGAGCTTACCAAGGAAGAATGGCCAGAGCCTTTGACAAGAAAGTAAAGCATCGGGAGATCCGAGAAGGGGATCTCGTTTTGAAAGAAAAGCCCCCAGTCCGTATCAACCCCCTCGGAAAATGGGAGCCTGTCTGGGTCGGGCCATACGTCGTCCAGAAGATCTTCTCCGGAGGAGCCATGCAACTTGCAGACCTCGACGGAAATCCCTTTGTACACCCAGTGAATGTTGACAAGCTGCGCAGATACTACGCATAAAAAAGAGAAACAAAAAATAAAGAGTGCTAAAAGAGTAATACCCAACTAGGTTGAAAACCCGAAAAGGGCGGCCTAGGTAAAAAACAGGGTTGCACCAAAAAAAAACAAAAAAAAAAAAAAAAAAAAAAAAAAAAAAAAAACAAAAAAAAAAAAAAAAAAAAAACAAAAAAAAAAACAAACAAAAAACAAAAAAATCGACCGGGTTGAACTACGAAGACCTGAGCTCCTCAAAATGAGGGGAACGTAGGCAGCCGGAAACGGTTCGGTCTAAAACACAAATAAAAGTCATACTTTGACATCAATACACTGATCAGACCACGAAAGCGTCTCGAAAAACTCTGAAGCAATTCAAATATTCATTACAAGTTAAAAACTTTTTGATGAGTCTAAGCCCGATTCATTCCTACAACTGCCAACCTGCTAAAAGAAATTAAGATACATAATCAAACTAATGTGTCTGCCATGACAAGAAAGGGATACTCGGAAGCCTCAAGGTCACTCCAAGCCACTCGTACTGGCCTCTCCCCTCTTCTTCCCCCTTCGAGTCTTCTTCTTCTGAACAGGAAAAATGTCGGTCTTCCTCCTACCAAGCTCTGGTATAGGAACATGATCTATCAAACCAGCCTCTGTCAGGGCCTTAGTAGCCCTAGCATCATCTCTCATCTCCTGTAGCCGGGCTGGTAAAGTAGGAGTCCTCCTCTCCTGCCTCTTGACATAAGCCTCATAGTCGGTCACCACATCTCCGCTCCTGTCATGAGGGTTGGCCCTCGCCTCGGCCCTCCTCCTCTCGGAAACTGTCAGGTCCTCCGCACCCACAATGGCCTCACGCCGCCTCAAAATAGCCATCTGAGTCTCTCCAAAATGCCTCTCGTACCAATCCAGGTACCAAGTGGTCAGGAACACCGGTCTCGGACGCCTGAGGATAACCCGAGGAGGAAAGACGTCATACCTCCATACTCGGGAAAGAAAGGAAAACACCGAAGGATCATCCATAGAAACAGGAGCCACCACCCTGGTGGCTATATCATCAAAGTCCTCCAAAGGAACCTGCTCCAAGCCGAACTGTCTCAGAACCAAGGACGGAATATGGAAGCTGGACTGAGAAAGCCCCGGAAGCATGACCACATGAGACCCGTCCTGAAGCACTCTGCGAGTCTCCACCCGCCAACAAGGCACCGACCATCGATATCTTACGTGGCGACCAGCCATCCAACGCTCCCATGAGCCTTGATCATCAAAATCTACAACCCCCTCTGGCAAATGTCCAAGGCTTGATCATGTCGGGAGTTTCCCGAAGAATCCCCAAGCGCTCCATCGGCCACGGGGTCAAGAGGAGCAGGCTGCCCCGTGCATATACCGCTTCCCGGTAGCCGGCCTATCGAGAGCATGGAAAGTCTCCCCCGGGATCGGAGGCACAACATCTACTGCCCAAGCGACAATGAACGACTACATCCAGCAGAGACCGATGACAGATCCCAAAAGAATAGACCATGAACAAGGTCCCGAACATGCAAAGTGCAAAGGCATCCCAATAGGCATCGTCGAGCAAGCCTAAGCCCCTAAATCTATCAGGGAGACTGGAAATATCAAAATGATCGGGACCACGGATCATACCTTGCGCTTCCTCCGGGGAAAGATGAAGGAGGATGCACAATCTGTCAACGAAAGAAGCCCCTCCGGGCAAAGGAACCGCTATCTCTTCCACCTCCGGACCACCAAGCAAGGCCCGAAATTCTTCGACGGTTGGGACCATCTCGTTGAAGGAAAGGCAAAAGACATGCCTTCTAGTATCCCAAAATGAGGAAGAAGCTCTCAAGAGGTCGTAGTCCGGAACCAATTCTTTGAGAGACCATAAGCACCTCACCTTATACCTTTCTTCAAAGAAGGACCTCCTCTCATGCATAATCTCCCGGGACCAATCCTTGAATTTGTTAAAGAATGACATTTGGGATTCTTGGGACAATTTTGATGGAGCTTTTCTAAGGTTTTCCATGGATTTTCTCTCTTTCTCCCCGAAAATGGCTGTTTGGACTGGAGGTTGAAGAGGATATTTGAATTTGAAATAAAGTGAGACCAGATCTGAAGCAAAATTAAAGGACAGTGTCAGATTCCTGTCCTATCCGCGAGGATGAGTCTGTCAAAAAGAAAAATCTTTACAACAGTCCAAACTGCTACACCAAAGGAATATTTTGTCTCAGCCAAAGCCTGTCCAAGCCAGTCCATATACCAAACACTAACACCCTTGCCAAAAAACCAAGGCTCATGCAACATTGCATTCATACTGCATTGCATTCATAAAAATAAAATCCTAAATTATTACATTCCAAAAATAAAGGGAGTGTGCAAAAAAAAAAATCAAATAAAAAAAAAAGGGTAGGTAACAATAATCCTAAATTATTGCATCAAAAAAAATGTGCATAAGCTGTACAAATCTCAATCCCAGTCACAAATCTCAATCTCAGAAAAACAGTCTAAAGAAAAAAAAAGAGAAATCAATCAGAATCCCTAGCGCCCGACGTCTGTCCCCGGTCCCTCTTGCGACTCGGGCCCGCCTCCTCAGGAGCCCTGAAGATCTCGGGCTCAGAATCGTCCTCGTCTCCAGAAAGAGGCTCGTCAGGACCAACCGGCACGCTCTGATAGGGCAAGCCAAGATCTGCGAAAAAATCATATCCGAAGGTGAAGGCGTCGGATTCCTGGACGTACGAAGACGACCCACCATGCTGCCAAACGTGTCCCTGCCCGTGTGGATCCCCGAGAATGACGTGATCCGAAGGCAGCACCGCGCGGGGATCAATGAGAGGAGACAGAGGAGTCTCCGAAGAAGTCTCTGAACGAATAGGGGAAGCCTCCCGCCCGACGGGCGCCGGCCGTGGTCGCCTCGCTCTAGCACGAGGAGCCCCGCAAGCGACCATCCTCCTGATAAATCTCTTAGCTCCAATCACTTGCTTCGTCGGCTTCTCGACGACCACCTCCGAAAACCGCACAAAAGCAAAAGCGTCGAAACAGTTGAAGCGAAAAATGATGACAGGAAAGAAAAGAAAAGACAAAGCAAAAAAAAAAAAAGAAAAAGAAAGGTGGGAAGGAGAAGCCATACCTTCATACCCGGACGAGGCCGGAAAGCTCGTGGAAGCCGCTCAGGCTGAGGGATCTGCACCCTCAATCGGACCCCATCCTGGACATATGAAAAATCCGTCCGAGGGTACCGCGGGATCCCAAACCCCTCTCTATCCAGAACATGGGGCATCCTCAGCCTCCTCAAAACAAATACGGGGTACGGCTCAATCGCCACAAATGCCGAGAAGTGCTGGCCGACTCGGTAATCACCCCAGGTCGCAGATCTGTCACTCGGGTGCATCATATCGGCGGGAGGCTCCACTGGTGTCATCAAAGGCGAATTCACGCCATGCTGGCGCGTCACCCTCTCTCCCAGGTAATAGACATCGCAGGTCAGACCTCTCAGAATCCTCCGCTGCACAGTCCAAATCTCAGCACCCTTCAGCTGCGCCACCTCAAAACGATCCCAGGGGTAGAATATCATCCTCTCATCCGTCTCAGCCTCCGTCAAAGGAAGGCAATCTGCGTATCTAAGAGTCGTACGCCCCCTGGAACTTATCTTCTCCCGGGCATGCTTGGACCAAGAGCGCATGGCCGGATACGCCCCGACGTACTCCGCCGGCTGTCGCCACATCGTGACGTGAAAGAACTCCAACGCCCATACCTGCGAAAAGGTAAAAATCAAATCAATCCAGTGCAAAAGAAAAGTGTGTGCTCAAGAAGAAAGGGAAAGCAAAGAGAGAGCTTATACCTCCAGGGCAAACTCAAAGCAGTACAAGGAGCTCACAGCCTTCCGGCTGTACCTATCAAGAGCAAAGTGAAGCTCGCCGGCCGGCTTCTCCCAGGAGACGTCTCCAGCCATCTCCATGTCCTCCAAGGACCTCGCAAGGCAAAGACTGCCGTCCCTCGGCATGTCCAAAAAGGGTGCTCGAAAAAGCAAACCATAAGAAGGCCCTAGCAATCTGCTCGGCGCCTATCCTCTCCTCCCCAGCCTCGTAGCTCACAATGGTCTCCACAATCTTCCCGTAGACCACGGCATACTCCATCCCCATCCCCTTTTTGGGAATAGGGGAAAATCCCAGAAGAGCCTGCAGGTCCGCGTCGCTGTAGCCGTCTCGCCACTCAATGCTGCGTCCATTAAAGGAAAAACCCGTGATCGCAGCATAGTCAGAAGGCGTAACCGTAGCCTCGCCCCAGAAGAAGTGAAACGTGTGGGTCGCATCCCTCCAGTGCTATGCCAAAGCAAACATCAGGCCCTTGCTCTTAGGGAACTTGACCAATCCCCTCAAGCACTCAATGAACTCCCAAAGCCCGGTCTCAACGACAATCTGTCTCGGACTCGGCAAAGCTCCTTGGCCCGCATTCGGAAGCCGGTCCCACAAGTCAACTACAGACTCCACCGATCCTCGAGTCTTCATCTTGTTCAGCTTCTCCGTAACGTAGTTGTTTCCGCCCTACAAAAAAAAAAAGAGAGAAAATGTCAAAAAAATTTGCATTTGCATTTGCACAAAAAAAAAAGAAAGCATATACATGCATCATTCATCACAAAAGTTTTGAAGAAAATTCGGCAGCATAACGGCATGCAATGAACCGAGCCCCATTTTTTCTCTCACAAAAAAGACAGTTTTCAGCAAATCCCAACCAACATGCATACATGCATAACACTCATCATCAAAAAAAAAAAAAAGAGAGTTCTACATGCATTCCTACGGAAGTAAAAACTCCGTCCCATTTTCCATAAAAAAAAATGCATACATTCATTCAGCGGAAGCAAAAAACTCCGTCCCATCTTTCATGAAATAGCATACGGGAACGAAAAATCCGTCCCACTTTTCATAGAAAATCACACTCTAAAAAAAAAAAGTGCATTCATAACATGCATATCATCCGTCATTTCAAAAAAAATAAAAAAATCCTACAATCATACATTCACACAAGGAGTCAACGAAAGCAAAAACTCCGTCCCATTTTCATAAAATAACATGCATACATGTCATTCATAGAATCATCATCTCATTGCAAAAAAAAAATCGTCATATCAACATTGCAAGAATCCTACATTGCAATAAAAGAAGTCCGTCCCAAATTCGGGAAATCATTCATCATAATCTCATATTTCAAAAAAAAAAAATGGCGAAAATGCCAATTCTTTTCCCAACCAAAATGCATATTTTGGGATACCCATATACTCATTACAACATGCATAGCATCAAAATTAAGACTCAAAGCCAAGAACATTGCATAATTTTCGAAAAAAAAAAGAGAAAAATCACCCAAAAATCAATTTCAAGCAAGAATCGACAAAGGAATCAAAAGGATTCGAAGAATACCGTTCGGAGACTCGGATCGGTGGCCCAATGTTGCCAAGCATCGGGGTATGGCTCCTCCGCAATTGATTGCGAAAGTGCGTAGTGCCTCCTCATTCGGACGAGCTCCAATCGTCTCTCCGCTACCGGGCCACGTCCTTGGCCTTGAAAAGCACCTTCCCCGTGTTCCATTGCTTGAAAAAACGAAAAAATCGGAGGAATTTTCAAGCTTTTTGGCCTTCAATGGCGGTTTTGGTCTCTCCCTCTCGTCTCTCTCTCGAAAATTTGAAAAGACAGAGAAAGAAGAAGAAAGGGCGTTGGCCCTCATTAAAACCCTCTGGAATACGCTCCTATCCACGCAAATAGGTTTGTAAGGGTCAAAATGACCCTTTTGCCCTTTAAAAATCCGGGACTCTGCAGTTTAGTCCCAAACTTGACAAAGTTAACCAAAGTTAACCAAAGTGAACCCAAGTCAACCCCCTTTCAAGAAAATCATCAACGGCAGTCAAACGTAAGGCCGATCTCCCTGAGAAAGATAACGAGGTCCCGTATCTTTCATCAAAATCGTCAAACGGCAGTCAAACGTAAGACCGATTTCCCCGAGAAAGATAACGAGATCCCGTATCTTTCATCAAAATCATCTACGGCAGTCAAACGTAAGACCGATCTCCCTGAGAAAGATAACGAGGTCCCGTATCTTTCATCAAAATCGTCAAACGGCAGTCAAACGTAAGACCGATCTCCCCGAGAAAGATAATGGGATCCCGTATCTTTCATCAAAATTATTCCTCGGCAGTCAAACGTAAGACCGATCTCCCCGAGAAAGATAACGGGATCCCGTATCTTTCATCAAAATTATTCCCCGGCAGTCAAACGTAAGTCCGATCTCCCCGAGAAAGTTAACGGAATCCCGTTTCTTTCATCAAAATCATCAACGGCAGTCAAATGTAAGCCCGATCTCCCCGAGAAAATTAACGGAATCCCATTTTTTTCATCAAAATCATCAACGGCAGTCAAACGTAAGTCCGATCTCCCCGAGAAAGATAACGGAATCCCGTATCTTTCATCAAAATCTTCCCCGGCAGTCAAACGTAAGTCCGATTTCTCCGAGAAAGTTAACGGAGTCCCGTATCTTTCATCAAAATCATCAACGGTAGTCAAACGTAAGACCGATTTCCCCGAGAAAGATAACGAGATCCCGTATCTTTCATCAAAATCATCAAACGGCAGTCAAACGTAAGACCGATTTCCCCGAGAAAGATAACGAGATCCCGTATCTTTCATCAAAATCATCAAACGGTAGTCAAACGTAAGACCGATTTCCCCGAGAAAGATAACGAGATCCCGTATCTTTCATCAAAATTACCCCCGGCAGTAAAACGTAAGACCGATTTCCCCTACAAATACGTCTGATTTCCCCCCAGCAAAGGCTAACGAAATCCCCAGCAAAGCCAACGGAATCTCGAGTAGATTTCAAACTACGAAAGGGCTTGATTCCCACTAGGGATACGTAGGTAGCCTACCATAGGTCCAGCCCCCCAACCAAAACGGCCACCCTCTCCTTCGGCAGCAGACGAAGTCCACCGAAAGGCCTTTTCAAATCCAGGTCCGAGGCACCTAAAACGCCATCATCATCAAGGTCCGAGGCACCTAAAACGCCATCATTATCAAGGTCAGAGGCACCTAAAAAGCCATCACCATCCAGGTTCGAGGCACCTAAAAAGCCATCATCATCCAGGTCCGAGGCACCTAAAAAGCCATCACCATCCAGGTTCGAGGCACCTAAAACGCCATCATCTCCAAAGGTCCGAGGCACCTAAAAAGCCATCACCATCCAGGTTCGAGGCACCTAAAACGCCATCATCATCCAAGGTCCGAAGCACCGAAGACGCCATCATCAAGGTTCGAGGCACCTAAGACGCTATCACACACAACACTAGGAAAACGATAAATCACAATCATCCCCAGCAGAGCGGATAGCCCTCCGACCGAAAATAGTCATCCCTATCCCCAGCAGAGCGGATAGTCCCCGACCGAAAATGGTCATTCCTATCCCCAGCAGAGCGGATAGCCCTCCGACCGAAAATGGTCATCCCTATCCCCAGCAGAGCGGATAGTCCCCAGATCGAAAATGGTCATTCCTATCCCCAGCAGAGCGGATAGCCCTCCGACCAAAATGGTCATCTCTTATCCCCAGCAGAGTTTCTCTCCAGCAACCGACTGCAGAACTCGCTCATCAGGTTCGAGGCACCTAAAACGCCATCATCTCCAGGGTCGAAGACCCGAACTACGACTGGCTTGATTCCCATTCGGGATACGTAGGTAGCCTACCATAGGTTCAGCCACTCGATCACTCGATCATCCCGCCAAATATGGAGCCTTACTCTTATCGACGACCCCGCTTCCTTCGAAAGCGCCGTCGCCGAGGGGCTACTGTAAGTGCTCCAATTTGAGTTTATTAGTATTTTCGTTAGAAAATTAATGAAAGTTATAACATTTCTAACAATTCCTAACATTCCTAACATTTATAACCAAGTAAGGGTAGATTAGGGATTGCCAAAAAAAGATAAACCAAGGAAAGGAATCAAAAAAGCAAAAGAAATAAGAAAAACCAAAAAAAGAAATGGCTGGAAACAAAAACTGGCTGATTAATTTGAATTTTGAAAATATTATTCCTTGTGTCCAAAGCCTGGAGCAACATTTAATGAACAGTGCACGCTCAGGGTCCTATCCGCGCGGATACCTTTGTAAAATTCAGAGGGCTATAAATTGAGCCCTCCAGTCACAAAGAAAAAAGAGAAGAACACAACTCACAGCATTTGGCGAAAATACTTGAGAAAACAGTGAGAATTCTCTAAGAATTGTCACCTTTTTCTCTTGAATCTTCCCAACTCTCACTCACCCAAATCAAACCCACTCACTCTCAAGTTCAAACACTCTTGCATTCAAGCCTTTAAACACCAAAAACACAAGGAAGATAGGTATAACCTCCCTCTCCTTACCCTAAATTCTCTCATCCATGCATGCATTTTCAAACTACAAAATGTAGTTCATTCATCTTCTTGTCTTAGATCCAAGAAGATCACCATGGAAGTTCATCTCCATGGATGATCTTCTACAAGGATCAACATTTTCTTCAATGTGTTCTTACTTACTTGCAAATGCATTTTCAAAACCCTAAAAACCATTTTCAAGCATCAAATCTCATTTTCAAAGGATAAAATTCCCCTTCCCAAGCAAATGAAGTGCTTAGTCCTAATGTACCCCAAGGATGGTTTGGTATAGTTTATTCACCACTAAAATGTCAAGTGATCACTAACCAAAACCTAGGGAAATGGGGACAAGCATGGATGCAAAAACCCCCTTTAAAATCATTTTTCCTTTCTTGAGAAGTTGCTGTCCAGTAGCAATTTTCCAAGACCCCAGTCCATTGTCTTAATTTTTGGACACAGATAAACTTGGAATTTGGTGTTGACTACAAAACACTTTTTGTAGCCAACATCTAGATATTTCCAGAAATATTTTTACTTTATTTTTTGGGTGAGTAAAACTCCTCTTTTAAAATTTTCTTTTAGAGGCCAGTTCATCAGCTTCTGGAAATCCAGATTTCATATCTGAGATTTCCAGAAGGTTTTGACCCCTCAAATATTCTCCAAAATGGAAAATTCCTTCGTAAAAATATTATATAAGGTGTCTGGAACAACTTTCATTTTCTGAGTTTATCCAGATTATGAAGTTTTAAGGCCCTTGAATCCATTTCAAAATCAAAGGTCCACTGCCTTTTTCATTCTGGCAGAAGTGACTCTCAACTTCAAAAGGTCTTTTGAGTACCAAATCTCAACCCAAAAAT
The DNA here is from genome assembly GCA_022495995.1 of Adenophora triphylla var. japonica. Lineage (NCBI taxonomy): Eukaryota > Viridiplantae > Streptophyta > Magnoliopsida > Asterales > Campanulaceae > Adenophora > Adenophora triphylla. Next base: position 251,942 of record JAFEMH010001927.1, on the reverse strand, counting down.
CTTCCAAAAAATCATGGGATCAGTTTAAAGTCTTAAAAAGACATCCCAATTTTTACTTTTTTGAGTTTCAACTTTTTGGCCAACACACACACACACACAAATGATTTTCAGCTTGGAAGACTCGTTTTACGAGGCATTCCGGGTGCACACTAACGTCCTTCCCGGCGTGTAACATGACCTCCGAACCCAAATCTCTAATCTCGGGCATTTTTCAAAGTTTTGGCCCTTAAAACAAAAATGGCGTGGCAACTCTGTTCTTTTTCCGGTTTTATTTGGTTTTTTCAAAGAAACGCAAAAAATCGAATTTTCCCGCGAATGGCAACATCATCACAAGCATGTCCCCCACGGAGTGGTGAAAGCTGTTTTGGCATGATCTTCCTCGGACATTTTGATTTGGTTGTATCCAGCGAACCCATCCATGAAGGACTTTACCTCGAAATTTGTCGTGGTGTCGACTAGCATGTCGATATTGGGCAGTGGGAAATCATCTTTAGGGCTGGCCTTGTTGAGATCCCAGAAATCTACGCAGCATCTGACCTTTCCATTGGCCTTGGTGACCGTCACGATGTTGGAGAGCCAAGTCGGGTACTCAATCACTCTGATGAAACCAACTCGGAGCATTTTCTCAATCTCTTCTTTCACTTGCAAGGACCACTCTGGCTTGATCTTGCGCAACTTCTGTTTGACAGACTTGGATTCTGGATCCAGGGGAATTCTGTGCTCCACGATTGAGGGATCGAGTCCTGGCATGTCCTGGTATGACCAGGCGAACACGTCAACATACTCCCGAAGGAGGTTTATCAGGGCTTCCTTTTCTGCATCGGCGAAGAAACTGCCCACTTGTGTCTCTTTAGGCTCTTGCACTGACCCCAGGTTCACTTTGGTCATAACCTCTTCGGCAGCTTGGGCCCGATTGTCCTCTCGGTCTACTACACGCTTGAGAACTTCTTTAATGTATTGTTCATTTAATGTGTCTGCTTCTTTATCAATTGATTCGTTATTAACGTCTTTTAAGTTGTTTGTTAACTTATCAGTTGTTAAAGTGGCAATGAGGGGATACTCCGAAAGATCAGATTTTTCATTAGATGCGAACGGAAATACATTGTTGGCTACATTATCATAGTCTTCCGGCGTAAGGCCGTTGGACGACTCAGAGGACTGGACTCTGACAAGGACTGACTCAGAGGGTTCGAGACCGGGTTTAGGGAGATGTGGGTGCAGGCCCAGCTTGTCTTCCAATTCTGCCTGGCTTGCCCTTGGTCCGGTGAAAGTTACCCAGTTCTTCAGTGGCATTGCTGGATGCTTGATGAGGGTTCGGGGATCGAGAGGCTTGGCTTTTGCTGTCCCAATCATGGCAATCATGCTATTTTCGGAGCCTAGATCAATCTTTGGTACCTCCATGACTTCTTCAAAAAGACTCTGTAGAGATGGTCCACTGAGAGCGTCTTCTATGAATTTTGGTTCCTTCTGCTTTGGAGTTACTGTCTCGAATGTGGCCTCGGCGGCTGATCCGAACAATCTGTTTCCCAAGGAGAGTGCCTCGAGCTGCTCCTCCAAGTTTGGGATTCCTTTGAATGTGTACTCGTGCTGAACCGTGGTGGCAATTGGTCAAGGTAGAGCTGTGATGTCGAGGAATGCTCCCCTTATTGGATTAGCCTTGAGCCCTCTGGTACGCTTGAGGTCCCGTGCTAGCTGTCCCATCCTTTCTTTAGTTTCTGTGCTGACTATCCCTGCTTCTTTCTCATCTTCATCAGTTCCACTGTCGGTCCCCTCAGTTCTGCTGTCGGTTCCGCTGTCGGTCCCCTCAGTTCTGCTGCCGGTTCCCTTGTCGGTCCCCTCAGTTCTGCTGTCGGTTCCCTTGGTGAAGTAATGAGTGAAGTCGAAACCGTAAGGTCGGAGGTTGGGTGTGCCGTCGGAGGTTCCACTTTTGCGGGCTACTGCCTTGGTGCGGGCGAGCCTTTTGTCTTCCCTGATGTCAGCCGGTGTTGGCACATAACCAGGCCCCTGGACCGTGGTGTGGTCCTTGACTTTGATGACTTGGTGTTGGCCCTGTAACCTTTTGCCGAGCCCCAGTCCTGGGATGAAGTTCATGAGTTTCATCATCTTCATGGCGGGAGGAATCTGGTCTTGAAACAGTGGAAGGTCCACGCTGCATATTTGGATCTTGGAGGTCTCCAGAGTGAATCCAGTTAATGCCATGTCGTCACTACGCTTGATTTCTAATACTGGAATGTCATTGGTGCTGGTCCCCTCGGTGGTGACTCTGTCGCCGTAGACTGTGGTTAGCTCGTTGCCTTGTATGAACTTGATGCACTGGTGAAGGGTGGATGCCACGCCATTGATTTGATGCAGCCAGGGACGCCCCAGGATGGCTGTGAAAGTGATTGGAATGTCCAACACTTGGAATTCGGTGGGGATCATCCGCTTGCCGAACCAGATGTTTAGAGTAGCAACCTCGAGAACTGTACGGGAAGTAGAGTCATAGGCCTTGACAGTGTGGACTGAAGGCTTCAGATCTGTGGGCTTGATGTCATGTAGGTCCATCATCTTGGCGGGCAAGACATTCATTCCGGAACCTCCATCTACCAACACGCGGGGAGGGCGACGCTCGTCCAGCTGGACTGTGATGTAGAGTGGAACATTGTGATCAGCCCCAAATTTTGGAAGGTCCAAATCTGTGAAGGTGATAATGTTGCCGTAGTGGATGTTGTCGATCATCTGAATGACTTCGTCTGGGGTTGCGTCCACGGGGACCATGGTACGGGCCAGACTTTCCTCTAGCTTGAGCTTGTAAGGATATGAGGATGTGAGCAGGGACCAAAGGGAAATGTTCGCCTGGGTGCGCTTGGCCGAGTGAGGATAGGGTCCTCTTTCAGGGAACTTGTGTCTTCGGGCAGGCCGGGTTGCGGTTCTGGCTCCGCTGGCTTTTTGGTGGCCTTAGGTGGTAATGCATGGATTTGACCCGATCGGGTTAGGACACTGACGTAAGGCTTGGTTCCTTCTGAACAGGCCGCTCTGAGTTGAGCCATAGTCAGAGGAGGATTCCTCGTAGCGTAGGGCCATAAGTCTTCCCTCAATTCGTTGACTGTAGATGAATTTTCGGGCGCTTCGGCAGCTTTCCGGATTCTGTCCCAGGATACTGGCTTGGGTGCCTCCGTGGGGAGGTAGTTTATGGATTGCCGCAGCTGTTCGAACGTCAATGAGCAACAGTGGTTGCCAGAACTGAACTGTGCGTTGCTGACCCTTCGGGGGAGGCTGGAGAGTTCTTGTTTCAAGCGAACAGTCTCCTTGATCTCTTCACGGTATACCACGCTCCTTTCCTTCTTGCTGAGCATACTCAGGGCATTCTGGAGTTGGGTTTGGCGATACTCATGGTTTGCTAATTTTCCTCCACTCTTGGCCCAGATCAACTTTCGTGCAGCAGAGCCTGCGTCGAGAGTTAGCGCCTGCGTTTCTTCCCACGTGAGAATAGCCAGTGCTTCTTTAAACTGAATACGGTAATCTAGGTAGACCTCCATCGGGGAGAGCTTTCCATTCTTCTTTATCTGAGTGGCGGGTATGTCGAAAGGTGCGTACACGGCTTCCCGAACATCTGCCCATGTAACTGGTTGCTGTCCCAGTTGATCATTTCTGTAAACGAATGCCACAGTCTGTGGAATCTCCCTGAGCAGTTGTTGGAGATGTATTTCCATCTTTCTCTTGTTTTTGAATAGACCTTCCTCCCTCAGTTGACCTTTTAGTTTGAGAGCGGAAATGATCCGTCTCCATCCTCCCAGGACCCTTGGGATTCTGGTTTTGTTGACTTCATGTCTGGCTTGGAAGAGAATGGTTTCATCGTCTTCGTTGTCTCTTTCACAGAGAACTTGCTTTCCTCAGGGAGATAAGCGTTGGTATTCGTTCTGTTGTGCCATTCCATCTCCTAGGTCATCGGGACCATTGACCGCCCTTCTTTGGCAGAGGGGGTTGGATGAGAACAGACAGTAGTCTAGGAAGTTGCAGTGGGCAAAACCCTTGAGGTCGAACTGGTCTAGAGTGGCCTCTAGCTTTCTGTCTGAAGCTGCTTATGACACTTTAAGGGCTTGGTCCCTGTGGGTCTTTTGAGCTTGGTTATCGTCCCAGAGACGGTTCTCTTGAGCAGCTAGTTCCATGAGGGCCTTCCTTGTGAGAGTTAAACAGTCTCCGTAGGTGCGCGTCGTCTGACTAGTGTCTAGAACTGTGATCACGTCCAAATCCCCGAACGGTGGAAACACTTGGATTATGTTGACAAAGGAAGTCGGGCTGGGACATTCCATGCGGCCCTCCTTGATCTCGATTACCAAGAAGTTCGCCCATATCTGCTTGATTGAACACACGGGGGTGTTGAACTCTGCGATGTTGACAGTCTCGTGATCTCGCTGGATTGCCAAGTCTATCAAAGCTAGCAGTTTACTGGCGGGATGCCTGAATCCGTGGCCGTGACGACTGGGAGCAGGATCGAACTGGAGCATGTTGATGCTAAGGTGGTAATTTCCGACGTCGAAAGCTGACTCTGTCTTGCGGGGAAGACCTTTACAGATGTTTTCAGGGTGGCTACTGGAAGCGTTCTCGAGGTTGATCTGATTTGTAGCAGGGTGAGGAGCTTTGTCTCCTTCGCTGTTGCCCTTGGCCTTGGTGGCACTTGTGGCTGTGAGCTTGACTGACGGCACGGGCCGGTTGCCACTGGGGCTGGTAGTCGGAAGTGATGAGGAGCTCTGAGCTCGATTGGCCAAGGCCTCGTTTACCATGAGCAGGCAGTCGTCGAGGGTAACTTTGGCATTGCAGAATATGATGATAAGGACCGAGTCCTTGGTATCATCGGGATATCTGGAATAGATAATGTTGACGAAGTCGTCGTCAGTCACTTGATCAGAGGGGTTCTTTGTCGTGTCAACCAGTTGTTTCCATTCGTCGGATAACTACCTGTACGGGATGTTGAGCTTGACAATTTCCATGGTATTGGATCCATGGTTGTATCATCAGAACTGGTGCCATCCTCAAAACTGAGCATATGAATGTAGGGATCTGCCCGCGGATCTGCCGCGTCCTCGACTCCGGAGAGTCCTGATTCGTTGCCATCTGACTGCTCAACCCAGACGTAGGGACACCTCGCATCCTGCTGCGCCGTTGGAGCTGCTAGAAAAACATCATGCCCTTCGCTGAAGAAGAGGGGTTCAGCGGGCAATTCCTCATGGAGGACGTCCCATACGACTGCCATACATTCATCACGAGTGTGACGATGCTTGTTAACCTTTATCACGAAGATTTCCTCGCTGGCGGGGCCAGAGAGTAGGATTAAAGGATACTGACAAATCTCCGATTGGAGACAGGGGGTTTATGTGCCCGCATCATGGCGATGCTCAGTGTTTCTTTCCAGTCTGCCTACAAATGTTGGAAACGACAGTTGAACTTGATGTATTGGACTCGTCTGTGGTCTCGCACTTTGCTCGAGGACGTTGACATAGTTAGCATCTCCGGACTCTGAGGGATTCTGATGAGATTTGCCCCGATAGTCCCTTGGTTGATTTGGAGGAGGTAGCCCCGATGTCTGGCTGCGGGCACGCTTGGCTATTGTCTCGGCTTCGTTCCCTATGAGGAAACTGTCCCCTCGGATGACTTCAAGATCTCCCTGGCGATTAATTAACTTGACGCACTGATGGAGAGTGGAAGCTATGGCTTTCATGTGATGTAGCCAAGGGCATCCCAACAGAGCTGTGAATTCGGACGGAATGTCCATCACGTGGAATTTTGCTAGAACCAGTTGGGTTTCGAACCAGAGCTCCAGAGTCAACATCCCCAGGATGGGATGAGACGTGCTGTCATAGGCTTTGATAGTCCGGGTTGATGGAATCAAGTGGCCTTCGTCGATGCGCAGGGCTCGCATCATGCTGAGAAGGAGGACGTTAACGGCTGATCTGTTGTCTACCAATACTCCGGGGAGTGATATGGTGTTGAGCTTGATAGTGATGTACAGAGCTTCATTGTGCCCCGAGGCATCTCTCGGCAGGTCTTCGTCACAGAAAGTGATCATACTGCCATACAGTCGGAATCGTAGATCTGGTCTCTATCCGGAGAAGGAGAGTCATCAAGCCATCCATTTCCTGTCTTCCTCTTGCGAGGTAAAGCCTTTGCTGGAGCCTCGGATTGTGTTGAGGCTGTTTGTGGCGGTTGCTGCCCTTGGTTAGCACGTTGATCGAGTGCGAGTGCCAAGCTGACTTTGATCTTCCTTTATCGGTCCGTGCTCTGAAGCTGGACAAATTGAACCTTGGCTGATCCCGCGGGGGGTCAAGCTTCGACCGGGCAAAGAAGATTACCAAGATATGAGGTATTCGAGCCACAGGGCTGAACTGCGGTGTCGCGGGACTTTTCGGCTTTCCCACCCCTGTCTGCTCTAAAGCAGCATGGCCTGGAGAAAGGAAGGACTGGCTGGAGTAGAGTACATAGTAATCGAACCTCCCGAATGGCTCTCCGAGTGTACCCACACTGGTGTCTCCAGCTTCATATCTTTCTCTCAGTCTCTGTTGAGAGGACTTCTTCTTCTGTTTTCTCGGAGGATTGCTCCTGACCATGTCTTGGGACTCGTACTCCAGGCAGGCAGAGCAGTCACAAACATCGTAGCTGATGTGGACATTCGATGAGGACCCGGCTGGAAGAGGCGGAGGAACTGGCTCTGCGGCAATCTTCTTGGGCACCCATTAAATGGAATTCACACTGTTGTTGTTCGAAAAGGGTTTTCGACTGTATTGGGCCCACGGGGATGCTCCAATTTTCCTTCCTCTATCAGATTCTGAATTTCGTATCGTAACCCCACGCAGTTGTCGGTGGTATGGCCGTGATACTGATGGAAGGCGCAGTACTTGCTCTTGTCAGCGTTGACTACGGGATTCTTAGGTTTGTAGTTTGCAACGGGTTTAAGGAGACCTTCCTTGATTAACCCTTCCAAAGATCTTGCTCAAGAAGATGTCCAACTTGTCGAAGTGTACGACAGCCGCTTCGAGTGGAGTTGTTGCTTTGTGGGACCGGGTTTCGTTGCCCGACCTTTGTCCCCGATGGATGTAGTTGACAGACGTATCTTTCCCTTTCTTTGGGGCCGGTGCGGGATTGAATGCAGCGCTGTCGGTATACGTATGGCGGGTAGCCAACTTCTCCTTGAGATCCTTCTCGAACTGTGAGCCGGCATTGACCATGACCCGGAGGTCTGGGAAGAAATGATGACTGATGAGAGTTCTGATGGACGGTCTTAAGCAGGACTTGAAGATCCGCATCTGTTCATCCTTGGAGAGTGGCTCCATGATCTCGGAGAGCTTCCAACTCCACCTCTTGTAGAATTCTCCGATGCTTTCATCTGTTTTCTGTTCGGTGGTGATTAAGTCTTCATGAAATCGTGTGCGCTCGAGACCGAAAGAAAGGGAGGGAAAAGGGGTAAAAAAGAGAGTCACCACGCCATGCTTAAGAGGTGCACTTTGAAAAACCTATGAAAGAGAACGGGTTTGGGGGTCAGGTTACGTGTTGGGAAGAACCGAGAGTTCACCCAACACGCCTCGTCCGTAGACGAGTCTTTCTAATCAAACATCCAATCAATCCATGAGTGTGTGCAAGCATTGACAATAAACAAGTGTGGCAAACATGCATTTTATTGATATGAATTGAGACTTACAACTTGTGAGCCAATTATTTAGGGAGGCCACATCCCTACTACAACAATTTAGAACAGATTACAAAGGGAAATGGTTCCTGCAAACAGGCATAATGTGTCGCATGACACATGACACAAGTGACCAGATGTGTCGCGTGACACAGGATCACCTATGAACAATGTGTCGCGTGACACATCATGACCATCTGCAGGAACTTACAAATTTGAACACAAAATCAACAATAACCAACACAGATCTAATTAATTGAACAGATTAGATTCGAAAAGTAAAATTAACAACAATTCGACCCGTGAGTGTGGATATGGATAGATCCACACCCCCTTGGGGTCTTAAACACCAAATTCCAACAATATCCAACAATGAAAGCTCAATTACTCAGATTAATCAAATTAAACAGAGAGATTGCGATTGGGATTCAGTAATCTAGACGGATAGAGTCTGATTACTGAATCCAAGAGAAGTAAAACAAGAGAATTATTCAATATAGCAAGGTAAGAGAGAGAGAAGAGGGGGTTTGAAGAGGTTACCCTTGTTGCTTCCACGAATTCTGTATCAAGTTAGATACAGAACCCTTCAACTGCAGATTCTGGTCTTGGGAGGCTTGAGAGGTTTGGTGCAAGGTAGATCTAGAGTTTGGTTGAAGAAGGTGGGTTGAATTGGAGGGAATTGAGATAGGTTGAAGGTAGGAGAGAGAGAGGATTGTGTTTGGGGTGCTTTGTTACGACGTAATTTCTGCAGAGTAACAGTAGGTCAGGTTGGGATCCATTTCTAATAGGGGGAGGGTCTTATTTATAGGCTGCAGTTAGTGGTCACCTTGTGTCGCACGATGTTACGTAACCACTTTCCATGCCTCGAATTGTCGCGTGACACAAGGTGACACAACCGTTTTTGGCGCCAAAACCAGTTTCTGGAACATTCAGGCATAAATACCTAAAAAGGTTTATTCCCAGCAGGTCCTTTGGCATGAGCAAGGTACCAAAAGGTACTTCCTTCGCGGGAAACTTATGAAACATTTCCGGAAGCCTCGGGACGGACCGAGAATTTACCAAAATGCCCCTTAATGCAATTTTATCACGTTAAAATGCATCTTAAAAGGGTCGCGAATTGGATTGGCGTACTTATAGATCCCCTCGGCAACGTCACTTTTGGAAAAAAAAGTGAGGTTGTCGATAAAATAAGACCCAATTCCAATTAGCGACAAGGGATGAGGCAGAGGGCTAGAAGGTGAATTGGGGAAACCGGGTGGCTGGACCTTTGGAGAAAGGATTCCTACGTATACCTTTAAAAGGGAATCAAGCCAAATCGTAGTTCGGGATTACCAAAACTAAAAAACAAGCAAGAAAGGGTAGAGATGTGTCTTCATACCTTTGCTGTGCTTACCTGTAACTTCTTGGGGGTTTGGTACTACTACGGGTGGCTAGTAGTTGCCATTGGTGCCAGGTTGTAGCTGTCGGAGGGTCTCATGCTGCAACTGGTATTGGCGAGTAGCTGCCGGAGGGACTCATGCTATCGCTGTTGATGAGTTGTAGCTGCCGGGGGGTCTCATACTACAACTGGTCTCTGTGGATGCCGGAGGGACTCATACCACTTGTGTTAGTGCATGGTAGCTGCCGGAGGGACTCACACTACTGCTGCTTCTCTTCGTGGATGCCGAAGGGACTCATACCACTTTGTTGGTGCAAGGTAGCTGCCAGGGGACTCACGCTACTGTTGCTTCTCTTCGTGGATGCCGGAGGGACTCATACCACTTTGTTGGTGCAAGGTAGCTGCCAGGGGACTCACGCTACTGTTAATTCTCTTCGTGGATGCCGGAGGGACTCATACCACTTTGTTGGTGCAAGGTAGCTGCTAGGGGACTCACGCTAATGCTGCTTCTCTTCTTTGTGGATGCCGGAGGGACTCATACACTTTGTTGGTGCCGGGTAGCTGCCAGGGGACTCACGCTACTTCTTTTGCTCTGTTGGGGATAAGTGTAGCTGCCGGGGGACTCACGCTACTACTTTCCTTTTGTTGGTATTGTACTGGTTCTACCAAATGCTGGACGGTCTCTGTTGGCGGTTGACTCTTGTGTCCTGAGCTTTGCTTGGTAAGCCGGGGACCTTGCTTGCTAGGGAGTGGGTTTTTGCTTGTATTTTGGGGTCATTTTTCTGGGAATTTTGATCTTGGTGTGCTCCGCTTTGGAGGTTTACATAGATACAGACTTTTTTTGTTTTTGTCTCGGATTTGGCTGAGGGCCAGTCTTCGAGGTTCGGTGAGGCTCAGTTGATCATTGTACCTGCAGGGGGAACAACACTCCAAGATTTACAGAGTATACCATCATGGGTTAGAATTGTAAATCAGCAAAACACAGGGGTGATTTTGAAAATTTGGCCAAGAGGCTCATTATGTCGCACGACTGTCTAAGGCCTGTGAGCAGTCTTTTATAAAAACGAATAGCCTTCATTTTTTGAAACACATTTTAGAGGGAGGTGAGCGGTCTTGAGAGGAGAAACCATCCTTTTGCTCAATTTCGAGTGCAATTAAGGGATTCTAGGGTTTGGTTAGGTTTTTTATCTTGCAACCATGCCTCCTAGACCTCGTCCCACGAAGAAGGGACCTACCCAAGCTCAGTTGGCTGCTCGGAGAAAAAATGCTCAAAGGGAATCAAAGGCCGTTCATCCCTCAAATCGTGAGGGGGGATTTTTATCCGCAACTGAGAGAGCATACCTCGGCGCCGGAGAAGAAAAATATGGTGATTTTTGTAATTCTTGCTCTTCGTTGCAATTGAAAATTTGATTTTTGTGCCAAAATGATCGAGCTCTTTTCCTGTGAACTCATGAATTTGCTGCATGTTTTGAGTTATATAGAAATCATGAATGCATGCTTAAATTCTCAAACCCTAGTTTCACTTGGAAAGGGAAAATATGCAATTGCAATTGATTAACATGCTTTTCTTCAAAAAAACCTTGGATATTCATACCTGCGCTGTATTTACCTGCAGGAGTTGCGTACCCGAGGCTCGCCAGAGGTTATCGGCCGGTTGTGGGATCTTCTGCCCGGCAGTCAGGAGCTAGAGCATTCGCCGAAAGGCTTAGTATATACTGCCGGGTTGGGGCGGTTCTTTGAGATGGCGAAGGCCATCAGGGATACTCAGCGGAGCGCGGGGCTTGTGAAGGTCTTCCGAGAGTTCTGGTGGGAGACTACCCATTCTTTCCATTTTTCTTGGGGGGAGGCGACGGTCACTCCATATGACTTTGCTGCTATCACGGGCCTCCCTTTCACTGCTGAGCCGTTATACTTGGAGGAGCCGGCCCTTGAGGATGATCCCCAACCTCCCACTGAGGCTTATTTCATGGAGCTGATTGGCTTTGTTCCCAGGGACAAGAAGGGGAACGGGTATGAGCTAGGGGATCTCCACAGTCAGATGGTTGTGCAGAGTAGGGGTTATCCAGTTGATGTAGCTGATACTGAGGAGGATAGGCTGAGGGCCGTGAGACTGGCTAGGGCTTTTGTATGGATCGGCTTTTCTGATATGCTGTTCATCAACGCCACGTCTTCCGCTTTGCTTTCTCTTCTAGAGCTTTTGAGAGATTGGGATGCCATTGGGACTTTGTCTTGGGGAGAGGCTGGATTAGCTGAGCTGTACTTGGCTCTGGATGATGTCAGCAAGGGGGAGGCTAAGTCCTTCAACTGCTGTCATTTAGCTTTTGAGGTACTTCTCAATCTGATTCCATCTTTTGAATGCCATTTCTTTTTGTTCCCTCCTTTTTTATCAATTTGACTTTGCTCTGCTCCTCCTTTTCTCAGGTTTGGGCCTATGAGGTCATCGGCTGCTATGCTTGGCAGGTTAAGGAGGCGTACCCGACCACTATGTTTCCTGCTATGAGGCGCTGGGTGAAAAATGCACGGCAGAAGGTCCGGACAGTGGACACCAAGGGATGTGTGACAGCTTCTTACTCTGATACCATCATATGCTTGCGAAGGACTCCCGAGAGTCTGAATCTATTTCCTTGGACTGACCGATATGCTGGGGTTGGTCTGGAGTATGCCCTACATCTCATTGAGTAAAAAAAAATAAAAAAAATCTCACTGAGTGCCGTAAGCTCTTGGAAGGCCTATCTGGGGATGCTTTGTATTTGGGAGAGTGGGTCTACAGATAGCACGGCCCTGGTAGCCTTGTTAGAGTCTCAGTTGATCCTCCTGCTGATATATGGTTTCCTCGGAAACTGGAGGATGTGGCTTCTTTGATCCAGGGAGAGGCTGCTTTCAATTATACTGAGGAGGATGGGGATTATGGAGCTTATGTGACTACGAGGCTGAGGTCACCGCAGGTGGCTCCGAGACGTGATGCTCAGGGCGCCGACCCTTCTATTGGGTATGTGGAAGATGCTCCCTTACCTCCTTCCTTCGTTGACTTTCAGGATGGGGACCATATGAGGCGGGCCCCTCTCGATACTAGCTGGATTTATCCATATTTCTAGCTTCCTGAGGGCACTCGATCTGTAAGTAGCTGTCTTTTCTTCTTTTATTGTTTTGAACTGTTTGCATCCTTTGTCTTTCATGATGACTGGTTTCTGATTCTTCCTCTGCTTGATTGTACCAGGTTTCGGCTGACATTTACTGGAGTTTTGCCCGTCATTATACTGGAGCCGTGGATATGATTGATCAGCTGGTGAGGAGCAACCGTTATTGGAGGGAGCGGTGTCTGGCTCAGAGCTCTGATGATGGTGATTCCACGCCTAGCTTGCCTGACAGGAAGAGGTCGCGCACTGATATGTCTGCTGATGATACTCATAGACCCAGGACCAAGACTGCTCCTCGTCATCCCCCTAGTCCTCCCAGCTCTGATTATGAGAGTGACACTTCCGGGGACCTTCACTAGCTTGAGACCATAGCTATACCTGCTGTCCATGACCTTTTTCGGGATGATCCTATTGTTTATCACGATCCTGCTGTCGATCCCGATCATGTACATGCGGAGGGCAATGATTCAGACGGGGAGGAGAGCGAGGTAGATGATGATGATGATAGCTCTGATAGCGGAGATGCCTATGTTTCTGAGGGCGATGGCTCGGAGTAGTCTCTTGGATCGATTTACGGCCTTTTTGATCATTGTACCCATCTTTTGGAAGGAACGGACAAACACTTTTTCTTTCTTTTTGTAAAATTTGTTCTGTACTTTTCTAGTTCTAGCATATTATTATTATCTCTTTGTTATTTGCGCGAGTCCACTTTCGGAAGAACAAGGAGGAATATGATTTTTTTTGAATGGCTTTGGCATTGATACAACTGGGATTTGATTGGGCATTGACATGTATATGAGGGTTTGTATGTATACGAACTGATTGAATCCCTCTCCCAGGTTTATTTGCAGGGTGTTTTTGCTGTTTTTGTAGTTTGAAACAAGTCGGGTCGTGCCCTGGTACATGTCAGATTGCAGCTTGCTGATGTCTGGTGTTGGACTTATTGTGTCAAACGACTCAGGACAACTTGGGCACATTCTGTCGCGTGACACAAAAAGTCATGCTGACAGGCCTTCCAGTCTAGGCTTCCACAAAAAGTCATGCTGACAGGCCTTCCAGTCTATGCTTCCACATTATGTCAAAACCTCTCCCTTTTGTCTAGGGTATGAAACTCAGTAGCTCCAACACAAAGTATGCCTTTGGTAACAAACCATTTCCCAAGGATCGGGGTTATAGAACTGGCCCCAGGAACCGCACAAGTGCACAAATCATTTTCATTCTTCGACCAAGCCCCAGTCTGACACATAGTCTCATTGTAGTCAACACAATCATGCAACTCAGGGGGAGGTTATTCTTCAAGCTTTAGTCAGTCAGTCGGCGGACAAGACTTAGGAACATTTATGTGCAGGGGCATATTTTTCGAAGGTGAAATGAATCCTGAACTTGTGTATGACATTCTCGCTTTAGGTTTGACTCTTTTGGGAGAGTATAAGCATCACAAGGTGTGGAGAGTGTATGGAAGCCCCTGCTTGACAGAAACACAGTGTTTAGCTCTATATATTCCTAAAAATGTAGAGAGGAAGACTTGCCGAGACACTTGAAAATCTGTCTTATTCACGATGATCACAAAGCTGCTTAAAACCCTTTATTGATATTCGGGTTATTCAATACCAAGGCCGATATGAACAAATATTTCAATCAATCTTGAGGAGAAAGCCGACTGATATCAAGAATTAAACTTCGAAGGACGGACAGTGTATGGGCATGGTCCTTGAGGAGACCTAATTTTCTGAGATCTGCTTGTGATTTCGACCGGACCAGTTATGGTTGCCTACGTTTCCCTCCTTGGGTGGAGCTCAGGTCGCCGTAGTTCGGGCTTATCCCGAATGAAGAGAATGAACGTTGAAATTTGAGGATCTGAGGACCTTTGAGGATTTTGGGAATTTAAAAACATGTCCTCTTGGAGTGTCGATGGGAGACACAGATGTGAAGCCCCAGTGGGACGTCCAGGGCAAGTGTTTGCGGAGGAGAAATGAAATATGCTCACATAAAACGTCGAACGAATGGATGGAATTTGCACAATCTTCGCTTGACGGTTCTTTGAGCCTGGATGGATTTGGCTCCTCTTTAAGCAATAATCTGTTCTAGATCTCGACGATATTGGACTGAAACTGCTATCCGGTAGGAACTGCGACTGGGTCTCGGGGTTTCGATCGGCCTTTGTGTGATTTGGGATAACATGACCTCTTAAAACGAGAGGTCGGCTGGGTTTTTTGCTGGCTGTACCTCTAAAGATGAGAGGTTGGTTCTTGGGTATGTGTTTGGGATTTCTAAGGGAAAGATATCTTGTGATTGCATCTTTGCTGCCTCTAAGAATGAGAGGTGAATCTTGGCTTTGGCTAAAGGCAAAGGTAATGGTAATGGGAATGTCCTCTAAAATCGAGAGGACGGCTTGGGATCGGTTAAAGGTAATGGTGAGGGACATCCGTGCTGTCTTTTTATTCACTCTGAGACTCCTCTTGAGTAACGACCGAATCCTTTGACTTTTGCTTTTGAGAGGATTGCTGGAGACTAGGCTCTCTTTCCTTTTCTCTTTTTTTTTATTCTTTTTTTTTGCATTATTTATTATTATTTTTTTTGTATTTTTTGTATCTCTCTTTTTTTTCAATTTTGTCTTTGAGAGGAGCATTCCAGCTAGTCCCCAGAATGGATCATTGCTTTCCGTCGTTCTTGAACTTGGAGCAGGTCGATCTTCTTTTGAATCACAGGAGCCTCAAGGATAGTCGCTCTTCTTCTGGCAATGGCTAAATGGGTTTCAAAACATGCCGATCTTGAATTGAAGGGGTATTTTTTAGTGAGGGTGAGGTAAAGGTTTTCCTATGGGTGAAAGGTTTCAACCGCAGTCCTTACCGGATGATCCGAACGAGATTGAGTCTTCATTGCTTGCTTAAGCTTAATGGAGGAAGATTCATGCAAATTCATTGAGCGACGAAACGACGAGGATGATGAAAGAGGTGTGAGCATATGAGATGCAAGATGGGGAGTTGGCAAGCCCCAATTTGAGAAGGATATCAGCCGGTTTTCTCGCTCCGATCAATTTGAATAGTAGTCATTTCAAAGCATTAGTGATTGAGCAGCATAAGTGATTATGTAGAATAAGACCATTTCAATTAAATGTAACATGGGTGTGCAAGTAATGTCTCGAGTCTAGCAAGAATAGAAACAAATATTTTATTATTGAAATAAAAGACTCATAACATGGATGCAATAGATTCGAATTATAGGAACACTTGCTAGCAGAATAAAATAAAACAATCTAGGACCCTACGATGCCTGACTGACTGACTTCTTCACATGGGATATCCTTGGAATTGCGGGAGGGGATTATCGATCACCTTTGGAGGAGCTTTCTCAATTCTTCCCTCATCAACCAGCTTCTGAATAAGCACCTTTAGAACGGAACAATTGTTAGTTGTATGCCCAGGGTACTGATGATAGTAACAGTACTTGCTACGATCCAAATTCGGATTGGGCTTGTTAGTTTGATAATTATCAAGTGGCTTTAGCATTCCCCTTCGCATCAATCCGTTGAAAGCTTCCTCAGTTGTTATCCCCAGATCATCAAATTCTCGCTTCTTGCACGGTGGAAACTGACCATGACTCTGGACACCGCTTTCTTCCTGAGAGCCAATTTCGATCTTCCCTTCATCAATAAGTTCTTGAATAATCACCCACAATTGTCTGCATTCACAAGTGTTATGGCCATGATACTGGTGATAGTAGCAATATCTGTTTGGATCCAGCTTCAAGTTGTTATGCAGGGGACTATAATCGGTTAACGGTTGAACCAATCTTCCACTCACCAAAACTTTGAGGAATTGAGTCATAGGCATTCCCACCTTTCCCCAGTATGCTTTCTTTTTTTTCCATCTGAACTGTCTTTGAAGGAGACTCGGGTATTGGCGTCCTTTGCTGGATAGGGCTCATAGCAGGAATGAAAGACATCTGATTCACAGTTACGTATGAAGTTGGTCCTGGACGCTGATCCTGAGGAGGTGACAAATTGGAGCCGTATGAACCCATCGGAGGTTGAGAAACACTTCCCTGGAGTGGGGATTGGTCAGGGTGGAATAGCAGTATTCCCTTCTTAGTGAAATAATGACATGATCCTTGGGAGTCTGGCTGATACTGACTTTGCAAACCAATTTGATTAAGAGAATCAAAAATATCGGGAGTCAATTGTCCTTCCGGAATCTGAGTTTGGACCACCTGAGGTGCTGGGGGAAGAATCTTATCTTGCTCATCCTCATCTGTCCTTTTCATCACATTTCCCATTCCCTGCTCAACGTTACTGGCATCGATGATTTCTTCGTACGACCCATCTTCATGACGAATTAGTATGATCCCTCGGACGCGCATCACTTCCACAAATCTAGCGTGCGTTTCTTCTTCTCGGGCTTTGGCAACTTGAGCGAGCAATTGGGCTTTACATTCACGAATCATGGCAGCTTCAAGAGCAGCTCGCAACTCCGCCACCGACAAATCATTCATGTCTAGCTGACCAGAAGTGAGGGGAACTCCAGACTGAACAGAGGGTATAACTTTTGCACCAGACATCTTGAACAGTAGAACAGATGGGAACTTCGGAGGAATTGCAAATATTTCGGAGACGCGAACTAACTGATCACTCCTCGTAACAGAGCACGTACCCAACTTGTCACTACTACAAAAGGGGAGATACGGGTTTATAAGGTATCAAAGGGAAATTTTGAGGAACGGGAGAGGGAAAAGAACAAGGGGATAGACTCGCACAAACAATCTTATTTATCTTCAAGTATAAATCAGTATCTTAAATCCTAAGTACGGTTGGGAAAGGAGAAGCCTTTATTCATACTAACTACACCTTGGGGAAGCCTAGGGACGCAACGTTCAAAGTACATTAAATGTATTGCATTGAAACATATAATAGGTAATGATACCCAACAAAATCCTAACACCATATGGAACGGAGAGGTTGTCCAAATTTCTGGGGAAATTTGGGCAGCATAACGGGTATTCTTGAAGAATTTCGAAGAAAAATCCGGCATGACCTCTCGTCGGTGCACGTTGACAATGAGGCATGATCTCTCGTTTAGAACACGCCACGGAAGTGACATGTCCCCACATGAAATCATGTTGCATTGGCAACATGCCCACAAGATGCGAGGTTTTGGGGGAAGGTATAAGGACCTACGATACATTTCAAAAACAATTCATTTTGGTGTAATAAAAATGTTGTATCAAAAACCAACCGTGGGTAAGGTTAAAGTGTGGTGCCACCTACATCGCACTAGGAGGTTAGGTTTGATTTCAGGCGCTCTAGCGTAGGCGAATTTCATGGCCGTCCGTGATACCGTCAATCGCACCCGAGGGTTCTAAGTCTAAGTGATGTAGTGTGCGGATGACTAATTCTTTTATTTATGAAAAAAAAATTATTTTTATTTTATTTATTTTTGAAAGAAAGAAGAAAACACACACACTCTCACAGGGAAGGAGGGGGAACAATAATCAACTGAGCCAAATTCGATTCAAGGGACTGCCCTCAAACCAGCTTTCTGCCTTTGTTCGACCAGGAGTATACTCTTTCATCTGTCTTAAAGGAAGAGCTTCATCTGCAACTCCTTCTCCTACTGAATCTCATAAAGCGGGCAAAGCAGTAGCGCATGCAGAAGGAGCAAGGCAGGGCTTTCTATCCTGTACTCAATCCAGCCTGTGTAACCTTTTCCTCTCATACCAAGAGCTTGCTTCCACTAGTCTTTAGGCTTTCCCACTCGGTCCCACGAAGGGAGAAAGGTGCCCCAATTCACTAGGATTTGGTACTACTTCTGTACGAGTTTGGGACTGGATGCCACTGGATTCTTTCTTCCGTTGGGCGACAGAACGACACTCTATACTTTGCTCGTCGTACACTGGATTTGCCTCGCCTCGTGCATCTATTCTTCTTTGATCCTTTCTTTTGCTCGCGAACAGAACTACTGGATTTTCTTTAATCTCCTGATTGAGACTGCTTTAGTGCACGAACTACAAAAACCTATTCAGTGGCTACTCCTGTCGCGTGACATAGGACATCAGAGGACAGAGATGTCGCACGACCAGGGTAGTCACTGAACCAGAGCCCCCTGCAAGCAATCAAATCAGCCCCTGCCTCTACATGGCAAGGGACAAAGCATAATATCTAATAGCACAACAAGAAAGGCCACAAAACACAAGGCTCACAAGTCTCATAATCAACAAAATGCATGAACCACAAATGATTATCAAAGATGCACACAAAGATTGATTTATTGGATGTTTAATCTAATGAAAGCTTGACCCACTTTACTTTTGAAAAAACATGTTTTCAAAGTGTATCCCCAGCAGAGTCGCCACTGAAATCGTGTGCGCTCGAGACCGAAAGAAAGGGAGGGAAAAGGGGTAAAAAAGAGAGTCGCCACGCCATGCTTAAGAGGTGCACTTTGAAAAACCTATGAAAGAGAATGGGTTTGGGGGTCAGGTTACGTGTTGGGAAGAACCGAGAGTTCACCCAACACGCCTCGTCCGTAGACGAGTCTTTCTAATCAAACATCCAATCAATCCATGAGTGTGTGCAAGCATTGACAATAAACAAGTGTGGCAAACATGCATTTTATTGATATGAATTGAGACTTACAACTTGTGAGCCAATTATTTAGGGAGGCCACATCCCTACTACAACAATTTAGAACAAATTACAAAGGGAAATGGTTCCTGCAAACAGGCATAATGTGTCGCATGACACATGACACAAGTGACCAGATGTGTCGCGTGACACAGGATCACCTATGAACAATGTGTCGCGTGACACATCATGACCATCTGCAGGAACTTACAAATTTGAACACAAAATCAACAATAACCAACACAGATCTAATTAATTGAACAGATTAGATTTGAAAAGTAAAATTAACAACAATTCGACCCGGGAGTGTGGATATGGATAGATCCACACCCCCTTGGGGTCTTAAACACCAAATTCCAACAATATCCAACAATGAAAGCTCAATTACTCAGATTAATCAAATTAAACAGAGAGATTGCGATTGGGATTCAGTAATCTAGACGGATAGAGTCTGATTACTGAATCCAAGAGAAGAAAAACAAGAGAATTATTCAATATAGCAAGGTAAGAGAGAGAGAAGAGGGGGTTTGAAGAGGTTACCCTTGTTGCTTCCATGAATTCTGTATCAAGTTAGATACAGAACCCTTCAACTGCAGCTTCTGGTCTTGGGAGGCTTGAGAGGGTTGGTGCAAGGTAGATCTAGAGTTTGGTTGAAGAAGGTGGGTTGAATTGGAGGGAATTGAGATAGGTTGAAGGTAGGAGAGAGAGAGGATTGTGTTTGGGGTGCTTTGTTACGACGCAATTTCTGCAGAGTAACAGTAGGTCAGGTTGGGATCCATTTCTAAGAGGGGGAGGGTCTTATTTATAGGCTGCAGTTAGTGGTCACCTTGTGTCGCACGACGTTACGTAACCACTTTCCATGCCTCGACTTGTCGCGTGACACAAGGTGACACAACCGTTTTTGGCGCCAAAACCAGTTTCTGGAACATTCAGGCATAAATACCTAAAAAGTCCAAAAAGGTTTATTCCCAGCAGGTCCTTTGGCATGAGCAAGGTACCAAAAGGTACTTCCTTCGCGGGAAACTTATGAAACGTTTCCGAAAGTTTCGGGACGAACCAGGAATTTACCAAAATGCCCCTTAATGCAATTTTATCTCGTTAAAATGCATCTTAAAAGGGTCGCGAATTGGATTGGCGTACTTACACCTCACGAATTGTTTCCCACTCTAAGTTGGATCTGTACCGTTCCAGGAAGATGTTACTGATCTGATCCCAGGTGTGGCAATCCGCAGGCTTGACCCTTAGGAACCATCGTAACGCTGAACTTTTGAGTGTATGCTGGAAGTGGTCGGCCATTTGCTGGAGGGTTGCTCCTTTCGCTCTCATGCCGAGAACGTAGGTGTCGACATGCGTTTGAGGACATTCGGTTCCGTCGAATCGGTCCATCTTCGGCATTCTAAACTTGGCAGGGAGAGGCATGACCATTCCCGAATCTGTGGATTTGAGTGTTTCCTGCTTTGAGCTGCTCATGGTGGCTTTCAGGTCTTTCATCTGTTTGACCATCCAGGCTAAGGTTGGGTCCAGTGGTGGACTTTGAGGCTCGGTGCCGGGTGCTACCATGTGAGCGGTAGTGATTGGAGGTGAAAGGCTTGATATATGGGGATATATGGGGGCCTTCTCTGAACTGTATCGGGGTTTGTCCCCGGTGTTTTGGGATTCGTGTATAGGCAACGAGGTGAACCCGGGAGGGTATTGAAGGAGATTGGCATCTGTCTGAGATGGTCCAGTGGTGCGCTGGTGGTACTGAGTGATGGGAGTAGCACTGGCCTGGCCATATATGACAGGGTTGCCCTGAGAGGTGGCAACGTGGAGCCTAGGTCGGCTGTTTCCTTGGTTCGAAGGCATTCCGTAAGTTGGCGGGGGAAGAACCTGGTTGAAGGTTTGAGGAACTGGCTTCTGGGAATCATCGTCCTCGACTAGGACGAAAGTACCGTCTGACTGGGGATAGCTGCTATACCTCGCTCATTCAGAAGCTGTACCACGAAATTCTGCTGATCTTCTTTCTGCCTCTTGTGACACAAGCCCGGATGGCTTCTTCCAATGTCATATCTGTTACCGGTGGCGGGGGTCCTTCCCCATCACGATTTCTCGGTGAGCTAGACATATCAGAAATTTTGGCCGAGGGAACTGAGGGAACCGAAGAACTGTCTAACGCTGCCGTAACTGTGATTCAGGCGAGGCGCTGACCCGGAAATCTGAACCACTTTCTGCTCACTGCAGGGAACGAAAGGCAGGGTTTAGGCTTCGGAAAAGGGGATTTGGCTCAAGGTTTCGGGCTTGTGCAATGTGCAGTTACCGATTAATGTTTAAAACATGTTTTCTCAGAGTCCTAATTGGTTGGAAAAGAGTGTGTCTTCTTTTTCGCAACCAAACCTAAGGCTCTAATCAGTGGATCTCGTCACTACGTTTATAAGCCCCTCGTTTCCATTTGTAGATCATCTTTTCGAGATGAACAATCCCGAGCGAGGGTCCTATAAGGCAAGCGAGCTCCACCGACAAAGGAAAAAGAGAACTTAAGGCTAGCTGATCACGCAAACTTCCAACGTATGTGACGCACGGGCCACAGTCGTAGTCAACGTCCTTAAGTTAAGGCGGGGATCGTGCCAAAATTTAGGCATGACCTCTCCTGACTCGCTTGCGCGAGGGGCCTTAGCTTTTGGCATTGGCCAAGTTGTAGCTGGCACGGTGCATACGGTGAGGGTTTGGTGACACGGTGTCACATTGAACCTTCGGGTATATTTTTCGGCAGAGCTCCGCATCAAAGTCAAGGCTGAAAAGCTCAAGACTTTGGGTCGGGAACGACCTTCGATCTCAATCTCTCGAGCTTGACTCGTGGCGGAACCCAGCGTAAAAACATATACTTAGGCTTTATGACACGTACTAAGCCAAAAACCAACCGGGGTCTTGGACGAAGTGTGACACAAAGAGTGCATAGCTTACACGGGCTAGGATGGGCTGTTTGGGACGACCCCGTGCACACTCGAAAGGTGTCTGGCAGACCAACCGAGTTGCAACTGAACGATCATCCCGGGTTATGGGTCGTAGTGTGCAGTGTACCGAGGCAGCAAGTGCACGTGGAGTGCGGTGTACCGAGGCAGAAAGTGCGAGTAGTGTGCGGTCACTAAAATTCTTTTTCTGAGGAAAACAGAGATTTTTCAGAATACTCCCTCCATCCCGTAACAAGCGACGCAGTTACTGTTCCGCACGGGAATTAAGGAAAAAGTGATAAGGTTGATGTGTTGTGAGTGTAGATAGTTGAGTAGGAGGGAGAATGAGTGGAGAGAATAGTAAATTATAATGGTGTTGTGAGTATTATAATAATGTAGGAGAGAGAATGAGTGGAGGAAATAGTAAAGATTCTTTGCCATTTTAGGAAGTGTGACTTATCAGTGGGACACCCAAAATGGCAAAGTGTGTCGCTTGTTATGGGACGGAGGGAGTATGTCTTAAAGAATTTTGATGCACAGTTCAAAAGATAACATGAAAATCAAGCATGAATGGGAATGCACAAACATGGTATGATTTTGAAAAGATGATAACGTAATGCCCTGAAAGAAAACCGTTCGAGGTTTAGAGTAACACACGCACACAAAAACGAGGAAGGGTAAACGAAAGTTTGACCCACGAAAGGCTTTTTTGAAAACAGCGGTAGTTTTGAAAAAAATATCCAAGTCCCCAGCGGAGTTGCCAACTGAAATTACCCGGATTCGAGCCATGCGAAGGCGGTTGTCTTTCGCGGAGGGTTGGTGTCTGAGACCTCTCTTTCGAGAAGGAGAGGAGTCGCCACGCGGTTTTGTATTTTGAGCCCAAACATTGAGAAACGGCTATTGGTTGAAAAAGGTGTCATTTTTATTGGTAGCAAAAACTTAGGAAAAGGCTTTGAAAAAGGGGAGTCATTTTTATTGGTAGCAAAAACGAGTAAAAAGCTTTTTAGTACCAGAGATTGTTAGGTTCGGAGGTCACGTTACGTTTCGAGAAGAGTATATTGAGATCACCCGAAACGCCTCGTATGACGAGTCTTTCTACCTTTCTCGAAATCGTGTGCGTGTGTGTATGTGTGTTTGCATTTTGAAATGGGGGCTTGAATGACAAGATTAATCTTGGTTTGAATGTCAAGCGTTGATTATGGGATCTTGTTTGAAAAAGGCGAGCGTTTGAATGACAAACGTCGGTTTTGAAGTTTTAGGAAAAGTGGCGCGAATGCTAATTTTAACTGTTTATCTTAAGTGTCAAATGTTGACTTTTAAGTTTGAAGATGAGCGTTTGGATGCCAAACGTCATTTCGCGCATTTTAAAAGAGAGTTCGAATGTCGAACTCCGGTTTTTGAACCGGGCATGTCACTGTTAACAATTTTACGGGAAAAAACGTATTATATGACTTTGAATGTCCAAAGTCGGATTTTAAGTTTGAAGATGAGCGTTTGGATGCCAAATGTCATTTCGCGCTTTTTGAAAGAGAGTTCAAATGTCGAACTCCGGTTTTGAACCGGGTATGTCATTGTTAACGATTTTACGGGAAAAACGTATTAAATGATTTTGAATGTCAAAGTCGGCTTTTAAGTTTGAAGATGAGCGTTTGGATGCCAAACGTCATTTCGTGCATTTTAAAAGAGAGTTCGAATGTCGAACTCCGGTTTTGAACCGGGCATTACATTGTTAACGATGTTACGGGAAAAACGTATTAAATGATATGCGATCAACGAATCGGGTTGCGACTCGGACTTTGAAAAGTAAATACTATCACGATCCAAACGGCTCGGACTTGTAAATGACAGTATTTAAAGTGCAGTATCAACGAAATCAAACGATCCGAAATTGTAAAGTACGATCTGTAAGTGCTCCAATTTGAGCTTGTTAGAATTTTCGTTAGAAAATTAACGAAAGTTATAACATTTCTAACAATTCCTAACAATCCTAACTTTTCTAACAAAGTGAGGGTAAAATGGGCATTGTTATTTAAGGCTAAACCTCAAAAAGAATCTCAAAAAGCAAAACAAAAGGAATAAAACCACAAATAGCAATGGCTGGAAACACAAAACTGGCTGTTAATTTGAAATTTCAAAAAGATTATTCCTCTTGTCCAAAGCCTGAAGCTGCATTTAATGAACAGTGCACGCTGCAGGTCCTGTCCGCGCGGATGGGATTGCAATTTCCAGAGGGCTATAAATTGAGCCCTCCAGTCACAAAAATAGGGAGCCACAACACATTTTGCACCGAACCTCTGGCGAAATATAGAGAGAAAACAGTGAGAATTCACTTGAATTGTCACCATTTTCTCTCCAATCTTTCCCAATTCATACTCATCCACTCACTCTCATATTAAAGCCCTAAACACTCATACACTCAAGCCAAACACTCAAGAATACAAGGAAGATTGGTAAACCCTCCTTCTCCTAACCCTAAATCTCATCCATGCATGCATCTTCAAACTACAAAATGTAGTTCCTTCATCTTCTTGCTCTAGATCTAAGAAGATCACCATGGAAGACCATCTCCATGGATGATCTTCTACAAAGATCAACATTATTTTCAAGTTCTCTTACTTTCTTGCAAAGAAAACTCATTTTCAAAACCCTAAAAACCATTTTCAAGCATAAAATCTCATTTTCAAAGGATAAAAATCCCCTTCCCAAGCAAATGAAATGCTTAGTCCTAATGTACCCCAAGGATGGTTTGGTATAGTTGATTCACCACTAAAATGTCTAGTGATCACTAACCAAAACCTAGGGAAATGGGGACAAGCATGGATGCAAAACCCCCCTTAAAATCATATTTTCTTTCTTGAGAAGTTGCTGTCCAGTAGCAATTTTCCCAGACCTCAGTCCATTGTCTTAATTTTTGGACACAGATGAACTTGGAATTTGGTGTTGACTACAAAACACTTTTTGTATCCAACATCCAGAGCTTTCCATACATATTTTTACTTTATTTTTTGGGTGAGTAAAACTCCTCTTTTCAAATTTTCTTTCAGAGTCTAGTTCATCAGCTTCTGGGAATCCAGATCTCATATCTGAGGTTTCCAGAAGGTTTTGACCCCTCAAATCTTCTCCAAAATGGAAAATTCCTTCGCACAAACTTTATTTAAGGTGTCTAGAACAACTTTCATTCTATGAGTTTATCCAGATTATGAATTTTTAAGACCCTTGAATACATTTCAAAATCAAAGGTCCACTGCCTTTTTCATTCTGGCAGAAATGGCTCTCAACTTCAAAAGGTCTTTTGAGTACCAAATCTCAATCCAAAAATCCCCCAAAAAATCATGGGATCAGTTTAAAGTCTTGAAAAGATATCCCTATTTTTACTTTTCTGAGTTTCAAAGTATTTTGGCCAAAACACACACACACACACACTTACACAAATGATTTTCAGCTTGGAAGACTCGTTTTACGAGGCATTCCGGGTGCACACTAACGTCCTTCCCGGCGTGTAACATGACCTCCGAACCTAAATCTCTGATCTCGGGCTTTTTTCAAAGTTTTGGCCCTCAAAATTAAAATGGCGTGGCGACTCCGTTTCGTTGATTTTTTCAAACATAAAATGGGAAAATTTTCGGATACACATTCATCACACGATCGACGAGCCAAACGGCTCGGAATTGTAAAGTACGATCGACGAGCCAAACAACTAGGAATTGTAAATTTGCGTGAAAGTAAATGACGTTCGACGGATCAAACGGTTCGGAATTTGTAAATGACAGGAATTTAAATGACGATCGACGGATCAAACGATCCGGAATTGTAAATGACATAAAAGTAAACGGAACGGGGTTGGAACGCCTTTTTAACCCGAGATTACTTCTCTTACGGGAAGAGAAGAGGATCTAGGGGCTAAAACGTATCAGACCCCATTAGACGGAGGCGTCTACATTGCAACAATGTCGTCCGAAACGGTTGTAGCGACTGGCGCGTAAACCGAGACGGAACAAGAGTTTTAGAGAGAGAGGGAGCTACATATGGCTAGGGTCAGCTCCTTTGGCTCGGTGGGCATATACGGGATATGAAAGTGTGTTTGGAACGGTGTTTTCGAAGTGGCGGGGGTTGTATTTGATCGAAATACGGAGTTTTCACGCAAAACGAGGTAAAACCGGGCTCGGGAAGGAGGAGAACCAGTTTAGGCCGTGGGGTTTTTGGTGAAAGGGAGTAAAATTTGTTGTTATAAATGACTTTGACAGCCTCTGTATTTAAAGGTGAAAATTCAGGATCAGTCCGGACGGACTGAGGGTGAAAACCAGGGGGTTTTGTGAAACTTTGAAAATTGGAGGGACTTGCTGACAATTCTGAATTTTCCTGCAAATGAGTCCAGCCGGATTGAGACTGCATACCAGAGGTATTTTTGTCTTTTCACTCTGAATTTGATTGAAGGGTGATGGGGGAGCTGTGGCATGTGAGCCACGTGTCCCTGTGACTCACACGCCATGGGAGTTCGTGCCATTATTTCTCGGTTTTGTCCGTTTTTAAAATAACAGTCCGAAAAATGTCTGAAACGCCCCCGAAAAGTGCCGAAAAGTGCGTTTTTCAGGGAAAGCCGTACTTTTACGTGCAACGATGTGTGTTGAGTACGCTTTGACGTCGGGATGCACGGGGCAGTCCCGGGACGTCTCGTTGACTTGGCAACGGGGAGCTTAACGGGTTCCGGTTAACCTGGAGCGGGCCAGTTAACGGATTTCGGTTAACTTTCTAACGGATTTTGACGATCCGGATTTAGGTACTTACAGTAATACTTGCAGAAAAACAAAGGCTGAGAATAAACTTCAAATATGTATTATTGCTTCAATCTTCAAAAGAATTGTACTTCGAAATTGTAAATGTAATACTAGAGTATTTTCATATCAATTCTAGGTATTCTCTGTGTGTTTCTACATATATTTCAGACGTCCAGAACTGAGTAAAAAGCTCCTTTATATAATCATTTTGGCTGAGGGTCGCATCTCTTCAAGAAAGGCATCTTTTAGCTGATTAGAGGGGTTCTCGGCCGAGTCAAGGAGGTACTCGACCGAGCAAGGCCTTCCAGTAGAATCCTTTCTTCTGTTCCTCTCTGCTCGGCCGAGGCATATGAGGTGCTCGGTCGAGCATCAACTGACTTGGGTTGACTTTGCAAATTTTCAATCTTTGATCCTTCAATTCCCATAGGCTTCACTTTATGTCCCTTGTACTTCAAAGAATGAACCTAAGCCCCTTATACTTTAAAATATGTACCTAAACACTTTAAAATTACACAAGAATACCAAAAAGCATAAAATCTGTGATATAAAGAAAAAGAAACTAAATTAGACTAGAACTAAAATTTAGGGTAAAAGATGCAATTATAATACTATAAATGACTATAAAATAGCCATTTATCAGCAGCTGCAGGCGACATGGAAGGTCCCTCAACCACTCTCCTTAGTAGGAAGGATATTTTGTTAGAGCAAGCTAGAATACTGCAGAGCTTGCTCGAGGTACAAGATGAGTTGCTCGAGATGCCTGAGTCTCCTAACATGGATGATAAAAGATCACAAAGGGTAGTTCTCATAGGCGGGCTAACGGAGGTCCTGTGAGGACCCCAACCCGGAACCTAACGCGTGTCCCGAGCTTGAGGAGCTCAAACTAAGAAAACCCATCTTAAATTTTTAAAACTTTTATTTCCCTTTAAAAGAACCAATTCTCAAACTTTCAAAATAAAATCAACTGATAATATCTCCACTCGGAGGAATTTAAACAAATATTCAAATAACTATAACTTGATTAATTACATTGAAAACCCAAATTAACATTGTTTAACAAAAGAGTTTTCCATACAACTTATAAAAGAGTAATACTTAAATAGGACTCCCGACAACCCACTCATATACCTATCCTGACAAGTCCCAAAAGCAAGAGTCCAAACTCTTTCCCCGGCCTCACTGGTTCAGGTCACCTGTCTCAGCACAATCTAAAACAGTAAAAGGGAAGGGGTGAGAATAAATCTCAATAAGCTATTATGAATGCAGCAAGATTCCAAACAATATGCAACACATAGCATGGTTACACATAACACATTATGACAGCGGTAAACACCTTACGTTACCTCATTTTACCTTTCCCGTCTGAACAATAAGTCGTACAACGTGGGAGTAAAACTCCACTCTTTGGTGAATTGCCCCCATGCACATTCACCGCTTATAGGACTCATACTCCAGAGATCCATATAAGAAAATCAGATATCTATATGACCCTTTAATAAGAGTACCATATAATATTGCCGCTATCTGTAAGGCTTTTGGCTTAATACAGAAGCATTCCCCCTAATCACCAAATCGCAGTGGACTGTAAGGCTTTTGGCTCAATACAGCTGCTAGCACACCCACTCTGTGGCCACAGAGGGGACGGTCACAGCTATAATGAACCTTCAATCACTTATAGAACAAATCAATAATTGATTGAATTCCATTATACCCCCGAATCACATATATACGTTCAAGCACATAATAGATACTTGAAATAAATCCACAAAAGGGATAAGAACATAACAGCATGGTAATGTATACTCATGTTAAATCAATACTATAGTGCAATATTCATTTAATACACTATGCATAATATCATCAATGAATATGAATTCAAGTAAGGTATCCATATAACCAAATAATCCACACTTGGGATGCAGCATAACAATATACCAATTAATCCCCACTCGGGATACAATAAAATAAACATGCCAGAAATTCCACAATTAGGATACAACATAACAATATGCCAAATAATCCACACTGGGGATACAGTACAACGATGTAATACATATACGTTCCTTACTAACGCAATAGTGTAACTTATAACCTCTACACTTATTCAAAATAATCACCAAATGTATGGAAGCAATTAAGGCCACCCTGAACCATAAACCATTTCTACGAAGTCATTACTCAACCTTGAATGATCTTAATAAAAGTTCAAGATCTACTTCCCAAGTTGGAACCACTTTAGTGAAGTTAAGAATCAAGCTTATCCACCATTCTCTGAACAATGTTTAACTACTCCCACAATTCCATTTGAACAAATAAGACGTCATGGCCTAGCCAAGGTATTCTACTTTAACCTAGGTTAAAAAGGATTAATTCATATCCGGGTTGAATTAGGTTCTACTAACTTATAATGATTGGGATTCATGCCACGAGGTTATTGGTGAAAATCAGCAAGAAAGGAAACTGGGAAGGTTCTGGTGACATGGGCGACCGCCCAAGTCACCATGGGCGACCGCCCAAGAAGGGTTTCAAAAGGTTGCATCCTACTGTCATGTTGGGCAGCCGCACAAGGGCCTATGGGCGACCGCCCAAGAGGGATTTCCAGCAATCTCAGATTTCAAGTCCCTTTTCACATATACTCTTATTCCTTTTTATAATCTTTCTTATTTTTATAAATACCAAAAGGATCTTCTAACTTTCAAACCTCATTCTAAATCATTTAAACCCCAAATAATATAACCCTAGATCATTTACCACTAAATTCTCTACCCATTTCACTACCACATTTCAAGTTTAACCTTCTTAATCTAACTCAACCCACTTTCTTACACTCTTGATCATCTTCCTTAAACCACAACATCATTCTATAATATTAACCAATTTCTCAACTCCAAGAAGGTTTCCCAAAGCATCAATTAACCATTTTAATAACAATAACAACACCAAATAGTTCATGAACATTAAATAGAAGAGAAGACCATAATAACTCACATCATTAAAAGTATATCAAGCCATTTGTCTACTTCTTTCTATCCAAGTTAAATAAACTCATAATCTTTCCCAAATCAAGTAAGATGTATATAATCACATACACTAACTCCATTAAGGTTATTAACATCTTACACTCATTATACCCTCATTCCTTCAACTTAAACCCCCATCTCATAACTAAAATCAATTCAATCTTAAATAACCATTTTACTCAAATAACATCATTCAAAAATACCACAATCATTTTATTTCCACAAAATATTCATAAACACATAAAGTGAGCAATATTTAGAAAGAAGTCATAATAACTTACCTTAGAAATATGAGGTGGATTAAGGATCTTCTTAGCTTGATAAACTCCCCTAGATGCACCAAGCACAAAAGTACAATTGGATTGGAAAATGGAGAAGAATTGGAAGTTCTAGGAACTTTGAAAAGTGAGGCTTTCAATGTAAAGCTTCCATGGAGAATTGAGAAGAATGAAGAAGAAGAGAATGATGAGGTGAAGATAAGGAGGATGGAGGAAGTATGGGAGGAGTATGAAGGAGGTTGACTAAATAGTAAGAGAGGTGAGGGAAATAAGGAGAGAAAACATGGCCCCCCATGCCATTTAATTGACATCTTTCAATCTTTTTCAATTAAACCCTCTCAAGTTCTAGAGTGGTAAACTAAACCCTCCTACTCAAATCCTTTATCCCACATAATTTAACCTCCTTTCATATTTTATTCATTTTCTATTATTATACTTTCCCCAAGATGCTTTATTTAATTTCCTTTGCAATCCTAATGTTTTAAATTTATTTCCCAACCATCTCATCTTAATATAAGAAATTAAAGACATAATTGAACACATAAAGTTAACAATAATATTTAAAAGCATATAATATGATACTAAAATATTGCCTAGGGTTAGGGTCGTTACATTCACTCCCCCTTAAAGAAAATTCGTCCCGAATTTTAAGAAGACTTACCTTAAGGATCAAATAGCAAAGGTTCCTCTCACGTATCTCAAATTACAACTTTCACTAGTTTCCTTAATGGCATGATCCTTCTATACAACTCATAACCCGAATACTCTAGAAGTTTAATTCCGGACTTGTAATGCTAATAACTCCCAATGGTTCTCTCACATAAGTCAAATATGTTTAATCGTCATTAGTTAAAGAATACCAAACAACGAGGGATCATACAAAAAAAATTTTCCATACAAGCTTCACACCTTACCAGTTCTTTGCTAAACCAAAACTACTATCCTACGCAAACTTGCTAAGGTTAATTAACTTCTCAACTTGAAAGGAAGTCCATCACACAACACACAACCTATTCTTCAAGAATCTGGATAGTCTTCTAATCTCTTCCTTTCGAGTAACTAATTTCTCCAAACTCTTAGGATCGGTAACAAGTCTCAAATAGAGCTTCAAAAGATAAGGTTCCCACTTTAATAACGCAACACAATTGCAGCCACTCTCGAGAAGAGAATAAGAAAATTTCACTTTATCTAAATTAACTTCCTCGAAACATACGCTATTACTTTCCCATTTTGCATAATATCACAACCTAATCTTCCTTTAATACACACTTAAAATTTCACAAAGTCCTCACATCTACTAGGTAAGGTAAGGATCGGATCTATAGCCAATCTATTCTCCATCTCTATCAATATAATTCATCCTTATTACATCCTACACCATTTATATATTCTTTAGAGTTAACTAAATCAATGATTTTACAATTCTCAAGGATTCCCTAAAAATTCCTTCGGTAGCACTTACCAGCCCAAAGATCACGGACTCAATCCTCGCAAGATTCATGGTAACCTTCAAGCTTAAGACCATATAACCCAAAATGTAAAATCTTTGCGAGCCAACTCACATTTGCTAAACTTCTCAAACGATGAATTCCCACTATAGGCAAATAACACGACTCACAAATGATCCTCATGATCCTCTCGTATCTTTTAAATAAACAAAGAGGCCATCAATCATAATTACCATAAAGCTGTCAAGATAAGGATTAAAAACCCTGATTATCATACTTAGACTCAACACATGAGATACTTTGATGGAAACACAATTACCATCTACTCACAACTAGCATGTAAAATTTCTGGAAAGACTTCTTATGCAAGTCTAACACATATCAAATACCCTTCACACTTTTAACCAAAACTTTCTGCCTTTAATGCTTATATAACAAGAATACCATATAAAGGTTTATCTATATCAAATACCAATATAATCAAATTATGAATAGAAAAGGAGACTCACTTCTTATGATAGTCTACCAATGCACAACAACTACTTACCCATCCAGGTCAAGTATATCTCATAATTACAAATCGGTAATCCTACCAAATCAACTGGCAATCCATGCTCAGTTATACCCACATCATCCTCGTGATAAATCAAAGAAGATTCGAGGTACTCTCTCATAAGAGCAGAAACCTCTATCACATAAAACAATTTCAAGTAATGTATGTCACATAGAAGCGAAATGTTATGCCAAACATATTGATATGAAACAGGATTTATAAAAATATGACCCTTAAATCCTGAGACAGGTAATATACCTCTAGTGACCTCCAAGGAATCTATCTCTCCTATATCCGAAACACATACTCGACCTTTAGACCTTCACTTTACAACACCATTTTACCCTAGATAATATTGTTATGACTAAATCTTTCTTCAGATCCTTTCATGATCATTCTGACTTAACTAAAATGGATACAGAATTCCCAATAACTTTGAATATTAATCTTACCATATTCATTCCAAAACCAATCTTTCCTGTTTATTTTCAAAGCTCTATTAATTGACTAACAATTACAACCGCCATGTATATCACCTAATACATCATATACCATATCTGACCACAATTCAACAACAACTATACCACTTAGTCAGCTTTAATTATAAAGTTCTCAAATGATACCACATACTTTCTCCAAGCCATATAACCCTAATACTCTATCTTTCCACATTAAACCATATCTTATCATCACTATTCGTCATATTCATTCACCCACTACCCAAGTTATTTTCATTATTTTTTTTTACACATCACAAGCCACACAACAATACTCTCTCCACCATATATCAACCTTTATAATACCCTTTTCAATTACTAACCCATATTTCATCAAACCATCACTCTACTCATTTCTAAACCCCTTTTTCATTAATTCAAAAGCCAAGTAAATTGTCAAACTTATCAATAATCATTTATACGGTAATAATAGCATCATATAACATATATAACAACAACTTTACAACTTAGCCAACTTCATTAAAAGGAACCTTAACAATACCACATACTTAAATCATTTTTCTTAACATCAATACTATACCAAAACTTCACCATACCATATCTCAACTAATTTAACAAATTTTAACCCAAGTAAAATGTACCAACCAACCTGCAACATTTCCCATATTCAACCCAATACCATTTTAATTCATTACGAAAACACCATGTCTGTGAGGCTGCAATTTAAACATCCTTCATTTTCTAGAACCTTACTCTAGTCGTCATTGTTTCCAGCCATTAGAACAAACTCCTGCACTAAACACTCGGCGTCAATTACCACACACTCCCCCTTAGTTTAGACATCTACCCTTGACCTCTAAACTAAGCTCTGATACCAACTGTGAGGACCCCAACCCGGAACCTAACGCGTGTCCCGAGCTTGAGGAGCTCAAACTAAGAAAACCCATCTTAAATTTTTAAAACTTTTATTTCCCTTTAAAAGAACCAATTCTCAAACTTTCAAAATAAAATCAACTGATAATATCTCCACTCGGAGGAATTTAAACAAATATTCAAATAACTATAACTTGATTAATTACATTGAAAACCCAAATTAACATTGTTTAACAAAAGAGTTTTCCATACAACTTATAAAAGAGTAATACTTAAATAGGACTCCCGACAACCCACTCATATACCTATCCTTACAAGTCCCAAAAGCAAGAGTCCAAACTCTTTCCCCGACCTCACTGGTTCAGGTCACCTATCTCAACACAATCTAAAACAGTAAAAGGGAAGGGGTGAGAATAAATCTCAATAAGCTATTATGAATGCAACAAGATGCCAAACAATATGCAACACATAGCATGGTTACACATAACACATTATGACAGCGGTAAACACCTTACGTTACCTCATTTTACCTTTCCCGTCTGAACAATAAGTCGTACAACGTGGGAGTAAAACTCCACTCTTTGGTGAATTGCCCCCATGCACATTCACCGCTTATAGGACTCATACTCCAGAGATCCATATAAGAAAATCAGATATCTCTATGACCCTTTAATAAGAGTACCATATAATATTGCCGCTATCGGTAAGGCTTTTGGCTTAATACAGAAGCATTTCCCTAATCACCAAATCGCGTGACTGTAAGGCTTTTGGCTCAATACAGCTGCTAGCACACCCACTCTGTGGCCACAGAGGGGACGGTCACAGGTATAATGAACCTTCAATCACTTATAGAACAAATCAATAATTGATTGAATTCCATTATACCCCCGAATCACATATATACGTTCAAGCACATAATAGATACTTGAAATAAATCCACAAAAGGGATAAGAACATAACAACATGGTAATGTATACTCATGTTAAATCAATACTATAGTGCAACATTCATTTAATACACTATCCATAATACCATCAATGAATATGAATTCAAGTAAGGTATCCGTATAGCCAAATAATCCATACTTGGGATGCAGCATAACAATATACTAATTAATCCCCACTCGGGATACAATAAAATCAACATGCCAGAAATTCCACAATTAGGATACAACATAACAATATGCCAAATAATCCACACTGGGGATACAATACAACGATGTAATACATATATGTTCCCTACTAACGCAATAGTGTAACTTATAACCTCTACACTTATTCAAAATAATCACCAAATGTATGAGAGCAATTAAGGCCACCCTGAACCATAAACCATTTCTACGAAGTCATTACTCAACCTTGAATGATTTTAATAAAAGTTCAAGATCTACTTCCCAAGTTGGAACCACTTTAGTGAAGTTAAGAATCAAGCTTATCCACCATTCTCTGAACAATGTTTAACTACTCCCACAATTCCATTTGAACAAATAAGACGTCATGGCCTAGCCAAGGTATTCTACTTTAACCTAGGTTAAAAAGGATTAATTCATATCCGGGTTGGATTAGGTTCTACTAACTTATAATGATTGGGATTCATGCCACGAGGTTAATGGTGAAAATCAGCAAGAAAGGAAACTGGGAAGGTTCTGGTGACATGGGCGACCGCCCAAGTCACCATGGGCGACCGCCCAAGAAGGGTTTCAAAAGGTTGCATCCTACTGTCGTGTTGGGCGGCCGCACAAGGGCCTATGGGCGACCGCCCAAGAGGGATTTCCAGAAATCTCAGATTTCAAGTCCCTTTTCACATATACTCTTTTTCCTTTTTATAATCTTTCTTATTTTTATAAATACCAAAAGGATCTTCTAACTTTCAAACCTCATTCTAAATCATTTAAACCCCAAATAATATAACCCTAGATCATTTACCACTAAATTCTCTACCCATTTCACTACCACATTTCAAGTTTAACCTTCTTAATCTAACTCAACCCACTTTCTTACACTCTTGATCATCTTCCTTAAACCACAACATCATTCTATAATATTAACCAATTTCTCAACTCCAAGAAGGTTTCCCAAAGCATCAATTAACCATTTTAATAACAATAACAACACCAAATAGTTCATGAACATTAAATAGAAGAGAAGACCATAATAACTCACATCATTAAAAGTATACCAAGCCATTTGTCTACTTCTTTCTATCCAAGTTAAATAAACTCATAATCTTTCCCAAATCAAAGTAAGATGTATATAATCACATACACTAACTCCATTAAGGTTATTAACATCTTACACTCATTATACCCTCATTCCTTCAACTTAAACCCCCATCTCATAACTAAAATCAATTCAATCTTAAATAACCATTTTACTCAAATAACATCATTCAAAAATACCACAATCATTTTATTTCCACAAAATATTCATAAACACATAAAGTGAGCAATATTTAGAAAGAAGTCATAATAACTTACCTTAGAAATATGAGGTAGATTAAGGATCTTCTTAGCTTGATAAACTCCCCTAGATGCACCAAGCACAAAAGTACAATTGGATTGGAAAATGGAGAAGAATTGGAGGTTCTAGGAACTTTGAAAAGTGAGGCTTTCAATGTAAAGCTTCCATGGAGAATTGAGAAGAATGAAGAAGAAGAGAATGATGAGGTGAAGATAAGGAGGATGGAGGAAGTATGGGAGGAGTATGGAGGAGGTTGACTAAATAGTAAGAGAGGTGAGGGAAATAAGGAGAGAAAACATGGCCCCCCATGCCATTTAATTGATATCTTTCAATCTTTTTCAATTAAACCCTCCCAAGTTCTAGAGTGGTAAACTAAACCCTCCTACTCAAATCCTTTATCCCACATAATTTAACCTCCTTTCATATTTTATTCATTTTCTATTATTATACTTTCCCCAAGATGCTTTATTTAATTTCCTTTGCAATCCTAATGTTTTAAATTTATTTCCCAACCATCTCATCTTAATATAAGAAATTAAAGACATAATTGAACACATAAAGTTAACAATAATATTTAAAAGCATATAATATGATACTAAAATATTGCCTAGGGTTAGGGTCGTTACAGGTCCTAGACCGTCTGTGAAAGAAAGGAGGAGTGAAAGGCCTCCCTGTAAGTACCCAAATCCGGATCGTTATAATCCGTTAACTCATACTTTCCAAGTTAATGAGACTTTCCAGGACTGCCCCGAGCATTCAAGATCAAAGTTTATTAAAAACACGTTAAGAACATGTGAAAGACATCAATTTTCCAGAAATACGCAATTTCCGGGACTTTTCGGGACTGTTTCGACATTTATTCGGACAGTTTTTTAATAAACAGTCAAAACCCGGCCAGACGGAGCAAGAAACGCTTTCTTAGTGACTAGCAGGACACGTGGCACGCATGCACGAGCCCTCGAGTCAAATCAATCCAATCTAAGGCTGGAATAGACCAAAATACCCTCAAACTGAAGGATAGGTCAGCTTGCCTGTTTTACATGATCGCCCATCAGTCTCAGCAATTCTTCAAATACCCAAAAAGCCTTCCAAATTTAAGGACCGGTCGGCCGGCCTGTTTTACACCTTGAAATTTTCTATAAATAGCAGCCTCCTCCTTCATTTTGATGATCAAGATTCTTACCTCAAGCCCCCATTCGACATCCCAGCCCTTCTCAGCCCCTAAAAACCTTCCAAAACGCTTTCGAAACGCCGCCAAATTGACAAAAACTCGAGTGCGAATGAGAGTTAATTAGGGGAGATTCTGCCTACGTGAGGGCAGGATTTCTCTCCTCTTTAAACACTTTCCAAACACGTACCCTAGGAAGATAGAGCCATTGGTAACACTCTTACCCTCAATCTTCTGTTTCATCCCTTTTTACATGTCCTACGCTATTTCTGATCCGATCAAAATCTTCCAAATGTAGACAAAACGCTGTCTATGGGTCTCGAAGTGATCCTCTCTCTATCACTTTTCTCCTTCGAGAAAAGTGATTTAGGGTTAAAACGGAGATCTTGACCCTTTTTATCTTTTATGTCATTTACCATCCGAACCGTTTGGTTCATCAATTGTCATTTTCATCTTTCGAACCATTTGGTTTGTTGATCGTTATTTACCGTCCGAATCGTTTGATCCGTTGATATTGTCATTTACATATCGCTCTGGTTTGACCTCAGTATCATTCTTGGAGTGTTTAGTGTAGATTGCTATGAAAGCTAGAGATGACGAGAATGCAAAGTGGACAGTGGCAGGTACGTTAAGTTTAGAGGACTAAACTTCTTTTAAGGGGGTAAGAATGTAATAACCCGAATTTTTGGTTTCCTTTTTTTCTTTTATTAATTAAATTATTTGTTATTCCTTCTAGTAATTGGATTAGAATTGTAGACTTGTTTATTGGGCTTAAGTTAACCTCCTTGGACTTGGTTTACCTTTTTGGGCTAGGTTTTGGAAACCCTATTATAAATACATCCTTACTAAACCCTAGAGCCTTATTGTTTTCTAAAAACCCTAGAGAAGAGAGAGGGGCAGCCGAGTATAGAGAGAGAGGCGGCAAGAGAGAGAGAGAGAGAGAAGGAGAGAGGGAGGCGGCGACCAAGGGAAGAAGAAGAAGGAGGAGGAATCCATTGTTGGGGTGATCGAGGTCCAAACTAAGGTAAGATCAAATCTTTCGTCGTTTTGGTTTTTTATTTAAGGAACCCTAGAAACCCTAAAAGCTTGGAAATTAAGATTAGGGTTTGGGATTGTTTATTTTGGTATTAGGCACGCTAGGGTTATGAAAAGATGAGAGTTTGGTGTGTCTTTGGTAGGTGTGCCATGTGTGTGTGGGTCGTGTGTGTGTGTGTGTTGTGTGTGTGGCAGGTGTGTGTGTTATGCCGTGTGTGTTATGTGTGAGGTGAAGTGTGTGTGCGTGTGTTCTGCAGTATGTTTTGGTGTGTGCTGTGAGTGTGTGTGTTTTGCATGTGTGTGTGTGTTCTGCAGTGTGCTGTGAGTGTGTGTGTGTGTTCTGCGTGTGTGTGTATGTTCTGCAGTGTGTGTTTTAGTGTATGTTAGTGTGTGTGCTGGAAAAGGTGTAATTAGTGTGTGTAATTGTGAATTAGAGAGTATTATTGGGGATTGAGTATAGAAAGCCCTAGGGGTATTTTGGTAAAACCTATGGGGGATTGGTTAGACTAAGAAGATGCTAAGAAAGATTAACTTATAGGTAATAAGAAAGATTAAAGAATGTTCGGGTTAGGTAATTAGGCATTATTGTACCCTAAGAAACCTTTTTGCAATGATTGTAGATTCGTGCGCGTGAAGCATTGTTGGAAGTACTAAGCAACGCTAAGGTAAGGGATTATACATCTTTAAGTTAATTGATCTCCGCTCCGTTTCATTATTTAGGCTTCCGCATATTTTTTGGCGATGTACGTTTCTTTGATACATAAAAGCTGACCTCGCGTCAGTATTTGTTTTGACTCCCTCGTTTACCGTTATTTGCTAATCTTTTGTTATTCGTTTGCTAAATCGTTCTTTTGGTTTCGTAAATACGGAAATTTATTGTTACTGTGAAATTTCGTATTCTGTATAAAAATGAGTTTTGATATGATATGATTTTGTGTTCCATCAATGATCACTAAGTTAGACAACCTGCTTTGGCGGGGTATATTTGATATTTGGCCTTCGGGCAAACTTAGTTCACCGCTTTAAATTAGTGGTGGGGTCTTCCGGATACACTGTTTAGGACTCTGAGGAGTCAATTTTGTTCCCTTTATGGGATTTTGTTTGATAAGGTCAGTGGACCACTTATGTGATCATGATGTCTGTGAATGATTTGATTACCTACAGCTGGTATGGGACGGTTGTAGATAACTAGATCATTCGAGTCAACTTTGTTCAGCTTATCAGTCCTTTGAATTTCCTTATAATCTGTGAGTGGTTTAGTTAGTTAAAACTGGTATGGGACGGTTTTAATTAAGTAAATCATTCGAGTCAATTTGAATCGATTTCGTCACCATTTGAAACTCCAAAATATTTTTCAACTCAGTTTATGAAACCGTTGAGATTTTGAAAGACAGTTGGTTTGAGATTTGGTAAATAACTATTTCGAAATTGTGTTCTGTTATATCTTCGATTGTTACTTGAAATTTGTATCGTTTGATATTCCTTCAGGTCAACTCCTCCTTAGTAACCGGAGGGGTTGTATATGAACTTACTGGGCATTGTTCGCTCACCCTTTCATCTTCTTTTCTTCCAGATTTCAAATAGGAAGAATGTGATTCGGTTCGGGAGCACTTCATAAGGAGTTCAAGGATCGTTTTAGTTTATTTCCTTTTAGACTCTTTAGTCAGTTATTTCAGTTATTTGAGAGTTTGTAAGACTTTAAAGATCTTGTTGGATTTTAGTTATCGTTATTTAGTTTTGAATTATTATTTATATTGGAGAATTATTATTATTGTTGTTGTGGAAATTTGGGGTCGTTACAGAAACTAAGGTGAAGAGGGGAACTTATTTGAGAATTTGTTTGTGAGCCACAAATTGGGATTTGGATTTCAATTAATAGTTTTCAGTTTTATGATATTTTGGAATTTATACGGATAAAAAATGACGTCGTTTTAGTATCAAATATTTAATAAAAATACTAAAATATCAAGGCGGATATCGGCGGTGGGCGATGACCAACTGAACACATTATTAGGTGGATTTGAAGCTAGTCGCGACGTTTTATAACCGACTAGCATCTAGACGGGATCCAGGCGGCCTAGGCAAATGATTTTTAGAGCATTGTATAAAACTATATGTTTAGAAAGTGGATGACAATAATATTTATAGATTTTTATCATATAATGTATAAAACACACGCATTTTGATAGTGTCCTATAAAATAAAATTTAGATATTCATTTAGCAATGGAGAGAGTATTTTTATAATTACAAAAAATGTGTTTTTCCTTAAGTTTAGAAAAAACGTGTTTTGATTCCCCCGCTAGTGCCATTGTTAGAGTAATAAAGTGTCAGTGTAAAGAGTGTCAGTGCATGTATTATTAAGTGCCAGTGTAAAAAAGTGTCAGTGTTAGTGTAACAAAGTGCCAATATAAAGAGTGTCGATGCATGTATTATTAAGTGTCAGTGTTAGTGTCAGTGTTAGTGTAACAAAATGCCAGTATAAAGAGTGTCAGTGCATGTATTATTAAGTGTCATTGTTAATGTAAAAAAATGACAGTGTTAGTGTAACAAAGTGCCAGTGTAAAGAGTATCAGGCCAGTGTAAAGAGTGCCAGTGCATGTATTATTAAGTGACAGTGTAAAAAAGTGTCAGTGTTAGTATTAAAAAATGTCAGTGTTAGTGTAAACAAATGTCGGTGTGAAGAGTGACAGTGTATGTATTATTAAGTGTCATTATAAAAATAAAAGAGTGTCAGTGTACGGTAAAAAAATGTCAATGTTAGTATAAAAAAGTGTCGGTGTGAAAAGTGTTAGTGCATGTTTATTAAGTGCTAGTGTAAAAATGATTTTTCCTTAAACTCAGAAAAAATGCTTTTTTTATAAAACAAACTCTTTTTATAATATCTCTAATTAATTTTTTTCTTTTTCAAAGATAACATTTCTTATCCTAAACATTTAGTATGAGGAAATTTTAGTAAATTATAACCTTTTTGTTACTAAAAATAATGATAGTTAATCAATTTAGCAAATATTGTTTATTTTTAGATATTTATTAAAAAAAAACGGAAGAATTAGTATAAAATTTATTAAGTGTGGTTATAATTAAAATTGGATGGAGTACAAGTTAAATATGGGAAAGTATCTCATGGTCTCAACTAGGCTTTAAACCATCATGGCTTCTGCAATCTTATCACTAGTTAGTGAAATCATCAAAAGAAAAGCTTCCAACTCCGGTGCCGGAAATTCAGAATCCAGTAACAAAGAAGAAGAAGACATGTGAGGAGAGGGCAGAGAAACATATGGAGGAGAAAGGATGCTATTGAAATATCAAAGAAGACTTGGTCTATGTCAATTTTTAGACATCTTATGTTCCATCCAGAAAAAGGGTTAAAACTCCCTAAAATTCCTCTACATTTTTAGTTTCAATGGTAAAGAGAAATTTTTGGTTCTTAATGGACACACCATTAGTGGTTTCGCGATTTCTTCGACCCCATTCATTCTTCCACCTCCCATATAACACCACCATTGTCAATGAGAGTGCTATAAGCAGCCTTCGGCCCGTGCCTTGCGACATAACACATTGTCTAAGACTTTCTTCCGGCCTCTCAAAGATGAACAAGGCCTTAGGCTGCTGCCTTCTCCTTTCCCTCCTTTCTCTCGCCTCATTTTCTTCAGCCTTAAGCGATGCCCAGGCAGCTTTCATTACCCGTCGCCAACTCACTTCCTTAAAACATGACCCTCTTCCTGATGATTATGAGTTTGAGGTTGACCCTCGTTTGACTTTTGCTAATTACAGGCTCAAGAGGGCATATGCAGCTCTTCAGGAATGGAAAAAGGCGTTCTTTTCTGATCCCCAGAATATGACCAGTAATTGGGTCGGTTCTGATGTTTGTTCTTATAATGGGGTCTTTTGTGAAAAGGCTCTTGATGATTCAAGCTTGACTGTTGTTGCTGGCATTGATCTTAACCATGGTGATATTGCAGGGCATCTTGTTCCACATCTTGCTTTGTTGACTGATATTAGTCTTTTTCATATTAACTCTAACAGGTTTTGTGGTATCATACCAAAAGGGTTCGCTAAATTGACCCTTTTGCATGAGCTTGATGTTAGTAACAACCGGTTTGTGGGCCCGTTTCCTGACGTTGTTCTTGAGATTCCGGTGCTCAAGTACCTTGATCTTCGGTACAATGATTTTGAGGGATCTTTGCCTTGGCAACTCTTTGATAAGGATCTTGATGCTGTGTTCTTGAATGATAATAGGTTCCATTCAAATATACCGGACAATCTTGGAAATTCACCTGCCTCCGTGATGGTGTTTGCAAACAACAAGTTTAGTGGGTGCATTCCGAAGAGCATTGGCAAGATGCCAAACTTGGAGGAGATCATTTTTTCCAATAATCTCCTTGGAGGTTGCTTGCCTGAGGAGGCCGGATTGCTTGGGAAGGCAACCGTGTTTGATATCAGCAAAAACAAGTTTGTTGGGATTATTCCTAAAGGCTTACAAGGGATGAAGAGTTTGGTATATTTAGACATTGCCAAGAACAAGTTTGCAGGCAATGTGATGGAATGGACATGCACTTTGCCAAGTTTGTCCAATTTCACATTCTCTGATAACTACATTTCTGAAGTTGATAGTAAATGTATCAGACCTGGGCTTATTTTGGAAAACAAAGGCAATTGTTTGCCTAACACCGAAAACCAGAAGTCGGAGAAGGATTGTTCGGTGGTGTTGAGTAAGCCGCCGGTGGATTGTGGCAAGGTAGGCTGCGGTGGATCACCGCCATCTGGCGATGATAAACATAAGCCTCCGAAACCGGAGGATGGTGATGAGAAAACCCCGTCTACGCCAAAACAAGGTCAATCTCCACCAAGTCCTAAAGTCAACACCCC
This sequence comes from Adenophora triphylla var. japonica, assembly GCA_022495995.1. Taxonomy (NCBI): domain Eukaryota; kingdom Viridiplantae; phylum Streptophyta; class Magnoliopsida; order Asterales; family Campanulaceae; genus Adenophora; species Adenophora triphylla. The sequence continues at coordinate 209,286 of JAFEMH010001927.1, read as the reverse complement.
TTCACCACCACAACCGACACCATCTCCTTCACCTCCATCACCTAGAAAGCCGCCTTCAAAGTCACTCCCAGCATCACCTCCATATGATGAATCTAGCCCGCCAACACCCACCCCGGAACCTAGGACACCAAAAACTTCCAATCAACCTTCTCCTAAACCGGACTCGCCGCCATCTTCGGTTCCACAACCACCCAAGGCTTCTCCTGCACCTCCCACTTCTAAGCCTCAACCATCACCATCACCGGTTCCACAACCACCTAAGGCTTCTCCTTCACCAGCTACTCCTAAGCCACAACCATCACCATCACCAGTTCCACAACCACCTAAGGCTTCTCCTTCTTCGCCTTCTCCTAAGACAAATCCACCACCATCACCGGTTCCACAACCACCTAAGGCTTCTCCTTCATCGCCTACTCCTAAGACAAATCCACCACCATCACCGGTTCCACAACCACCTAAGGCTTCTCCTTCATCACCTACTCCTAAAACAAATCCACCACCATCACCGGTTCCACAACCACCTAAGGCTTCTCCTTCATCGCCTACTCCTAAGACAAATCCACCACCATCACCGGTTCCACAAATACCAGAGGTGCCTAAGGCTTCTCCACCAACTACAAATCCACCAAGTCCTTCAACTAAAACATCTCCACCTCCACAACAACCACAAGAAACTAACCCTCCAAAGCCTTCCCCGGCACCTCCACAACAACAAACTCCTGTTCCCGAGAAACCTATTACACCACCGGTTCAATCTCCCCCACCACCTGTCCAATCTCCACCACCACCACCAGTTCACTCACCACCACCACCGGTTCACTCACCTCCACCACCGGTTCACTCACCTCCACCACCAGTTCATTCACCACCACCACCAGTCCACTCACCTCCACCACCGGTTCACTCACCTCCACCACCAGTTCACTCACCACCACCACCGGTCCATTCACCTCCCCCACCAGTCCACTCACCACCACCACCAGTCCACTCACCTCCCCCACCAGTCCACTCACCTCCTCCACCAGTCCACTCACCACCACCACCAGTCCACTCACCTCCCCCACCTGTCCACTCACCTCCACCTCCAGTGCCCTCACCCCCCCCACCAGTCCACTCCACCTCCCCCACCAGTCCACTCACCTCCACCTCCAGTGCACTCACCTCCCCCACCAGTCCACTCACCTCCACCTCCAGTGCACTCACCCCCACCACCGGTCCAATCCCCACCACCCCCATCACCTATCCCTTCTCCACCTCCTCCTGTCTTTTCTCCACCTCCACCACCCTTTGTTCATCCGTCCCCTCCACCGGCACCCATCCTAGCACCAAAATCAGCACCAACACCAGCTCCAGTTCCATCCCCATCAGAGGAATCTGTCCCGTCTCCAACATCTGCACTGGTCCCATCAGCAACACCGGCCTCACCAACACCATCTGAATCTTCGGAACCCACTCCTGTCAGCTCTCCCACAACACCAAGCTTCGATGACGTGATCCTACCACCAAACATTGGTTCAAGATACTCTTCACCACCACCACCAATGTTCCCAGGCTACTAAACACCAGCAAACGAATCTCTTTTGTATACTATTACCTCTCATAGTGATTTTTTTAAAAAAATACATGCAAATCCATTGTATAATAAATTTCTTATCAATGAAGAATTAATATATGTATATTATTCCTATCAACCCAATATACAATTACTGTTCTCATCAAAATATTGTCACATGTTTCTTTCAAATGAGATGTAATTGTCCTTTAAAGATTCTTATTACTTTGTTCTCATCCTACTCAATGGTAAGCTCACAGTGATAAAAAATTATGTAAATGTCAGTCAAAAAGAGCAAACTTCTTCAATCATCCGCGCTACTGCCTCCATTGAAGGCCTCTGTTTAGGATTACTCATTAGGCATATCCCTGCAATTCTGATCATGTCTGACAGATTTCCATAAACATCGACCATTCTCTTGTCAGGAACTCCAATTATCCCCTCCCGTTTTCTCTTCTCCATGACATACTCCCCAAGGTTAGTCACTGAAGGTCTTTTCCCTGTAATAAGCTCCAGAAGCAGGATTCCAAAGCTCCAAACATCAGACTTCTGAGTGAATGATTTACGAGTTTGTGTTAATTCAGGAGCTACTCGGCCGGGATTTCTTCTGATAATTGTAGCAGCAGATGTTAGATAAGCTGTTTCGTAGCTAGAAAGACATGGAGAAAAGTCCGTCTGGATTAATACGTTTGAAGACTTAATCACTCCACAAACAAGATTTTTACCCTTTTTTGTCACTCGACTATGAATGTCAGCCACAGCCTTTGCTGTACCAACTGCTATTTGCAGTCGGATTTTCCAACTTAAGGGTGTGAATTGAACTCCTTCACTGCCTATAATAATTGCAACAATTCACATTAAGCCTTATAACATTGGAAAAATTACGGTAACCTACTTTACCCATTTTTATCAAATAAAGTAATGTACTCATTAGTGTTTAAAAAATACAACATAATTTTATAAGTTTTTCATATAATGCAATTTTTAAAATAAAAAAATGGATGATGCTAACAATAGTTTGACAGGGTTATCTGTGTTGAAAATAAACTTGACAGTTACATTAGATGAAGAGTCTAGTTCAGTTACGTTAGATGAAGAGTCTAGTTCATAATTATCAATATTTAGTTCTTAGTTCATGCATTAGAAGTTCAAACATCAGCATTAATCAGGAAGATGAACTGATGTACTTCGATTCGAGTAGTATAAATACCCATGTAATCTGGAAGTTGGCAGTTGGCAGTAGAGAGCAATATTACAGAGCCTTTCAAGATAAAATTCTGCTCATACATCTTTTTTCTTCCTGTTAATTTTAATTTAGTTCCAACAAATTGGTATCAGAGCTAGTTTGTAAGCCATGGCCAACAATGATATGTTTTCCACCCAAGTTCCAGTGTTGGAAATTAAATTAATAAGCACCACAGATTAAACAACAATTTAATCAACAGTAGGGGATTTTATTGATCAAGTCAAAACGTACCAATTAAGATGCCAATAGCAAAACCGAAAGCCAAGGAACAGGATCAGGAAAACAGACAGAAACAATAAAACAAACGGTTAGAAAACTTATCGTGATTTGATCGAGTCGCCTTAGGAAGACTGTCCTAAGAGAAAATATTGCCCCCAATTGGTGCAACTCGGTACATGTGCAAATTTCTCCGAGGATAAAACGATCACGAACTACGTACCACAAAATAGCACACAGGTAGGTAGTCACCGGCGGTCCTATCTCAGTCGCCTTGAATCTCACGAACGAATCTCTATGAACGGGAGTGTTTGATCTTTGAATCAAAGCAAGAGAATTGTGTTTCTCTTCAATATTCAAGTACCAAAAACGGCTGGGAGAAGTAGAGTATTTATACATATGGTCTAAATTAGGTTTTAGGCTTAATTAAACCTAAAACCGATTTAATTCGGCCCAGAATTTCACCACCCGTCACTAGCGCGGCCGCCCTCGGCTTTAAGCGCGACCGCGCACCTTGACAAAGGCAATTTTGGAGAACCTTCGTCGACAGCCGCGGCCGCTCACAGAGCTCAGCGCGGTCGCGCACGAAGGCAGAGACTCCGACGTGATTTTCCTCTATGCCTCGTTCATTCCAAGCCAAACACCCACCAAGGTAATATGACTATGAACTTCAACACCACTTATGCAAATATTCCAACAATCCCCCACAAGTTCATAGAAATATGACGTGTACAGATTGTCCATTGCCATGCTTTCAATAATGGTACCTTCGGCTTGAACCACTACCTATGTTATCCAACGCAAACCTCCACAGATCGGATGAACGGGTGTCTTGAATCCGATGCCTTTGAATGTAGAGGCCTTTGCTTTGGTAACAAACACGACAAAAGCTATGATAGGCCCTCTATCGAATACTTGACGCTTATAAGCCATACGTCCCGATCCTCTATCATGAGTGCTTTCAAGGAATAACCCCAGGAATTCCTACAGTTGCGGCCCAGCAAACAACACTCCTTAGTTTGGGCATCTCGAAGATGTACCGCTAACATCTTGCCTAAAAGACTTGATCCCATTCAAAGTTCCAAACTTTTACTAAATTAGCAAAGAATGAGCACCTCTAGGCTATTCGGGGGATAGACTCGGACATGTAACATGTCAATCTATTATTAGTGCTCCGACTCACCCCACGGCTTGTTATTACCACATTGAATCTCCTTTGTGGGATCTCCACAGGTAGATTGGGTTGCACGCGTTTGAGTCGAGACGGGGTTCGATCCCATCCCCAACCTAGATTTTTGAACAAGAGCAAATTCTAGCCCTTTGGTTAAAGGATCGAAATTTGTGTTATCCTTGGTACCAACATAATCAACAGCTATCACCTTCCGAGACACAAGATCCCTTATAGATTTTAATCTAATTTGGATGTGTCTTCTAGTTTTACTGATTGTACTTGACACTTTTCGGCTTTCTCAATTGTGGCGGTGTTGTCACAATGTACAGAGATAACAGGCGTGGGCTTACCGACCATGGGCAACTCGAACATAAGTCCTCGAAGCCATTCGGCTTCCAATCCAAGTAGTGTCAAGGGCAACTAATTCGGCTTCAAAAGTAGACCTAGACAACGAGTTTGTTTGGTCGACCTCCAAGCGACCGCAGCCTCCGCCTAAGGTGAAAACATACCCCGTACATGCCCATAACTCCCGGAGTTAAAGGCAATCCAGCTTGCATCACTATACCCTTCAAGCACGAAGGATATCTACCGTAATGCGGCCCAAGGGAAATCGTTCCCTTCAAGTACTTGAGAACTCTATCAAGAGCTTCCCAATGTGCTTTATTTGGACATTGAGTATATCTAGCCAACCTAGTAACCGAGTATGAAATATCCGGTCTAGTACAATTGGCAAGATACATCAAACTTCCAATAATTTGAGAATATCTCAACCGAGCCATCGGTACTCCACTTTCATTCTTAGTAAGTGCGGTGAAGGATCATATGGAGTCTTAGCTACTTTGCAATTCTTATAACCAAATTTCTCAATTACACTTTCGGTATAATGAGGCTGCGATATGGTTATGCCACTAGTAGAACGAGTCAACTTAAGGCCAAGAATCACACTAGCTACTCCCGTATCCTTCATCTCAAACTTACTTTTCAAGAATTCCTTAGTAGTATTAATGATCCTCATATCGGTTCCAAACAACAGAATATCATCGACATACGGACATAAGACAATACTACTATCACCAATACTCTTGCTATAGACACACTTATCAAACTCATTAGTAACAAAGCCAAACGATGAGACAATTTTATCAAATTTCTCATGCCATCGCTTAGGGGCTTGTTTCGGTCCATACAAGGACTTAACAAGTTTACAAACCTTTCTCTCATTGCCAGAGGCCTCAAAACCTTCGGGTTGATCCATATAAATTTCTTCCTCTAGATCGCCATGCAAGAAGGCGGTCTTAACATCCATCCGATGGATAGGAAGATCATATACGAGGCCAATGCGATAAGCATTCGGATTGTAGTCATTCTAGCAACCGGTGAATAGGTATCGAAATAGTCTATTCCCTCCATTTGCTTGAATCCCTTAGCCACTAACCTAGCCTTAAACTTGTCAACGGTTCCATCCGGTTTCGGTTTCCTTTTGAAAACCCACTTACATCCTATCGTGCTACAACCGGGAGGGAGATCGACCAATTCCCATGTCCCATTAGAGACAATAGAATCCATCTCACTCTTAACAAAGATCCTTCCACTGCTTGGCATCGAAGTAGCCATAGCAGCTTTGAAGGTTAGAGGATCACCCTCGACATTGTAAGTGATGAAATCACTTCCAAAGTCCTTGGTGGTCCTTGCCCGTTTGCTCCTTCTTGGTTCAATCTCATCGTCGAATGAGTTGCACTAGAATCAACCCCACATTCGTTAGCTCCTCTACTGAAAGCAGGAATGGAATTAGTGGTAGGGTTGGATTCTTTAGGAAGTCCGTCTTTCATAGGAAACACATCCTCAAAAATGTTGCTTCACGTAACTCAACTATAGAGTTCACATCTATGCCGAAATTTCGAGATTTTATAATAAGAAATCTCAATGCATAACTTGTTTCAGAATAACCTATAAAGATAGCATCAACAGCTTTAGGTCCAAGCTTCTTCCTTTTGTGTGCGGGTACAAGTACCTTTGCAAGGCACCCCCACACTTTTAAGTGTTTCAAGCTAGCCTGTCGACCTCTCCAAAGTTCAAACGGACTTTCCTTTCTATGTTTAGGAGGGACTCTATTCAGGAATATGGCAAGCCGTATTCAAAGCCTCTCCCCACATATATTTGGGCAATCCGAACTTATGAGTAAACTGTTAATCATATCGCAAGGGTTCTATTCTTACGTTCAGCAATACCATTTGATTGAGGAGTATAGGGAGGAGTCTCTTCATGTACTATTCCGTTTTCTTGGCAATAATACATGAAGGGGTTAGACTCATATTCACCTCCTCTATCGACCTTAACCGTTTAAGTTTCTTGCCGGTTTGTGTTTACGCTTCGTTCTTAAATATAATGAATTTATCTAATGCTTCATCCTTAGAATTAAGCAAGAACACATAACGGTATCTACTAGCATCATCAATAAAGGTGAGAAAGTATTTCTTTTTGTCTTTGGTCAACACACCATTAAATTCACAAATATCAGTATGAACTAAATCTAGAATTTCAGAATTTCTCACAACCGTTTTAAACGGACCTTTTGTAGATTTAGCTTCAACACATACATGATATTTAGAACTTTTATCAATAGCATGTTTAGGAATAATATCTAAATTCATCATTCTTTTCACAGAATCATAATTAATATGTCCTAAACGACCATGCCAAACATTTGAAGATTCAATGGAATAAGAAACAGGATAATCAATAGAACTAAAATTATTGTTGTGCGAACAAACATCAGTTTCAACTCTAATTTTAAATAAACCATCCGAGAGGAATAACCTTTCCCCACAAAACTACCAGAATCCAAAATAATAACCTTATTACACTTAAATGAAATCTCAAATCCTTCCCTAACTAGACTAGAACCACTAATAATGTTGCGACGAATGTCAGGAACGTGATACACTCGATGCAAGGTAAGAATGCGCCCATTGGGAAACCTCAGGTCCACGCGTCCAGTCCCAAGCAGCTTTGCGGCACTAGAATTCCCCATCGTCACCGATCTACCACGGTCCGCCGGTAAGACACAAATAGCAATTTATCAGCACAAACGTGCACATTTGCCCCAGTGTCAACTAGCCACTCGTTGGGTTCATAGACAGTAAAGAGTTCAGGACAAGAAGTTACATACTTTGTAACATTGCAGGTCAGAGCGTCAACTCCAGGTGCGTCAGAGTCAGGATCATCATAATCCTTCGGACCCAACACCATGTTGACAGCAGGATTGTCATCAGCAGAGGCTTGTGGTCCTTTTCCTTTCTTGGACGGGCAGTCCCTAGAAAAGTGTCCACCTTCTCCACAATTCCAGCAGTTCTGTTTTGCTTTTGGCTTCCTAAAGTTATTTTTCTTAACTTTAAGCTTATCATGGTTTTCTTTATCCTTAGAAGTTTTCACACCTTTTCCTTTAAACTTGCTTTTACCGGTTATCATATTAGCAGCAGCCTCCACAGGTACACTCGGTTGGTTACCGTTATGCACCTCCTGAATCGCAATTGCATTCATCAACTCATTGAGTGACAAGTTTCCAGTACGATGCTTGAGAGTCATACCGAATTCCCCCCAAGATCGAGGAAACTTCTCAATGATAGCCATGACAACGAACTTATCAGGAAGTCCCATGTCAGCATCCTTGAGTGACTGCAAAACGATTTGGAGTTCGTGCACTTGGTCGGTAACCGACTTGCCCTCACTCATGTGATAATTCAGGAACCTTCCCACTTGGTACTTTTCCACACCGGATTCGTCGGTGCTGTACTTCTTGGAAAGAGAGTCCCACAGTGACGCAGTAGTGAGAGGAGCAGAGCAATAAACATCAAAGAGTGCATTCGACAAAGCCGACTGAATGCATCCTCGAACAACATCGTCTGCTCCTTCCACAGCTTTAACCGCAGCCACACTAACAGGGATCATCACCATTGAGTAGGACATTTGGATGTCAGCATACCAGACATGCCCTTAATTGACAGCCAGATCTTCATGCGTTCAGACCAACGCTTGAAGTTCTTACCACCAAACTTCTCCGGAAGATCGGAGGTGTCAACTAGGGACTTAAAGGGAGAGCTAGAGGAACCACCAGACATGATCAAATAAAATACTATTTTCTCTTAGACTGTTGGAAATTAAATTAATAAGCACCACAGATTAAACAACAATTTAATCAACAGTAGGGGATTTTATTGATCAAGTCAAAACGTACCAATTAAGATGCCAATAGCAAAACCGAAAGCCAAGGAACGAGGATCGGGAAAATGCGAAACAATAAAACAAACGGTTAGAAAACTTATCGTGATTTGATCGAGTCGCCTTAGGAAGACTGCCCTAAGAGAAAATATTGCCCCCAATTGGTGCAACTCGTGCATGTGCAAATTTCTCCGAGGATAAAACGATCACGAACTACGTACCACAAAATAGCACACAGGTAGGTAGTCACCGGCGGTCCTATCTCAGTCGCCTTGAATCTCACGAACGAATCTCTATGAACGGGAGTGTTTGATCTTTGAATCAAAGCAAGAGAATTGTGTTTCTCTTCAATATTCAAGTACCAAAAACGGCTGGGAGAAGTAGAGTATTTATACATATGGTCTAAATTAGGTTTTAGGCTTAATTAAACCTAAAAACTGATTTAATTCGGCCCAGGAATTTCACCAGCCCGTCACTAGCGCGGCCGCCCTCGGCCTAAGCGCGACCGCGCACCTTGACAGGCAATTTTGGAGAACCTTCGTCAGACCAGCGCGGCCGCTCACAGAGCTCAGCGCGGTCGCGCACGAAGGCAGAGACTCCGACGTGATTTTCCTCTATGCCTCGTTCATTCCAAGCCAAACACCCACCAAGGTAATATGACTATGAACTTCAACACCACTTATGCAAATATTCCAACATCCAGCACTTACAAAAGACAAGTTCGATAATTGGTGCATCCGTATGAAGACACTCCTTGGTGGCCATGATGTTTGGGACCTTGTTGAAACGGGTTATGAGGCACCCAATGATCCCGCTGCACTAACTCAAGCACAGAAGAATCTTCTTCAGAGTAACAAAAAGAAAGATCAGAGGGCTGTTACTCTCATTCACCAAGCATTGGGTGAAGTTACTTTTGAGAAGATTTCCCATGCCACTACAGCGAAGCAATTATGGGAGATGCTTCAAGTGGTGTTCAAAGGAAAAGACAAGGCAAAGAAAGTTCGCCTCCAAAATTTACGGGGTGAATTTGAAGCTGTTTTGATGAAGGAATCCGAAAAGGTGTCGGATTATATCTCAAAAGTCACAGCGATTGCAAAACAAATGAAGAGGCTTGGTGATGAAGATTTTTCTGATTTAAGGGTGATTGAGAAAATCCTTAGATCAGTTGATGTGAAGTTTGATCATGTTGTGACAGCCATTGAAGAAGCGAAGGACTTGGAGGAAATGACAATTGAAGAATTGTCCAGCTCGTTGGAGGCTTATGAAAAGAAGATTAATAGAAGGAAGAAGGACCTTATGTGGAACATGTGTTACAATCGAAGTTGAACTTAAAAGAGAAGGAGGAAAATGGAAGAACAAGCTATAGAGGTCGCGGACGAGGTCGAGGCCGCGGACGAGGACGAGATTTTAACAGAGGAGGAAGAGGTGGCCAGCACTCATCTCAAAGTGGAGATGGAGGCTACCAGTTTAATCCCACAAGAGGTCGTGGAAGAGGAAGGTCGTCTCACAAAAGGTATGACAAGTCGCAAGTAGAATGCTTTACCTGTCATGAATTTGGGCATTTTTCATGGGAGTGTAAAAATGGTTCTAAAGATGACTTAAAGGCAAATTTATCACATGAAGATAATAATGAGGTGGATAAGTCCACTCTCTTAATAGCGTATAAGGATGTAAAGCAAGGCGAGAAACATGTCTGGTACCTTGACACCGGAGCAAGTAATCACATGTGTGGAAGCAAGGAAATGTTTGTAGAGTTTGACGAAAAAGTTCGTGGCAAAATCACATTTGGTGATTCATCCAAAATTGTTGTAAGTGGAAAAGGTAAAATTTTAATTAGATTAAAGGATGGGAGTCATCAGTTTATATCGAATGTTTATTATGCTCCGGACATGAAATTCAACATTTTAAGCATGGGACAATTCCTGGAAAAAGGTTATTCCTTTTTCACAGAAGGTTGTAGCCTGTTTTTGAAGGATAATGTGGGGAAATTAGTTGCCAAGGTACCCATGGCAAAGAACCATTTGTTTTTGCTGCCCATTCAAATTGACATGGCAAAATGTTTGACGGCTTGTTACAAAGACTCTTCCTGGTTGTGGCACTTGAGATTTGGGCACATGAATTTTGGTGGACTAAAAATGATGGCTAGCAAAGGAATGGTGAAGGGTTTGCCATTCATAAATCAATCCAATCATCTTTGTGAAGGGTGTCTGTTTGGTAAGCAGTCAAGAAAGAGTTTTCCGAAAGAGTTTTTCTCAAGAGCTCCGAGGCTGCTCCAATTAATCCATACAGACTTGTGCGGGCCAATCACTCCATGTTCTTTTGGTAAGAACAAGTATTTCATTTTGTTTATTGATGATTTTAGTAGAAAAACATGGGTATATTTTCTCAAAGAAAAATCGGAGGCATTTAAATGTTTTCAGAACTTTAAAGCTCTTGTAGAAAGGGAAAGTGGACTTAAAATTCAGGCTCTAAGATCGGATAGAGGAGGTGAGTTCACATCCAGAGAGTTCCAAGATTTTTGTGACACTGATGGGCTTCGCCGATTCTTAACTGCTCCAAGATCTCCGCAACAAAACGGAGTAGTTGAAAGAAAGAACCGCACTGTTCTGAACATGACAAGGAGCATGTTGAAGACAAAGAAGATGCCAAAAGAGTTTTGGGCAGAAGCAGTAGAAAATTCTGTTTACTTGCTGAATAGATGCACGACAAGAGCACTAAGTGAAAAGACTCCATTTGAAGCATGGAGTGGGAGAAAGCCATCAGTTTCTCATTTGAAGGTATTTGAATGTGTAGCATATGCCCATATTGCGGATGAGAAAAGAACAAAGCTTGACGACAAGAGTAAAAAGTGTGTGTTTATTGGCTATGATTCAAGAACAAAAGGGTACAAGCTTTATGATCCAGTTGAAAAGAAGGAAATCATTAGTAGAGATGTTGAATTTGATGAGAAAGCTACTTGGGATTGGCATATTGATGGAGAAAGCTATGATTTCCTTCCATACATGTATGAAGATGAAGATATTGAGGAAAGACATGACAACAATACTCCCCCACCATCCCCATCTAATGGTGGAGACAGTAACATTACTTCACCATCATCAGCTCGTCATGAAACCGGTTCTCCAAATGGAACTCCTGTGATGAAAGCCCTTTGCCAACAAGAAGGCTTTCAGATTTATATGACAATAATGATAATGATAAAGATCCTCCTGATCTCTCTCCCACTTAAAATTATATTCTTCCCTTATTTATATTGTACATATCTTGGTATATTTAGATAATTATTCATTGTAATCATATACCTAGAATAGGACTCTTGTACATGTATAAATACATTCTTTTGTCTCTTTGCAGATGCAGAACCAATTGATTTTAATGAAGCTGTTGGAGATGAAGAATGGAGAAAAGCCATGAATGAAGAAATAAGAGCCATTGAGAAGAACAACACATGGGAGTTGTCAACACTTCCAAAGGGACAAGCAGCCATTGGAGTGAAATGGGTTTTTAAAACAAAGAAGAACCCGAAAGGAGAGGTAGAAAGATACAAGGCAAGGCTCGTGGCGAAAGGGTACAAGCAACGACATGGCATTGATTATGAAGAAGTTTTTGCTCCGGTAGCTCGGTTGGAGACGGTAAGGCTGATCATTTCCTTGGCGGCGCAAAACAAATGGAAGATTTTTCAAATGGACGTGAAGTCAGCTTTTCTCAATGGAAATCTCGAAGAAGAGGTGTAAGTAGAGCAACCTCAAGGATATGTTGTAAAGGAAAGTGAAGACAAGGTTCTTAGATTGAAGAAAGCCCTTTACGGGCTAAAACAAGCTCCAAGATCTTGGAACTGCAGGATTGACAAATATTTCCAGGAGAATGGATTTTTGAAGTGCCCATATGAACATGCTCTCTATGTGAAGATTAATGGCAGCAATGTTTTGTTTGTTTGCTTGTATGTGGATGACTTAATTTTCACGGGGAACAATTCAAACATGTTTGAAGAATTCAAGAGAGCGATGAACCGTGAGTTTGAGACGACGGATTTAGGACTTATGTCCTATTATCTTGGAATAGAGGTGAAGCAAACAGAGGAAGGCATTTTTATTTCGCAAGAAAATTACGCGAAAGAAGTTTTGAAGAAGTTCAATATAAGCAACTGTAATCCGGTTAATACTCCAGTTGAATGTGGCATTAAATTGTCAAAATCTGATGATAGTGACAAGGTGGACTCAACTGTGTTTCGCAGTCTAGTTGGAAGCCTGCGATATTTAACTTCCACAAGGCCAGACATTCTGTTCGGTGTTGGACTTGTTAGTCGTTTTATGGAGGCTCCAACAACGACACATTTAAAGGCGGCAAAGAGGATATTGCGCTACATCAAAGGTACTCTCAATTTTGGGTTACATTATTATGCCTCAAATGATTTCAGACTTAGAGGTTTCTGCGATAGTGATTGGGCTGGAGATATAGATGATCGAGTAAGTACTACTGGGTTTGTATATTATATGGGTGATACAGCATTTACTTGGAGCTCGAAGAAACAACCCATTGTTACTCTGTTAACGTGTGAAGCTGAATATGTTGCTTTGAGTTCCTGTGTTACTCAAGAAATTTGGTTGAGGTGGCTCTTGGAAGAGCTTCAGTTTGCTCAGAAGGAACCCACTGAAGTTAACGTGGACAACAAGTCTGCAATTGCTTTAGCCAAGAACCCGTTATTTCATGAACGTAGCAAGCACATAGATACAAGGTTTCATTTTGTTCGAGATTGAGTTGCGAAGAAGGTGGTTCAACTCAATTACGTGAAGTCTCAAGACTAAGTTGCGGATATATTTACCAAGGCTCTCAAGTTCAATGTTTTCATGGAGTTAAGAAACTTGCTGGGAGTTAGCAGATGTCAAGTTTAAAGGAGGGTGTTGAAAATAAACTTGACATTTACGTTAGATGAGGAGTCTAGTTCAGTTACGTTAGATGAAGAGTCTAGTTCATAATTATCAATATTTAGTTCTTAGTTCATGCATTAGAAGTTCAAACATCAGCATTTAATCGGGAAGAAGATGAATTGATGTACTTCGAGTAGTATAAATACCCATATAATCTGGAAGTTGGCAGTAGAGAGCAATATTACAGAGCCTTTCAAGATAAAATTCTGCTCATACATCTTTTTTGTTCCTGTTAATTTTAATTTAGTTCCAACAAATTGGTATCAGAGCTAGTTTGTAAGCCATGGCCAACAACGATATGTTTTCCCCAACAATTTTAGAGGGGTGATGGAGGTAATGAAAAGTTAATTTTCACATAAAACATTTCGTTAGAATTTTTAACACCTCATTTGCTACATCAACATTTCGTTAGATTTTAATCCCCTTAGTCATTTAAGAAATTTGTTGCATTATTTGAAAACTAATTAAAAAGTCGGTTGCATTTTTTATACACTAACAAATACTCCCTCCGACCCAACATAAATGTCCCAAAATGGGTTCGGCACAGAAATTAAGGAATAAATATATATAATGTAAAAAGTGTATAGTGAAATAAATGTTGCGAGTATGAAAGTGATGTAAGAAAAAGAAAGTGGGGTAGGGAATAGTTAGTGGATATTTATTGTGAGTACGACAAGTGGGTCCCACAAATAAAAAAGTAATAAAAAACTTTCCTTTTTTGGGTTGAGACATTTTAAATGGGACACCCAAAAAAGGAAAATTGGGATATTTGGGCCGGGACGGAGGGAGTACTATATTTCTTTATCTGATAAAAAAGCAAAAGTATATCACATGTTTCTGTAATTTCAGTGAAATGAAGGCAGGAAATTGAAGAAAATAATGTCTTACCATGTAAGAGTTCCTCTAAACTCCCCAAGCACAAGTAATCATGTATGATAAAAGCCTCCCCGCCATACCAGAAGCCAAATTGCAGAGGCGAGAGCAGATTAGAATCACGTACGCCCCCAAAAAACTTGACCCAATATTCAAAATCATCTGAACAAGAAAGCTCGTCCTTGATCTTTCTAATGGTTATGATGGACCGACAATCACAACCAAGAACAACCTTATACAAAGTTCCCAAAGTACCTTCCCCAAGCCTACTTTTCGGAAGCTGAGCAAGCTCTGACAGATCAAACTTCTGCTGAATGGCTTCATCTCCAAATATCACTCTTGTGGGAAGTGTCACCTTAATCTCAAGCAATGATAACGGAGTTTCGTTAGCTATTTTTCCACTGCTGTATTTGGAAACATTAACGAATATGAAGGTATATGATTTGTATATCGCCCAAATGATAAACGTAACGAGAATGCAGATTATAAGCCATGAACCTTCAAGATCTACCATGTTCTTGTTCTTGTTCTTGTTCTCCTCCGTTAGAAAAAAAAAAAAAAAAAAAAAGCAATCTTGAGAATCTGTTGTTTTGGTTTTCGTTTCCATCGGTGTTTTAAGGCTGAATCTTTGGAATCATCATCTATGCTGATGTATATAATATGCCCAATTCTTAACATTGAATCTTTTGAACGGTGAATATACTTGAATTTAATTAGTTTATTAATAAAAACAAATAAGTCAATAAACAAGGGACTAAATAGGTCATTTTCATTGTGACGTCCTAACTAACAAAACCACCTGTCAATTTGAGGAACAAGAATGCTTGAAAGCCATTTCTTACTTTTATAACCCCCATCATCATCTGTTCCAAAATGATCTTTCCACTTTTTTTTTTCCATTACTACAGGAACTTTGAACAATAATTTTAGGTTAATTTAATTATACAAATGAAAATCTAAAACTTGTTATTAATATACCATCAATAACAAGTTTTAGGTTTTCGTTAAGATAATTAAATCAATATAAAATCATTGCTCAAACTCAAAGTTCATTCGTATTCGTAGTAACGACAAAAAATAAATAAATAGAAACATCATTTTGGGACGGAATGATTAGTATTTATTATTTTTATTCCTTTCTATTTGGAGGTTGGAAAGCCTTTAAGGATCTAATTTAATTATGCAAATGAAAATTCTACTTTTTTAATCATTGCTCAAACTCAAAGTTCCTCTTGATGAGATACATTTAGATTAGGTTTATCTATCTATAAATACCTTTTTAAAATATCATCACCAGATTAAATTTTAAATTGTTACTTGGTATATTTTAATCTTTCGCACATGTATATTTAGATTAGGTTTATCTATAGATAATTTTTTTTATGAAATTCTGATAAAATTACCAATTTTAAATTTTAAAAATTAATCTAACTTAACAAAAGAAAAGGACGGGAAGAAACATTTGATTGCTTTTCTCGTGTAGGTCTCCAGCCGGTTCTTCCCTCTCAATCTATCTCTTTAAATTCAGTTAATTACTTTATTTTCTTCCCTCTCAATCTATCTCTTTAAATTCAGTTAATTACTTTATTTATTCCCTTACTTTTTGCAAATTTAGAATGGGGATTTCACAATTGCAGTCATTATTGTGTGTATATAATTCATGTTTGAAAGTTTAACTTATAAATTGTACTCCATGCCTTGCATTTTTTATTTTAGTATGTCTCAAAATAATGTCACATTTATTATAGATGTTTTGTTCTCATTCTATTTAATTCTTTTTTCTCACAGTTGTCTCTCTACTTTTCTCTTTTTGTCTTGACTTATCTGTCCAATCCATCTGAGGTAATTGTTCTTCATTCTTTAATTCCAATGTCTTTCTAGCTTTGTTTTAGTTCGTTTTTACCTTTTGGTTGTCTATTTTAAATAAAGTTAGTATAAACTTGTTCTCAAGCCTCTCCCAACCTTCCTCTTGATAAATTTCCCAGGAATTTTTAGCTATTTGTATTCACCATTATCAAACTATACTAGCCTAATCTATATGTCTTCATTTGTCCCCTCAAATTTGTTTCAGTTCTGTTTTGAGCTATTTTTTTCTTCCACTGTTTGTTCTTCCCTATTCTATTGTCTACGATAGTTGACCCAGTGAACTTAATAACTTCATGAGAAAAATTATAAATTTAGATGTTAAAGTTTCATTGTATTAGCCCAATAAACATAGATTTTCTGTGCTCAAGTTGTTTTTGTACTCAAGTTGAAGTAGCAAAGCGGGTGTGTGCTCTTTGGAAGTGACCAAGGTAGAGTTTTTCGAAATTGTTTTAGGGTTGAACATTATAATTTGGGAATTCTAATTTAGCATGTAATGTAAAGGGGTCAAAATAATAATTTAGTGTAAACTTTACTTAATTTTAAATCGGTCAAAATGTATAAATCTATTGCCTTTAGTAGTAAAAAAACATTCTCAAAAAACTTGAAGAAATGAAGGGGGTCAAGTAACCCCTCCCCCGCTAGCAAGTGTGGCTTCGCCAGAGTCTTTGGTTGCATCAGAGGAGCATCTTTTTGACACAAGGCAATCCAGTCAATCCTCAGACGACCGTCATGATAAAGAACATAAGCTTCTGTGGACACGATAAAGAAAAAAGACTACTCCCTCTGTCCCCAAATGAATATCGCAAAATTATTTCAAATTTGCTCCGATAAAGAGTAAATTTGGACATTTTTTGGACATTCATTTTGGGAAAGATGGGATAGATAATAATATTTGAAGGTAGACAAAATGGAAATTGAAAATTGAGCTAATGTATTCTTCAAAGGCTTCATTTTATTTTACAGAGTTGCTGAGAATATTTGTAAGAAGGCTTCTGGGTGCACATGTTATAGATGGTTCTATTTTTGATTTAAGGGAAACATCAATATAAATTAGATAGCAAAGATACATGCCCCTCACTCGAAGTTGAACCAATAAAGATGCCTACAAATCTTCTTCAAATTTCCTTATTCTAAGAATAATACATTTACATTATTACATTCATTAGGAAATAGACAATTACATTCATTGCGAAACAGACATGAATGTATGAATGAAAAGATAGAGACATGGGCTAAGATAATGACAAGATGTGATCACTATCATTAGCTTACAATTTGGTTCTTCAATTACGTATTATTAAATACCTCTGTTTCTTATATTCTTATTTACGGTGCTATTAAATTACATGTAATGGCAACAAACAATCGAGTGATTGATATCAAAACCATTTTTTTTGTACAACATCAAAGCCATTATTGAGAAGAGCATTAATTATTGCATGTCAAAGCGACCTAATTTTTCAGTAAAGGTCCGATACTTACGAAAAGTGAAAGGGTACTTAAGCGATTTGTGGTTGATGCTTACATAATAATGGATACACATGGACTTCAATGGATTCATCACGATCAACTTTGATGCGTTGTGTTGCTGTCATCGTACATTGGATGGCAGCGATGGATGACTCATAATCTCCAAGATTCCTTAGCTATTCTACAAGAAAACTGCATATTCACAACGTTTTTTGAGAAACGTTGTTGTTGAACTGCCTAAGACAATGTTTTAATGGAAAACGTTGTGGTAATTGGTGTTTGACAACGTTTTTAAAATAAACGTTGTTAAATGGTTTGACTACAACGTTTTTTACTAAAACGTTGTACCTATTAACCACGTTTAAAGGTAAAACGTTGTGATTGTCAACAACATTTTGGAATGAAAAGTTGTAATATGATTTAAATATAATTGAAAAAAAATTAAAAAATTAAAAGGTTTTTGACAACGTTTTTAAAATAAACGTTAAATGGTTGTGATTGTCAACAGCGTTTTGGAATGAAACGTTGTAATATGATTCAAATATAATTGAAAAAAAT
Source organism: Adenophora triphylla var. japonica (assembly GCA_022495995.1). Classification (NCBI taxonomy): domain Eukaryota; kingdom Viridiplantae; phylum Streptophyta; class Magnoliopsida; order Asterales; family Campanulaceae; genus Adenophora; species Adenophora triphylla. The sequence continues at coordinate 191,188 of JAFEMH010001927.1, read as the reverse complement.
ATTAAAAAATTAAAAGGTTTTTGACAACGTTTATAAAATAAACGTTGTTAAATGATTGTGATTGTCAACAACGTTTTGGAATGAAACGTTGTAATAGGATTTAAAAATAATTAAAAAATAAAATTAAAAAATTGAAAGGTTTTTAGCAACGTTTTTAAAATAAACGTTGTTAAATGGTACCGCAATCCTGACCATCCCTTCAAAGTTTTAGTTAATCTCGGCAATTAATTTTTTAAAATCCTAATAACAAATTAACAATACCTCATTCTCTGGCCAGCACCTCTCGTGGGAATTTCAATATTCCCAAATCCCTTTCTCTTTTTTCGTAGCTCCTTGCAGCCATGGGCGTATGCACAGCCGCAGGTCAGCCACCTTCCTCCTCACTTCCACTGTATTACCTATCTTCTCCGTCGTACCTCTCTAACATTTTTCGCTTTATGTGTGTTTTTCCAGCAAAGGTATCTCCGCCTTAGCTCTTCCCTACAAGCGAACTCCCCCAAGCTGACTCAAAATCTCCACCCAGGATGTAAGCAAAATCACATAATCTCTGTCCGCCTGACGCAGCACAGAAGCGATAGATTCGTGTTTAGCGCACTAAACACAAGAGTTCTCAAGCGAAGAACCCTAGAAACACAATAAACTGGAATCCACAAGAAAATAAAGAGAAAACTCTTCAAAATTATATATCAAAAACTGAGTTTAATCCAGCCCTAAAAGATGTTTAAATACTCCTTAAAACCCTAAGAAACAATAATAACCAAAATACCCCAAGTTTTAAAGTCAAAATTCAGCAAACGTAAATTGAGAACGAAATTAGGAAACATTCATCCGACGTTGAGGCGCCCGCCTCGATTAACGCCATGCGGCCGCCTGGCCTCCAGAAGGTTTGGTTGTTGTCGACACTGGTTGAGGTGCCCGCCTGGTCCTCGTCAAGCGCCCACCTCCCCTCCAGTAACCATGGCCTTGTTAGCTCCATCGTGAAGCGTCCGCCTCGGCTGGAATGGGGCGCTCGCCTGAGTTGCAGGTTCTTTCTCTGTTCCTCCTTCTCCCTCTGTTCCTCCTACATCAGTCTCCTCCACTTCCAAAGAACTCGACCCCGAGTTCCCATTATGATAAAAAACTCCATCCGCGTGGCTGTAGTTACCTATAGGAAATCGCCCCCTCCGCCTCCTTTTGTCAATCTGAGGCGGAATGTCTCTCATAGAAGGGATCTCATTAGGCCGCTCATCAGAGGTCAACTCATGAACCCTTGGAAGAAGTTCTTCAACATCTCTCGGTATCCCCATCTCCACACTAACATAACCCAACAGCCCCTCAATCACTATCGGACAAAAATACTCTGCTTCTTCAATAGTTGCTGTCGGATCTTTCTCGTTCTGTATAAACATCACGACCGACTTTCCTTTCTCAACCTTCTCCTCAAGACGCAGTACAGGAGCTATAACAATTTTATGTTTACCCCATGTGAACATCAACACATTATCCCTACCTCGATAAGTAATATCGTGATCATACTGCCACGGGCGACCAAGCAATATGTGACATACGTTCATACTCAGAACGTCACAAACGACCTCCTCCTTATAATGCTTGCCAATGGAAATAGGGACCCTGCAAGTCTGTGATACCCGGAGTTCCGAACCTTTATTCACCCATCCCAAACTATAAGGTTTCTCATGAGGTTCAGTTTTTAACCCAAAAATATCAACCAATTTCTGCGAAACTAGATTCTCAGTACAACCATTATCAATAATCAAATTACATACCTTGTTGTTAACATAATAGTGTGCTCTCAACGGATTCTTCTGTTGGCCCTCGTCTTTGGAAGAAAATAGTATTTGTTGAAGCACACACCCGACCCTCTCCTCAGACTGTTCTTCAGCAAATTCGACCCCTTCATACTCATTAACTTCGGGTTCTTCCTCGTCGTACTCATGCAAAACTGCAACAGTTCTCCGGGTGGGGGCAAACGTCGATCTGTGACCATGTCCCTGACAACGAAAACACTTATCCCCTGTTGGCTTGGCGTACGGATTTGCTATTTTCTGTGTTGGAGCCTTGTTCCCTGCGCTACTACTAGCACTGACTGCACTCTTGCCCTGCGGGGTTGGGTCCTTATCGGCTACTGCTTCAGAACCACCCGTTGAGGAAAATTGCGAAAAGGAGTAAAATCCTTCGAACTCGACTTCTCCATAAGTTCAGCTTTCAGAGCTAGAGTGGAAGCGTCCGTCAAAGTCAGAACCTGATGTAAACCCATCTTTTTCTGTATTGAACCCTTCAACCCATTAATATAATGAGCAATTTTCTGATCCTCGGTCTCTTCAACCCTAACCCGCGCTGTGTACCTCTGAAATTCTGTAGTGTATTCATCAACCGTCCTCTTGCCCTGCACATAATTGAGATACAGCTTATACAAAGTCTGTTCATAATCTGCTGGTAGAAATTGCTCCGAAATCAACTGCTTCATACGCCTCCAGGTTTTAATAGGCCCCTTCCCTTGTCGTCGCCTCTGACCAACAAGCTTTTCCCACCAAACCGCAGCAGTACTCTTCAATCAGATCGCCACTATCTTTACCTGTTTATTCGTAGGTACCTCCATAACCTCGAAAAAACGATCAACGTCATTCTGCCAATCAAGAAAATCCTCAATTCCCATGGTTCCATAGAATAACGGAATATCAGCCTTAATCCTATAATCCTGGCGGTGTCGATTACCACCCTGTCCCGGCTCATCATCACTATCAACCTCAACATCGAAATTGGAACTAGAATCCTCTTCACCCCTATTTTCGACCCCCCTAGGGCGTCGGCCCTGTTCAATAACCCTGTCTCTTTTTCCCCTACGATTTTGATTCGCACGAACGTTGTGACCTTGTTGAGCAGCCACGAAAGCGATAGATTCGTGTTTAGCGCACCAAACACAAGAGTTCTCAAGCGAAGAACCCTAGAAACACAATAAACTGGAATCCACCAGAAATTAACTGGAATCTACCAGAAAATAAAGAGAAAACTCTTCAAAATTATATATCAAAAACTGAGTTTAATCCAGCTCTAAAAGATGTTTAAATACTCCTTAAAATCCTAGGAAACAATAATAACCAAATGACCAAAATACCCCAAGTTTTAAAGTCAAAATTCAGCAAACGTAAATTGAGAACGAAATTAAGAAACATTCATCCGACGTTGAGGCGCCCGCCTCGATTAAGGCCATGCGGCCGCCTGGCCTCCAGAAGGTTTGGTTGTTGTCGACGCTGGTTGAGGCGCCCGCCTGGTCCTCGTCAAGCGCCCGCCTCCCCTCCAGTAAGGCACCCGCCTGGTCCTCATCAAGCGCCCGCCTCCCCTCCAGTAACCATGGCCTTGTTAGCTTCGTCGTGAAGCGCCCGCCTCGGCTGGAATGGGGCGCTCGCCTGAGTTGTAGGTTCTTTCTCTGTTCCTCCTTCTCCCTCTGTTCCTCCTACATCACCGCCTGTGTTTGATTGCTGCATTTTCGTTAATTTTACATTTGATTTTACGGTAATAAAAATTTCCCCATTGGTTATTGTGTTTGTTTCTAGTTAAAAATTGGAGTATTTTGCTTACTGTTATTGGAATTTACTGTGTGGTGGTAGGGCTTGCACCTGAGATTCCGGAGGATCTGTATCACCTAATCAAGAAGGCTGTTTCAATTTCAAATTTAGGGTTTTAATTTAGGGTGAATCTGGAGTAGAAGCCAATTATGTTCTGTTGCTGACTTGCTGTTGATGAAATCCTCTTTTTCATGTTCGCGTGCAAGGGGGCGAGGAGAGGGCAATTGAGTTCATGAGGAAGGAAGGAAGGGTGTGCAAGTCTAAATGCCCCCTTACTGGAGCACGATTCTGAAAAGGGAATGGTAAAACATCCTTTTCCATTTAATTTATTTTTGAAGCAATGGAGGCTTGGTCAGTGGGTTTACCAAGTCATCAAGTTTGGAATTGTTCAATATGTAAGTTTACACGCGCAGAAAACTTTTTGGTTTTGTTTGAACTCTCTCTGTTTCTGGCATCCACCATTCTGAAAAATGTGTTTCTCTGCAGATGATTATAAAGGCTTTTACTGCTATTTTAGCAGTGATCCTTGAATCCTTCAATGTATATTTTGAAGGTGACTTCAAATGGGGATGCGGGTATGATTCTTATTTCAGGATTTCATCATTTGTATAGAGGTAATTGTCTTTGAAGGATCAACATTATGGATGTTTGAATTATTCTTACTATTGCAGTGGCAGATGCTCAAGGAATATGTGGTGTATGACTCTTAGGTGCTTCATTTAACATGCATGATAAACAACTTTTAACACATGATAAATGGTGTAGTTTTAGCTTTCTATTGGTGTTTTTGAGAAGAGGTAAGAGGGCCATTTAGTTGTGTGTGATAAGTAAGGGTAAGAAGAGAGTGTTTTAGCTTTAAGACATCTAGTCTGTAGGGTACATCTACCTTGTTGAATGTACCCTCTTAATTCTTTCGCTTAACCCAAGTCCTTTCTCGCTTTGTTTATCATTTGAAAAGCTTAAATCTCTCTCAAAGATAGAGATTTACTTCAACCTTGGTTCTTAATTAACTCGGTGGTCCAATAAGCGGATTTCTTGGAATGGTGCTGATGTGTATATCTGCACTTGTTTCCAGTGATTCATTTGTTTCTCCATTGAGAGGTTGCTCGATTAATTGGGATTAGATTGCAGATATGCAGCATCATATATGCTACACAGTTATATAACAGCTAAGGTTCCGAAATCTAGCTGTTGACAACTTTAGGGAGAGCTTTCAGTTCTAGTTTGATTGTTTTCCTTCACTTTGATGTACTGCCTTAACCGGGCAGTGTCCATAGATCTGTTACCTTCGGTATCTTTGATGCACTATTCATCCTGCTTGTATATTTCAGTTTACGTTTGTCAATAATGGGGTTCATCGAACTATTGATGTTACTTGACAGGGATGCATATTCAGTTGGCTTAGTGAAATACCGTGACGCATATCCTTTTGGTGTGGATCCATTCTACGTGGAAGCCGAATAGAGCTTCCTTTCTTAAACTCTCTCAAGATGAAAATGTCTATTATGTTGGGTGTTGCACATATGAGTCTTGGAATCTTAATAAGCACAGGGAGGTATGAATGGAAGCGGAGGAATGTCTCGGTAGTTGTAAATAATCATTCCATTCAGTCATTAGATTTAGAAATACAAATGATATGGATTACAGTAGAGATGTATAATTAAGATATTGTCAAATATGAGTCTGTATATTTTTACAAATTTGAACCTAGCTCTTCATTAACGTCGACTTTGCTTGTTTAATGTGTTGGAGCTCGTTTGATATCTAATTGCAGGGGGGTGTTTATGTGAATTTGAGGGGAGGGGAAAATTTTATTTTTTTCCATATTATTTACATTCACAACGTTTTATAAACGTTGTAGAAAACCTTAAAACAACGTTTATAAAACGTTGTAAAAATGTAGGACAACGTTTTAATAAACGTTGTGTTAAGGTTTTATAAAACGTTTTTTAAACGTTGTCTTAAATTGGACTTATGACACGTTTATGAAAAACGTGTCCTACCTGTTTACAACATTTTAAGAAAATGTTGTAAACGATAGATGACAACGTTTTATAAATGTTTTCTACAAAGTTTATAAAACGTCGTCTTAAACTAGGACCTATTACAACGTTGGATATCACAACAGTTCAAAAAACGTTGTAAAATGTCATTTACAACGTTTAAAAAACGTTGTTAAATGGTATTTTTGTTGTTGTAGGTGGATTGAAGATTAATCAATTTTTATCACATTTACGTGCGATCCAAATTGGGCAGAAATTACGAGGTTTGTTGATAAAAAGAGACATCAGATACAAAGATAGGCATGATATATTATGTAGTGTTTTTAAAATGAAACTTGATCAACTTATAAGACATTTAAAGGAAGAGAAAATATTTGGCAAGCCAGCCCAATGCATGTAAGTCATTTTTTTCATATGTTATCTCTAAATTTTATTTTGATATCATTGCTTATTTGAAAATATTTATATGAATTGATATTTTAATCATGCATATGCTTATCAATCCAGTTGTCTACACGGTATAGTTTCAAAAGTGAGGCTTACCTCATGCTCACATTCTCCTTCTTTCCAACTGTCAAGCCTAACCTCGTATTGCCAAGGATGTCTACAAGATATATGATTAGATTTCGAGTTATTAATTTCATCTTAAAAGAGAAAGACTTGCATAAGGACGCATATGGGCACCTTATACTTTCGACAAGTAGAGAAAGACTAGGCTAGGCCGTCTTTATTGAGAATTGTTATATAAACCCGTAAAATTGTTGAGTAAACCCGTAAAGCTAAAGCCACCCCAAATAAATTAAATAAACTCCCCTTTTCCCTTTATACCCCTTGTCTTTATCCCCACCCACACCCACCCAAATTGACCGATCATGCTTATCACTTCGAATATCGGCAATGCGAGAATACAAATGTCATTAAGGAGATATTCTTTGCTCATCCGAAAAGCATTGAATTGATGAAGGCATTTCCATACGTCTTGTTCATGGATTGCACTTACAAGACAAATAGGTACAACTTACCTTTGCTTGAGATTGTGGGCGTGACTTCAATCAAAATGACCTTCTTAATTGCTGCTGTATACCTAGAGGCTGAGAAAGAAGGAAACTACACGTGGGCATGCGAAGTGTTGAAATCTTTGATGGATCAATCATGTCTTCCTAATGTTATCGTGACCGATAGGGAGCTTGCCTTGATGAATGCAATTCGTGAGACGTTCCCAACGACTACTCATTTGCTCTGTCGATGGCATATCAACAGGAATATTCTAGCAAAATGCAAGAAAATGTTTGATATGCAAGAGATTTGGGAGGCGTTCATTCTTCATTGGAATGTAATGGTCAAAGCTGATACAGAGGCATCGTTTGATGACTATTTACGGCGATTATTAGAAGATTTCAGTCAATATCCCGATGCGGTCAATTATGTCCTGAACCAGTGGATTGTGCCTTACAAAGAAAGATTTGTCTCGTGTTGGACAAACCATGTTATGCACTTTGACAACTTGACTACAAACAGGTATATCGGGAGAACTTTATGTTTCTGTCATATGTTTTGATGTTTTGTTAATTATATGCTAATAAATTACGTAACCTATGTTAGGGTGGAGAGTCAACATGCCTTATTGAAGAAACAACTTGGATCGAGCCAGGGAGCATTTGAGACATGTTGGAAACAAATTCATAAACTCATCGAATGCTCCCATATTGCAATCATTGCCTCATTTGAGAAAAGCAGGGCTGTGGTTCAACACAAATTCAAGTCATCGCTATGGAGTGAGGTTAGAGGCATGGTGTCTATAAATGCATTGGATTTGATTTTCAACTCACTGGATTCTCTATATGATGGTAGCCGAGATCCATTGTTGTGTGGGTGTGCGGTGAGATCGGCATGCGGACTCCCTTGTCCACATGAGCTTGCACAGTTCATGCAATTCAACTCGCCCATCTCACTTGATAAAGTTCATGCATTTTGACGTAAGCTAGATACCCTACCGATCATGAGTTACGATGATGATATTGAAGAAGAGATTCGAAATCGGTACAATGAGATTCGCAATACTCTTGATTTAAGATTTGAGGCAGCTCCACGAACCGGAAAGAATTTGATTGTTCGGAGATTGACCGAGATTTGTCATCCTGTAACAACAATGGCCAATGAACCTGCAGTTAAAACAAATAATAAGAGTCGTCCTAAAGCAAAGAATGCTAAGTTCCTCAAATCCACGAAGCGGGATCCTAGCGCATTTGAGTACGTGGAGGCCATACCCGAACCTTTGTAACTATGGCAAAAAAAATTTAAAAATTTAAGCCAATGCTGAGAACACGTAACAATATTTTTTCGTGAACGTTTCCAAAAAAAAAAAACACTCTTATTATAGGTCTCGGTCAGTACTGGCCGAACAGAAATGGGATTTTCGATCAGTACTGGCCGAACTTCTTGACTGGTTCGGTCAGTACTGGCCGAATTTTTTCCAGTTTTTCGACATGTACTTGTTGTATTCTGCACTCACCAGGGAACGTCCCCGACTCGTCTATGCTGCAACCATCACCCATACACACATATACAAATCCATACACCAACCAATCACCCTCCCATACACATAAAACCATTAACCCATATACACACTCACCTCATACATACACCAACCAATTACTCCATATATATACAAACCATAAATCCATAAATCAATTATTTCAAACATCAAATACAAAACCAAAAATAATTATTCATACAATCATTACCACATTTTCAAACATCAAATACAAAACCAAAAATAATTGTTCAAAAAAAACCAAAACTACAAATCTATTGTCGTCTTCTACCACCCTGAGAAGTTGATGTTCGTGCTGGGTTTTGAGTTGCTGCCAATGCTCTAAAGATGACGTTCATAGCCTCCTCTAAACTAAATGAGCGATCTCCATCTGTCCATCTCTCAGCAATAGGCATCATGACGTTCCGGACATTCATAATCATATCCCACGGATTAGGGGCAACAACTTCAGTTGTCCTCCTGACAACATGAGACCGCTCAGTAATGGGGTGCACAAAAGGGTGTGAATATGCAGAGTACCATTGCAGATAATCATCTGCAGCCTCTTGAGGCACTCTACATCCCGGGAACTTGCGTTTATCGATGAAATTCGACTTCCAGTCATAGAATGACTGGGCAAACATGATCCACCCTACTAGAGACTTCTTATCTCCTCTCGCCATCCCAAGACCAAGTGGAGGATTTGGTATTGTCTGCATGCACCCAAACTGTCGCAAGACCCGATCAGGAAGATGTGGTTCCACAACATTACCGGCAACTATGGCACCTTGATATAGCGCGACTCTAGGAAAAGGATATTGAGCGCGGATACCTTCATACGGCATCCAAATCACCTACAATAAAAACATAAAAATATTAATATAGTTTCATTTAAGAAAACAAAAATACATGTGAAAATTATTACTAAAAAAATAATACTTACTTCCGTGTCCTGAATAATGTCAATATGTTGCCTCTTTACTTGCACGGAGGCAACTGTCGCTGGTTGAGCCCGAGGTGGTAGCCACTTCAATGTGAGCGGCAAATTGGGTAGATAGAAGTTGTTGAAAACATTCCTAAACGCAGGAAACCTCTCATAAACTCATGCCTCCAACAAGGTTAAGTGCCCGGAAATCTGATGGCAGTTAAACCTAGATCCTTTTCCTAGTTGCCGGTACAGAAAAGCTAACGCTCCGGCTCCCCAAGCATAATTCCCAATTGCCCCATCATCTCTCAAAAAATCTAGATAGCTAGCGTTGACACATGTCCCGGTCTTATCAGAAAAGATTGTGCACCCCAATAAATATAAGAGATATGCCTTAGCAACACAGATAGCTTTTTGGGGGTCTGAGGAGTACAACTGAAGGGAGAACTTCGATCTCAGCCATTCTAAATTGACCAATGCCCCTTTGGCAGGAATTCCATCTTTAGCAGCTTTTTTTGTCACTCCCAAAACCTCACAAACCTTATTAAAAGGTGGCTGACTAGAATAAGCGGGACTCTCAAATAAGGGTGCACCTACTACCGGAAGCAGTGTAAGACAAGACACATCCTCTAAAGTGATGGTCATCTCCCCAAATGGCATATGGAAACTATTAGTTTCCGGATGCCATCGCTCAACAAAAGCGTTAACCAACGTTTTATCTACGTTGTCATATGCTCCACTTCCATTAACTAAGCATAAGAGACCGGAATTAATGATAGTATTTTGAACCGGCTCTGACACTTTATTCAACTCCAATTCCCATTTTTTCAATTTTCCTATATGATTAATACATTTTAGGATTCTATCATCTTTACCCTCCCAAATGGATTTAGCAATATGGGTTTCATAGGAAATGAGTAATGTTTTGTACCTCGGGCCACCGGGATAAGACGTTACATCCCCACCTCCCTCCTCATCATCCTCATCTTTCTCATCTTCCGGCTCATCTTCCGGCTCATATTCCCGTTCATCTTCCGGGTCACTATCATTTTGAGCCGAAATAAGGTCTATCTGAGGCTCAGGTGAGGTTCCATAGGCTCATTGTAGACCGACAAGCGAGGATCAACATTTAAATCCTCAACTGGCTCTTGGTTCTGTGAAGATTGCCCTTGAATACGTGCGGCAACTTTTGAAGTCCGTTCGAAAGCAGTTGGACGCTTTCTTCTTGAAAAAATTTGCTTAACTGCAAAGAAAACATCAAAAAATCAAACTCATAGCAATTTTATATCATATCATATCAAAATCAAACACTAACATCTCATTGAGCAAGGTTCGGCCAGGTGTGGACGAAATTTTGGGAATGGTTCGGGTGTGGGTGGGTATGGGTGTGGGTGGAGAGTCAACATGCCTTATTGAAGAAACAACTTGGATCGAGTCAGGGAGCATTTAAGACATGTTGGAAACAAATTCATAAACTCATCGAATGCTCCCATATTGCAATCATTGCCTCATTTGAGAAAAGCAGGACTGTGGTTCAACACAAATTCAAGTCATCGCTATGGAGTGGGATGGGTGAGTTGAATTGCATGAACTGTGCAAGCTCATGTGGACAAGAGAGTCCGCATGCCGATCTCACCGCACACCCACACAACAATGGATCTCGGCTACCATCATATAGAGAATCCAGTGAGTTGAAAATCAAATCCAATGCATTTATAGACACCATGCCTCTAACCTCACTCCATAGCGATGACTTGAATTTGTGTTGAACCACAGTCCTGCTTTTCTCAAATGAGGCAATGATTGCAATATGGGAGCATTCGATGAGTTTATGAATTTGTTTCCAACATGTCTCAAATGCTCCCTGGCTCGATCCAAGTTGTTTCTTCAATAAGGCATGTTGACTCTCCACCCTAACATAGGTTACGTAATTTATTAGCATATAATTAACAAAACATCAAAACATATGACAGAAACATAAAGTTCCCCCGATATACCTGTTTGTAGTCAAGTTGTCAAAGTGCATACCATGGTTTGTCCAACACGAGACAAATCTTTCTTTGTAAGGCACAATCCACTGGTTCAGGACATAATTGACCGCATCGGGATATTGACTGAAATCTTCTGATAATCGCCGTAAATAGTCATCAAACGATGCCTCTGTATCAGCTTTGACCATTACATTCCAATGAAGAATGAATGCCTCCCAAATCTCTTGCATATCAAACATTTTCTTGCATTTTGCTAGAATATTCCTGTTGATATGCCATCGACAGAGCAAATGAGTTGTCGTTGGGAACGTCTCACGAATTTCATTCATCAAGGCAAGCTCCCTATCGGTCACGATAACATTAGGAAGACATGATTGATCCATCAAAGATTTCAACACTTCGCATGTCCAAGTGTAGTTTCCTTCTTTCTCAGCCTCTAGGTATACAACAGCAATTAAGAAGGTCATTTTGGTTGAAGTCACGCCCACAATCTCAAGCAAAGGTAAGTTGTACCTATGTTTCTTGTAAGTGCAATCCATGAACAAGACGTATGGAAATGCCTTCATCAATTCAATGCTTTTCGGATGAGCAAAGAATATCTCCTTAATGACATTTGTATTCTCGCATTGCCGATATTCGAAGTGATAAGCATGATCGGTCAATTTAAACATGAGCTGTTGGATTTGAGAACGACCCGCATGCTCAGTTGCCCTGTTCTTCACTCGCGCATTATAAATAGTCCGTATTATGGACTTGTTTTCCGGAAATTTCTCTTTTAATCCATGTAAAATATCCTTCGGCCGGCTATTTGCATGTGACAATTCTATCACGTACTCCTCCTCTGATTTCAGTAATCTACCGGCATAAGAGTGACCCAACATGGATTCGCAAATCGGATGATTGTGAAAGCCACAAACCACTTTTAATTGCCATTCACCATCAACCGTGACTTGTCTGGCGTTCAACTGAAACTTACAACTGTTGTGGGTATTTTTCAGCATGGTGACATCTTCAGTTGCTCCTGCATGTCAAGATGTTATTCCACTGTAAGTATTATTTAATATTTACTTATTTGTTTTTTTATTAATATCTTTATTATAATTTTACAGTAAATAAGAGAGATAAACACGGGATATTTCCAAGCACGTTCAAACTCTCTTCAACGGAAAAGAAGACTTGGTCTTGTGGACGTTGGGAAGATAAGCTTGGATGCCGAGATTGTAGGAACTACTTCTTACCCGTTCTTAGTTGTTCTTATTTAAGGGGAGATGAAGACGGAAAAATACACGTTCCTTCACACACACTACACACACACACATCATTTGTAATCCTCTCCATCATCTTCTGAAGTTGTAACCTCGATTATCATAGTGAAACTTTTAAGGTTGGAGACCTAACTCCCGGGGTTTTTTTCAAAGAGGTTATTATCTCTAAGGTTTTCCTCGTTAACAAATCTTGGTGTCATTTTTACTTTCATGTCTTTGATCCATTTAATCGAATTCCATAGTCTCCTCCTTGTTATTTAATCCATACACTTGTCTAAGTTAAGATTCTACATTATTGTTTTTTCTACCAAAACAATTTGGCGCCCACCGTGGGGCCGCGTGGTTTATCGGTTATTTAGATCATTTCCTAAGCGAATTCGTCATGTCTGCACCTCCCAATGTGTCCGCCGCCGGCAAGGGTACCGCCATCACTCCAACATCAGGAGGTAGAACCAGCTTATTGCCGCCACCTCCTCAGATGGGACCTCAGCAAACTCAACCTACAAAGACTCCACAAAAGGAAGTGACCTCTTCCAATGTAGATGCTGACATCCGGAGTATCCTGACCAGGTTGAATCAGAGGTTGGATCAATAAGATAGCAATTCCAAGGTGTTGGCCAATTCCATGATCAAGATGCAGAGGGATCAACAGCTCATCGCTTCACGGCTTGAAAACATCTCACCATTGCGTGCAAGGAACCTCAACTTCGACAACACCGAAGGATCTACGCTTCAGAGTAAATTTATCCCAATGGGTAGTCCGCCTCAAACTCATCAGCCGACATCCTTAATGATGTCGACATCTTTGCCCGGGGTCACCCTAATGACGCCACCTTCAGCAGGATTCACCCCGTTCATCCCATTCATTGACAACACCACTGTCACAACTACCACGGACAACTCTGGTTTGCTAAATAATCTTTTCAATAATAATAATTTCAATCATATTCCTATGGCTGACCCTTTTGCAGGAAACCCACTAGCCAAACAGATGCAGGATCTCGTGGAGCCGATAATGAACGTGCTGCATAACTCCTCCAATCCAACCAAGAATCGTAACCGCATAATCAATCCCGGTTTGTCCCGAAGCAATTGCAAATGTCGACATCCCGAAGCGTTTGATGTTCCATCCATGAAGTTGTATGACGGCAAAGACAGCATCCAGAGGAGCATGTTGCCCACTATCAAGAAAAGATGGACATAGTTCATATTCCGCTTCAATTCAGGGAGGCTTGCTTGTGCAGAGGATTTGGATCGACCTTGGTTGGACCAGCTCTCAAATGGCTGATTAGGCAACCCCTAGGTTCAATTGGTTCATACGCCCAACTTATCAACATGTTCTATAATCGCCCTCATGCAAATCGACAATTCGAGAAGCTGACAAGTGACCTCTATAATGTGACCCAGCAGCCTAATGAGACTCTGAAAGAATATGTCCACCGGTTCAATAAAGAAGTGCTAGAAATCCGCAATCTTGATATGTCAACAGCCACAGAAGCATTCAAAATGGAGCTGAAGAAGGATTCACAGTATTATCAAGATTTGGTGATGACTCCTTGTAAGCGGTTAGAAGAAGTCAGGAGCAGGGCCCTAAGATTCATAAGATTGGAGGAAGATGAGTTGCGAAGATCGAAGTCCTCATCCAAGTTGTCAACATATGACAACCCTGACAGGAAGACCGAATCATCCCATCGCAGGAACAACCGTTCCAATCCTTATCCGAGAATTGATAACAAAGAAAATTAATTCAATAGAGGGTGAGGATGAAGACAGTGATAATGTGCCTAACATTTCTGATTATTGTTTTTCTGTTGACATTTCAGGTGTACTCTGTGCAATGGGCAACCTGGGAGATAAAGCCAGATGGCCAAAAAAGACAGATAAGACCACGGGATGGCGTGACAAGTCAAAATGGTGTGCTTACCACGAAGACTTTGGGCATGTTACTGAAGATTGCATCGCACTGAGAAAGGAGATCAGTTACTTGCTCTCAAAGGGACATCTCAAGGAGTTGCTGGGATCCAGAAAGAAGAAGGCAGAAGGTACAGAAGCTCAAGGTCCACATGAAGTTGAAAGACCAGTCTCTCCTCCAGCATCACTGAAGGTGATCAATTTCATTAGTGGAGGGTCAGAAATTTGTGGCACTTCCTATTCTGCCGCAAAGAGACATGCAAAGGAGTCGAAGGAGGATAAGCGGGAAAGACAACCCAAGATGTCGACACCTTGCCAGGATCCCATCACCTTTGATGAGAGTGATCGAGATAATTTGCTGGAACCCCATCATGATGGTCTAGTAATTTCCTTACAGATTGCCAATTGTACCATCAGGCGTATCCTGGTTGATGGGGGCAGCCTGGTCAATCTCATTATGTTGAGCACCCTCAAGGAGATGAACATCCCAGAATCGGAGATTGTCAAGAAGTCCTCAGTATTGGTAGGCTTCAGTGGCGAAGTCAAAGAAACAGTGGGGGAAATAAAGCTTCCAATCTACTCAAAAGGCCTCAACACCATGGAGCAGTTCTGTGTAATTGATTGTGCAACATCCTACAATGTCATCCTTGGAAGACCGTGGATTCATGGGATGAAGGCTGTACCATCCACTTACCATCAATGTGTGAAGTTCCCAACACCCTGGGGTGTCGCTAAAATATACAGTGATCAGCAGGTGGCTAAGGAGTGTTATAAGACTTCAATGAAGGAGTCGACATCTCCCAACCAAGCATAGCAATTACAGAGGAAAGTACGTGAAGTCCTGGAAGCTAGGGAGAACGATGTGAAAAATATTACTAGATCCTTCCAATCCAGACATCAAGGTACTTATTGGCAGCGACATCCCACCAGATATTGAAGAAAAGCTTGTGGACCTGTTAAAGAGAAGAACAAAGAGCTTTGCTTGGAAACATGATGACATGACCGGCATCAGCAAAGATGTCATCACCCACAAACTCAACATTGATCCTAGTTTCAAGGCAGTACACCAGAAGCGTAGGAAGTTTGCAGAAATGAGGAACCAGATAATCAAGGAAGAAGTGGAGCGTTTACTCAAAGCCAACATGATTCGAGAGGTAGATTATCCAAGATGGTTAGCGAACGTGGTTGTGGTTGAGAAGAAGAATGGGAAATGGCGAGTTTGTGTTGACTTTACCGACTTGAACAAAGCTTGCCCCAAAGATCCTTTTCCATTGCCTCACATAGATTCATTGGTTGATGCCACTTCTGGACACGAGCTCCTCACTTTTATGGATGCATCCTCAGGATTTCAACAAATCCAGATGGAGCCATCTGATCAAGAGGACACCGCCTTCATAACGCCCACAGGTATCTATTGTTATATTTCTATGCCTTTTGGACTAAAAAATGCAGGTGCAACATATCAGAGACTTGTCAAAAAAATGTTCAAAAACCAGATTGGGGACACAATGGAGGTATATATCGACGACATGGTAGTAAAATCAAAGAAAGCTGGAGATCACATAAATCACCTATCTCAAGCCTTCGACATCTTGGATTGTTTCAATATGAAATTTAATCCAGCAAAGTGCAATTTTGGTATGAAGGCAGGAAAGTTTTTAGGTTATATGGTAACTAAAAGAGGAATTGAAGCCGCCCCAGAACAGATCTGTGCCATTATCAACCTGTCGTCACCTCAATCTGTCAAAGACGTCTAAAGATTGACTGGGAAGATTGCTGCACTCACAAGATTCATTTCAAAGTCTTTTGACCGATGCAAACCTTTCTATGACATCCTAAGGAAAAACAAGAAGTTCCAGTGGGAAGACCAGCATGAACAAGCCTTTCAGGAGCTCAAAAATTACCTTTTGACACCTCCATTATTGGCCAAACCTCAGGAGGGCGAACATCTTTATATCTACCTAGCAGTATCAGAAAGCGCTGTAAGTGCAGTCTTAGTGATTTAACGAGATGGTAGTCAGCAACCCATCTACTATATAAGTAAGACACTTTTAGATGCGGAGACCAGGTACTCTCATTTACAGAAGTTAATTTTAGCTTTGATAACTGCTTCTATTAAATTAAGACACTATTTTGAAACACATACTATAATTGTGCGTACTAACTATCCTATTAAGAATGTTATGAGAAAACCAGAGATGTCAGGTCGAATGGCTAAATGGTTCGTACAATTGAGCACTTATGATATCAAATATGAACCCAGAACAGCAATAAAATCTCAAGCTCTAGCTGATTTTGTGGCTGACTTTAGTCCAACCATGCAACAAGAAGTGGAGTTGGAAGTTCAACAACTTCAAGATGATGACATCCTGAAAATATGGACGCTCTACACAGATGGTTCTTCCAACATGCGAGGTACATGTCTTGGAGTTGTACTAAAATCGCCACAAGGGGACATAATACCACAATCCATCAGTTGCAGTTTTAAGGCCACTAATAATGAAGCAGAATATGAGGCATTAATTGCAGGTTTAGCAGTGGCCCAGGACCTAGATGTCAAGAACATTCGGGTGTTTATGGATTCTTTGCTAATTGTTAACCATTACAACGGATCCTACATAGCAAAAAATGCAAAGATGACGAAATATTTGGAAATTGTTAAAATTCTGGCGCCCAAATTCAAAACATTTACTTTGGAGCAGATTCCACGTGAGGAAAATTCTCAAGCAGATGCTCTGGCAAACTTAGGTTCAGCCTTCAAAAGCATTTCACAGACAAGTATCCCAATTGTGCATGTTGACATCCCAGCAATTGATCGTCTTGAGCTGTTTGTTCTAGATATCGACATTTCTGCCCCTCCAAAGAAGTAACTTCCCCGGACAGATCCTATTATCAAGTATCTCTTACATGATACGATCCCAGCCGAGGAGAAAAATGCTAGAGCCTTCAGGGTAAGATTATCTAAATATATACTCATTGATAACCTTTTGTTTAGAAAATCCGCTGCAGGTCACTACTTAAGATGTCTAGAAGCAGATCGAGCCCACCAGGTTCTAAAGGAGCTGCATGAAGGGCAGTGTGGAAATCATACCGGGGCGTAAGTCTGTATACCAAGGCTCTAAGAATGGGATATTTTTGGCCCACAATGCGAAGAGACGCTGCAGAATATGCAAAGAAGTGTGACTCCTGTCAGCGACATGGTGACATCCTACATCAACCAGCTGAACTGTTGCATCCTATCCTGTCACCATGGCCGTTTATGGTTTGGGGAATGAACATCGTAGGAAAATTACCCAAGGCCCCAGGGGGAAGAGTATTTCTACTAGCCATGACAGACTATTTTTCTAAATGGGTAGAAGCTGAGGCATACGTGCAAGTCCGTGACAGAGAAGTTATCTCTTTCATCAAAAGAAATATATTCAGCAGATTTGGGATACCTTCAGAGATAATTTGTGATAACGACTCCCAGTTCATTAGTAGGAAAACCCAAGATTTCTTGAAGAGTTGGGGAGTCAAGATGGTGACATCTTCACCTGTTCACCCTCAAGCCAATGGACAAAAGCGAGAATCCAAAGAACAAGATAATCATAAGCAACTTAAAAAGAGACTCGAACCGAAGAAAGGATGATGGGAAGAAGAGTTACCAATGATTTTATGGGCCGACAGACGACATCTAAGAACGCTACCGGTCGACCCCTATTCACTGGTGTTTGGAACAGAATCAGTCATTCCAGCAGAAGTTCTTGTACCTACAACCAGGTACAGCTTGATGACATCTGAGCATAATAAGGACATCTTGACACATGACTTGGATACCGTAGACGATCTAAGAGACATGGCCAAAATTCGGATGGCAGCATATCAGCAAAGGGTAGCCAGGTCTTACAACAAGAATGTAAGGGTTAGAAGGTTTCAAGTAGGAGACTTAGTCCTACGAAAGGCATTCCAAAATACAAAGGAACTCAATGCAGGCAAGCTCGCCCTAAAGTGGGAAGGACCCTACCTAATTGATGTACAGGCCGGGAAAGGAGCGTATCGTCTGTCAACCTCGGATGGCCAAATGATCCCACAGAGTTGGAACGCCATTCACCTTAAAAGGTATTACATCTAGACAATGCCTCCCTTAAACTCACCTCATCCCAGGTATGGATAATCCTTTATTTATTATGTAACCTTTTGAATGAACGCTCGCCCGGAAATTTGTATATCAAAAATAATGTTTTTTGAAAATTTCTTTTGTTTTGGGAGTCGCCACGCCGTTTTTAAAGGAAAACATTGAAAAACCTATTTTTAAGAGAATTTTGGGTTCGGGAGTCTGGTTACGTGTTTTGGAAGAACTAGAGAGTTCACCCAACATGCCTCTTTCGAGACTTTCAATCAACGTTGGACAATTATAGACATTCAAAGTGTGTGTGTGATATGTGTCAACAAGTAAGGCATGCAAATTTGGCATTTCATTGATGATGTAAGGACTGAATACAACTTGTGAGCCATGATAGGGGGCCACACCCTTTACATATTATGATTTTCATAACAAGGCAGAAAGCTAAGACATTCTGCTCAGGAAGCTCTGATGTCGTCCGACACAGGACTTCCCAGGAAGGGGATGTCGGACGACATAATGCCTCATGGTCAGATTGCCTTTTACAATGACCAAGCTATTCTGGAACTGGAATAACATTATTTCACCCATTGAAGACACTATTTGGTGATCTAAGTTCAGTTTGGGGGTTGATAGGAGTGAGCAAAGTCATGATTGACTTTTAATGATACGGATGTCATATGACATAGAACATCCGAAGTCGTCTATGTCATATGGCAAACCGCCTCCATCAAATAGATCGCACCCAAACAGGCCTTAGGTACATCCAAATAGTGGCTTATGAGCCACAAAATACTTAGGTAAGCTTTAAGTTACGAAAGGGGTTAAATCTGACAGATCTGAAGTCCAAGAATGGCTTTATAGCCTTCTGGGAGCTCTATGTCGTATGACACAGGATCTCCAGAGAGTCCTATGTCGTCCGACAAGAGTGGCCTATTTCAGTGCCCTTCAGTCTGTTTGATTTCCCCTTTGTGCTCAAAGCAAACCAAGTATTTTTATTAACTGTAAGCAGTAATATAGCAGTATTATGTGAGTATTATGGGAGGATCACATAGCTTTAGTGGCCAAATGTGATAAATCACATGTTTATGGCCACTTTTATGTAGCCATCACCTCCTAACTCAAAGGAAATAAGTAAAGATTCAAACTTTAATGGTGTTTATGTCACCAAATGTCCAGATCTAAGGTGGAGAGAAGTGAATATTGAAGATCCACTTCTCCACCACCTTTATCATGCAAAAACCCCAATATCTTACATAATATTAAAGCAAGTAAGCATGCAAGGTGATATGAGTGTATGGAAGAGTTATTTAAAGAGAGAAAAGGGTTTAGTGGCTACCTATTGTAGTCCACAAGGTAAGATCACCAGTAGTATGGTGTCTACCCCTTCAACACACCAACAAAGGAACCTCTTCTTTGGATCTTGGCTTTGGTGTATGTGTGTGTGTGAGGAGGGAGGTGAGTGTGTGTGTATGAGAGAGAGAGAGAGACTCTATTTGTGCAGAGTTTCCCCTATTATACTGATATCCTCCCAATACTCTCCAATCTCCCCCTTAAAATGATCAGTCATGCCTTTTATTTATAGGCAGGCTGATGGGAAGGCGTATGTCGTCCGACAGAGGCAGTTAAACCGCCTTAGTGTCGTCCTATGTCGGACGACAACGTACATCATTTTGGCACAGTTGGGCCGAATGGATGGCAGGCCCAATGGGTTGAATGGGCTGTGGGATAATTGGACTCAATTTGCTTCTTTAGCAATTACATGAGCCCAAAGATCAATTAAAGTGGACCCAAAACATGATTTCGGGTCGGGGTACTCACACCTTTCATTTCCCTATTTACTGTTTTTCCATTTTACTGCAAATTAAGATGTCACTAACATAATTTGTGGAGGGGCGTCAACATAGTTGGCGTCCATCTCTAACATGTCTCTGTGTTGCGAGATGTTGACATACGGGAATGGGGACATGTCGAAAGTACTCAAAGTCAAAAGGACAACGAATTCTCCTCCATCAGAGACTGGCCATCTCTTCTCAAGTAAAGGTACACAATCCCTTCTAAGGTTTAAAGAGTTAATTACCTCTTTCTTAAGATGTTAGGTTACCACACCTTCGCCTGGAGCGCAAGTTATCTCTTTAATTGAGGTGTGGGGTGGGCCTATATGGGTAAACTCATATAGCTTACCCATTCCCACTCAGTTAAATGATTGATCTTATGTTTTATTCTTGTGGTTATGACATGTACGTGTCATCTTAAGTATCTGTTGTTTTGACATACTATCATGTCACCTTACGAACATAACATGTGACCATCCAAAGAAAATTTCATCAAAAATGAAACAAACCTTGACATGCTTGAAAATTACCAAACCATAATTTTTCTAAAGCTACCATAAGAACATCCCTAAAAGTTAAGACAATAATCCAACATCCAAACTGCTAAAGTTAAAACGCAAAAGTGTTGGACCAACCCAACACATAAAAGAAATTGTCTTCGGTCCTTATGGACCTATTACATAACCAACAAAATTAAAATTGTCTTTGGGATTCCACCCCAGTAATACCAGCAAAAAACAAAACAAACTTACCTTTTTCAGATGGCATCTGCCTCAGATGTTGCTTTAGGAGTAACCTCTCCAACCTCTGCTGCTTCCTTCACGACTGCTTCATGTGGACTTGATGACACCTCGCCCTCATCCACTGACTCTCCTGTCAGTTTGGTTAAATGAGCATATTCCCTATTGATATCCCAATTCTGGGCTTTTCCATCCTAGAACTCCTTAATCATCTTGATCCTACACTTTAAAACAGTTTTTGCAGCGGCTAATTTGCAAGAATCTTTTACTTCAGCAACCTCCTTAAGATGATCTCCCTCACTTTTTGCCAAACTATCCAATAAATTATTCACAGTCTTCCCCTGCTCCTCCAACGTCTTGACCTGTTGTTCCAAAGTTTCTTCATGTGCCTTCACCTTGTTTTCCAACACAATCTTTTCTTTCTTTGCCAATGCAGCCTCTGATTTGGACTTTTTCTTAAACACCTCATGTTCCTTCGTCAAATCTTCCACATACCCCATAGCCTGTGACATAAATAAGTTAGTATCAAAGGATATTATGAAAACTCAAGATTGGTCAAAAATTGATTAGTAAAATCTTACCCCAGCTGCAAAACTCATACATTTTTTCTTAAATTCCACCATAGGCAGTCCATCAAATACATCAACGACTTCAATCACTTCCTCTTGAATTGCCTTCCTCTTTTTGACCCGAGAGCCAATGCCAGTGCTCTCATCTAATACAGGGATCTTCTCAGGAACCGGTGGTGGTTTCATTTCTATCTTAAGAGGGGTGTCTCCAAACATGGCATCAATGTCATCCAGATCAAAGTCTGATCCTGAGACAACTGGTTTGGAAACTGCATCAACATATGAAAAATGTCAAGAAGTATAATGCATCAGATTGATGAAATAAAATAAAGAGACAACATGCTTACCTGTAGACATAATGACGGAGGTTGATGCTTTTTGATCTTCCTGAACAACCAGAGGTGATTCCAAAAGTCCCCTAGGAGATCTCTTGTCCAAGGGAAGTTTGAAGAATTCGTCAATTTTTGCCAAGGTGTCTTCTGCCGGTGGGAAAAGTTCTCCCCAATCAATATCTGAAAAAAGGTAAGAGCAATTACGATTTCAGCTTGCCTCAAGAACAGAAAATCACAAAGTTAGGAATTAAAGTACCTCCCTTGTTCCACTCGCTTGGTACCTCATTCCCTCCTTCAATGGATGCCCTATCAACAAAGAAAAACCTATTTTTCCATCCCCTATCACTCGAAGATGTGGTGCTCATTAGGGAATTCCTACCTTATCTCTTCTTAAAAAGATATCTTTTTGAGCCAAAAGGTTGAAGATCGTACGAATAGGCTATTTCTTGGAGACCTAGGTCTAAACCATTCTCCCTGTTTACTTTGATAACGAAGGCAAAAATTCTCCAAGCCATAGGCATCAGTTGAGGATAAGCAAGTTGAGTCTTTTGAAAAAATTTAGAAACCAACGACGGGAAGGGATAGCTAAACCCTAGAAGAAAGGGGTACTCAAGAAAACAAATCCATTTGTTGGAAACTAAATCGGACCTAAGATTTACGGAAAAAGGATGAAAGATAGCACCTTTAGGGAAATAGCATTGTTGTTTTAGTGACTCGATTTGAGCATCGCTAAAAATACACGTCTCCTCATCTGGTTTAGCAAGGAGATTTTCACACAAGAAATCTTCAAAATCAATTTTTATGGGAGCCTGTGGAGGTGGCGCACTCTTAGTTTTGGTTGAACTCCACCTAGTCCTACCCATAATGGCAAACAAGCAAAGACGCGAAATCAATGGAGTCAGGGAAGGGAAGAGAGAGCGGAGAATATTACATTACAGGTGAACGCCGTAGCAGGGAAGAGCGAAATGGAAGGTTTGAGAAGCTTATTAAGGAACCATCCAAGCAGTTATTTAAATTAAAAAGAGCTCTAATTCCAAAAAACCACTTTTTCCTAAGTTAACTCCCCAACCGTCCATTACCTCCACGTATCATTATACCCGTCTAATCATGCAAGCTGGCAGTTGAGTATTTATTGAAAAAACATTTGCCTCTTCAGTTGCCAAGATAGTCAAATATTTTTGGGGACAAATTGTTGTGGGTATTTTTCAGCATGGTGACATCTTCAGTTGCTCCTGCATGTCAAGATGTTATTCCACTGTAAGTATTATTTAATATTTACTTATTTGTTTTTTTTTAATATCTTTATTATAATTTTACAGTAAATAAGAGAGATAAACACGGGATATTTCCAAGCACGTTCAAACTCTCTTCAACGGCAAAGAAGACTTGGTCTTGTGGACGTTGGGAAGATAAGCTTGGATGCCGAGATTGTAGGAACTACTTCTTAACCGTTCTTAGTTGTTCTTATTTAAGGGGAGATGGAGACGGAAAAATACACGTTCCTTCACACACACTACACACACACATCATTTGTAATCCTCTCCATCATCTTCCGAAGTTGTAACCTCGATTATCATAGTGAAACTTTTAAGGTTGGAGACCTAACTCCCGGGATTTTTTCCAAAGAGGTTATTATCTCTAAGGTTTTTCTCGTTAACAAATCTTGGTGTCATTTTTACTTTCATGTCTTTGATCCATTTAATCGAATTCCATAGTCTCCTCCTTGTTATTTAATCCATACACTTGTCTAAGTTAAGATTCTACATTATTGTTTTTTCTACCAAAACAACAACCGCATTTTTTTGTTCCGCTCTCTCTATTTTTCTTTTTTTTTTCCCCAATAGTTCAAGGTTGACAGATTCTTGAGAGGACAGAGAGATTGATTTTTCCTTGTATGTCCCCCAACGATCACAAACAAGCGTCATTCGAGGAGCGAAATTACGGCTCCCGCTATCCGACCGACCGACTACGATGACAAACCCATGCTCTTTCCCCTTTTTACGCACCCATTCAAACATTATTTTTTGGTCTCAAAAAAATAAGGGCATTGTGAATTCTGGGGTGTAGTCTCGCAAAACGCTTTCAAAATCAACCGAGACATAGTTGTTGTCACCCAGGAAATACTGCAACAATTCAATAAAACAATAAGGGAGGTGTAAGCAGAAAAACAAAGGTTCGGCCAGTGGTGGCCGAATTTTCTTCGATGGTTCGGCTGGGTGTGGCCGAAATATTTCAAAAATTCGGCCGTTCATCGACGAAAAACAATTGATTCGGCAAACCAGAGCCGAAAAATTTTAAATTTTCGGCCCGGTGTGGCCGAACCATAACTGAATTTCGGCCTGGCGTGGCCGAACCTGAACAAATTTTCGGTCACTACTGGCCGAATTTGAGCTACGAAACAGAAAAGACATTTTTAACAAATTTAAATGGTTAGAAAACTTACATTAACATTCGATGGTAGAGCATCCATGACAGTGTTCTAAAAATCGGCCTAGGCGGCCGCCTAGGCGGCGCCTAGGCGGCCGGGCGCCGCGACTTTAGGCTAGGCGGGGCAATTAGGCGCTAGGCGGGCTAGGCGGTCTAGGCGGCTGGGCGGGCTGGGCGAGATTAGGCGGGACTAGGCGGGGCTAGGCGGGGCCTAGGCGGGATTGGGCGGTCTAGGCGGTCGAAGAGTTGGCGTTCGAGTTTTTAGATGCGTTCGACCGTAACGGGTGTAACTTTTGATTCCGGAGGAGTTACGGGACGCACAGCATATCAAAACGACCGTCTTTTCGAGAGGAACAAAATTCATTGGGCCATGCCCCTTGAGCAGCCCATAAATAGGCCAAAAAACGCTTCTAAGGGCCTCAAACGGCCTTCTGAAGTTTTTATCCGTTTTTTCATTGTTTTGGACCTTTTCGTAATTTTGCAGTTTTAGGGTTTCTTTTCAGTAGGGTTTTTTCCAGACTTTATATACTTTATGTTAGGGTTTTGAGAAATGACGCTGTCTTCTAATGTTATGATTCAATGACCGAAATGCCCTGACCCATAATTGAGTTGTTCAAGATTTATACATTTATCCTCTTGAATTTGTCACTATGGACAAAAACTATGGAATATATATAAAAATGTGTCTTGGAACAAATATGTATGAATTTTTTGGGAGATAAATGATGGTGAGAGGAAGAGGAAGGAAAGGGAGGTATTTTTTTTATGTAAAAAAATAAAGAAGGAAGTGATTAAGTAAAAAGGTGAAAATTGATGAGGGAGGAAGGGAGGGGAAGGTGGTGAAAATTGATGAGGGAGGGAGGGGGTATACGGGTTTACTCAACAATTTTATGAGTTTATTTAACATTAGTGAATGAGATAATAGATTTAGGGATAATTTTGTCATTTCACTCGATGACATTTTTGAAAATTCTAACTTACGGGTTTACTCAACAATTTTACGGGTTTATATAACAATTCTCATCTTTATTTATGCAAATTCATTTTTAGGTTGCCTTTATTATTCTTGAGGCAAACTTCATTGCCAAAAACTCGAATACCATATTCAATCGTTTACTTACTATAATTATATGAATGGAACAAATTACTCATATACCTAAGTATAAGAGTAATTCTAATCATATATATTTAGGTTTAGAGTAAATTTTATTATTTTTTAAGAAATTGTGAAAAAATGTGAAAAAAATACTCTTATATCTAGGTAAAGAATAATTTAAGTTTTATATATTTAGGTGTAGGAGTGGATTGTATAATAAAATATGAGTCTTTTTTACTATTTTAAGAAAAGGTGACAAATTGTGAAAAAAAATACTCTTATACCTAATTATAAGAGTAATTTAAGTATTATACCTTTGGGTATTGATGACGCCACAGCTTTTCGGGGTCAGGAGTGGTTCAAGGATATCTGGCTAGGATATATTTGGTGGTTTTGTGTACCTAGATCACAACACAAACAAGCACCGTTAAGGTCAAAGTTGGATGTTACTCCAACTCAGGCCCTCGGGTGTGAGAGTAAGAATACTGAGTAATAAGGCTTTGAATACCTTTGGAGTGTGTGTGTGGTTAGGTTTAGAGAGTAAAAGAGCTTACTCAATTGTATATGGAACTTACCTTGCCCAAGGGGGTAAAGGCCTTCTATTTATAGGCAATGCCATGGTGCTTGTTGAGGTAAGCACGAGATCAGCCCTAGGGGGCACTTTGGTATTTGACCACCTACACGTGTCCGCAGCCATTGGTCCCGTCAGGGAGGGAACATTGATCGTCCAGTGGGACATGGCCGAAAGGGACATGAGCCGTGTAGCCGGCTTATTGCATTAAATGGAATAGTAGGCGCCGGACCGAGCCGCATTGAATGCGTGATGGGGAGCCGGCAAGTGGCCCGTCGAGCGCAAGCCGACTTGCTCAAGCAAGGCTTGATATTTAACCGGAAGCAACTTATGCCCGCGGTCAACGTTGTGCCCGCGGTCAAAGATATATGACGCGAGCACGATTGATGCGGGCATGACTCATGCGGGCACGATCCAGCGAGTAGGGTTTCAAGGGTCCTCGACGGGGACGAACCGAGGAGGGACACGGCCTTGACCACAAGTGGCCTATTTGTCCGCGGTCTTCCCTCCAGCGGTCTAGAACCGCCACGTCACCGGTTCCTTGACTAGACCGAGCGCGGCCCGGTCCAATAGATCCGGCTCATCAATGGCCCCTAGCTCCAAGTGTGATTATTTATGGTCTCGAGTGAGGAGCTACTAGAAGCTTCTGCCGCCTCAATGCTTCCTCGCGCGAGCACCGGTGCTGGCGTTTTCCTTGTTTGTTGCTTGGCCCCACGGGCCAAAGGGAACGTTCGGGAGGCACCGGTGAGTGACACGTAGTCCTCGCATGGCGTGCCTCCCTAAGCAACAGCGGGCCCTCGCGATGAAAAGACGGGTTAGTGGTACGTCAGGGGTACGTGTCAGCCATCCAAGGGGGGTAATAAATGCAAAAGGTATTTAATTTTTCGAATTTTCAAACGTGGGAAACGGTTCATGGTCCGAGGTTGGATTTGTGGGCTAATTAATACGGGTTAACGGGTTAACCCGTATAGGTAGGCCTTATAAATACCAAACCCTTAAACCTCAAACCCTTTTTACCGTTTCCAAACCTTCAGAGAGCTTTTGAGAGAGAAATCTTGCTGCGACCTCCGTGCTACTGTTTTCCGAATCCACCTCTCACTCTTTCTCTCGTAAGTAATTTGTTGGGTGCTTTTTCTTCCTCATCTCCCTCTATTTTTCTTTTCCTTTTCTGGGTTTTGAACGAAATGACCACTCGAGAGCCTGGACCCCGCCGTCCCATAGAATTAGGAGACGGGAGCACTCCAGACCGTTTGCCAAGCTTGTAAACGGACAGGGGGATATTTAGGAAGGTAGGCCATGGGCGGCTTAGATTATCCTCGAGTGCTTCCAAGATTTCGCGAAAATCCCAATGGGGGCCTTTGTCCCACCCTTGCCAAGGGAGGCCAAGGATAAAAGGGTAAAAAGGAACGGTGATGTTTTGGTGTTAGGGGATACCAAGAGGGCCGAGAAATTTTGTGATGGGGGTTTTGTGCAGTGTTTCCCCGCGAGAGAGGCTCGGCTCGAACGCCATTGAACTAGCGAGGAGAGCGATTCGCGTCCCCGAAGTAGCTCAGGATCGGGAAAAGTGCGAACCGATGGATCCCGAACAAACCAATGCCGCGCGGCACCGGGCACAGACTTGAATGACCCTTTAGATGTTCTGCCCATAAGGACCATCTTTCCCCCCGTTGTGCCCGCGGCCCCTAGGGCGAGGACAATTGAGCTGAGCAGCATCGAGGAACTTGACCCCCTTGACTTTGAGGTGACTGGAACTGGAACTGGTGAAGTTGAGTCGGAGGTGGCCCCTGCCCGTGGTGACCCCACCGATCTCTTTGGCTCCTCGAGCTCGGAGACCGAAGAAGATGACCAAGGAGAGGGGGATAGGAGGGCAGCGGGGACCTCCAAGAAGGCCGCTGAGACCACCAATATAGTGGATGCCTTCGAGAGCTCTGACTCCGAGGAGGAGGAGGAAGTGATTGTGGCCCCTGCCCGAAACAAAGGCAAGAGGCCAGCTAGGGAGGTGAATCCTGGCCGTGGCCGTAAGAAGACCAAGGAGGTGGCCACCATTGATTGGGAGGAGGACATATACGAAGTATATAATGTGGACCGCAAAGCATACCGTGTCCGCACCTTAGGACATATTCATCTGAAGGACAAGGACAAACTGCGGCCAGAGACAGTAGTCGATGTCCGCGAGGACAATAGGGCTCGCATTTTTTATGGAGCCCAGCTTGAGAACGGATTGAGGCCGCCCTCGGACCCCTTCTTCTATTTCTTTCCTCGGGAGTTCAACTCCCGCCGCCTACGCACCCGACTCCCAATGCCATCCGGGCTATTTGCCTCCTTCACACTGCAGATTCATGGGTTATGAACCTACCATTGCTGGGCTCTACGCTTACTATCGTAACCAAATTAGCCGCGGCATTCTCGAGCCCGAAGGCTAGGAACTACTCCACCAGACCTTCTCTCCTCCCTCCAACAAGTTTGACCAATGGAACCAGAGGGACATCCCGGTGATCGAAGTCTAGATTCGGATGGCCCTTCTCCAAACCTTCACACCCTCGTCCCTACGAAGGTGGCCGCTAGCAAATATCCGGACCCTTCCACGCCCGATGCACCGCGCACCGCCATGTAGAGGCATCTCGGCCCTTTACTTGGACAATGGGGGATGAGCCCGTATATGACGTGGGCGCCATAGTGGAGGATGAGCTCTACCGATCTACTCGGGGGCGGCTCCTCGCAGAGGGCGCCCACATGCCCCTGCAGTAGTAATAGAGCCTCGCCCGCGACCGATTGGCGGGTGCACGAACATTACCGCCCGAGGCAGATCGTAAGACCCGTATGCCGGGCGCCGAGTGCGATCCCCCGAAATAATTGGTCTCGATTCCTCTATGAAACCGTTTGCCAATTCACTTTGCTTTTGATTTTTTGAACTGCTTTTGCTAACCATTTTTCTTTCCCTCCGCAGTAGATCCGGACTGCATACAATTTCGATGGCTCCTCCACTAAACGCCGCTCAACCGAAGGCCAAGAACATGAAGGCCAACAAAGAAGCCGCCCGAAGAGGCGTAATGAGATGGGAGGGGTTCCCACAAAAGACAAGACCGTGCCTCGCTGCGAGCAGAAAACCGGGGACACTCTACCCGCTCCCGAATTATTCTCAAAACCGGAATCTCGCCTCCACCTCCCCGGGGTCCTCCTCCACCCAATGCTCTCCGGCATCATCTCCCGGCCGTACTATTGCCTCCGGGCATAACCAGTGGAGCGGGCCAAAGAAGAGGTCGAGAGATGCGGATCTTTCGCATAGGGAGAGGGCTTCCAAGACCCGTAAAGTGGGGATACCTCTACTGCAGCCCCCCGTCGCCGACACCGCTTCTACCACCGCTCCCCCATCGCGGGACCCTATGCTCGCAGCCTACCCAATCTCCTCCTCGCCACCCGCGAGGAGGCATGGGAGAAAAGGAAGCAGTGGGGATGTGCCCGCCATTACCGGGGTAGACTTATATGCCCTGCTCCGCCCAAAATTCTCGCCGCGGGCATTGGGCCGATCAACCGGCTCTTTGCCCTCGACTTCTACCACTGTGTGGCCGAGAAGGAGAACCCGTCGCCTTGATGGGGATATTGGGGTTGCCCTTACCGAGGTAGGGACCTTTCTTCCGCTTCCTCACTTAGCCTTTGATTTTCCACCTAATTCTCGACTTTCTTCCTCGCAGTGGGCAACAAGGCCACGAGGCTCCGGAGACTTGTGACACCGTCCGCCGAGATTGCCAACAATACCAAGGACCGGCGGGCAAACTCCGCGAACCGGGAGCAGCCCAGTGAGAAGGTGGGTACTCGAGCTCCCTCCCCGGATGCCAAGGAAAAGGAGTTCGCGACCATGGAGTCCGATCCAAGGCGGCTTCCAGAGCGGTGACCGAGCCGGAGCAGAGCCTAGAAAAGGCAAAGCGGTCACGGAATGAGCTCCGCGGGCACAAGACCAAGCCGGAGCAAAGAAATGAAGAGCTCGCAACCAAACCGGGAGCCGCGGAGGAGTCGGTCAAACTCCCGGAGGCTAAGGCCGATGAGCTCTCCGAGAAACCGCTACCCCTTACGCAGCTTGAGCCGGAGAGGGAGAGGATGCCGGCCGAGGCTCGCGAGGAAGCCGTAGAGGAGTATAAGAACTCGACCGCTCACCGCGGAGTGCTTGGCCCAAGATGAGGTGTGTCCGGACACGTATCCGGAACTTCGCGGCCACGGGCATGTTCTCCGTGCAGCAGCTGGCCGTAATTGGCTCACCGGTTGCTACCGATACGGAGTGTGTGCCCGGCATGCGCTAGTTCCTTCTCGTCCGAGGAAGAGGTCAAGGGTTTGATCTCTCTCGCGGCCTCTCGCCCCCGTGGCCGAAGTGATCGCCTCTGACCGATCTCCGAACCGGATGCTCGCGCTTCGGGACAACCCTTTATCCTTGGGGGATGCCCCGGCTCAGTTCTTCCAGGGGGACCACTGGAGACCT
The DNA here is from genome assembly GCA_022495995.1 of Adenophora triphylla var. japonica. NCBI lineage: Eukaryota > Viridiplantae > Streptophyta > Magnoliopsida > Asterales > Campanulaceae > Adenophora > Adenophora triphylla. The sequence goes on along the minus strand of JAFEMH010001927.1, from coordinate 160,851 downwards.
CTTTCCATCGCGGGCCTCCAGCCTCCAAATTTCTATCGAGCCCATCTCTCGACCCTATAACGTAGATTCTCGATGACCCGTCTTCCTTCCCCAACTCCAACTTCGTAAGCGGGCACAGATGGTGCGGCTGTGGAGACCGCAGATGCAGCCAAGGACCAAGCTCCTATAGTTTAGGATTTTTTGCTTTTTCTTTGTTGTAGTAGAATAGGATCTCTTTTGTAATAGTGTAGGAATTTGTAAATACTTAATATAAATAGAAGCATTTTTCTCAACTTGGCTCCTTTATTTTTATCTTAATTGCTTGTCTCGTAGGCTATTTTGAGTAGTTTTGGCAATCTTCGAGCATCTTAATACTTGCATTCTTGCCTTACCACTTTTTCCAGCCGTTTTTGACTTGCAATTAACTTTATATTCTTCCTTCATGCGGCAAAGCAGCCTTAGTAGGCCCTTTCGCCCGCATTTTTTGAGTTTTCCTAACTCTTTATTCAAAACCCTTAGGTTTTTTGTGAGAGTCACCTTATTCTTCTATGATCGCGTTTGTTTAGCCTTGTGGCAAAGTTAGGGTCATTGACCCCGCTTTGTCTATTCGGCTTTGTTAAACTAGTTTGATCACTCTCATCCATTTACACTTATTCCCACCTCGCGAGCCGTGGTGTAAGTCAAAAGTAGCCAAGGCAAGCATACTTTCATAGGGCATGCGAAGGTGGCCGTGAGGCTATTGTCCGCGCAATGTAAAGGTAGGAGCATATTTTAGCATAGAGGCCCTTTAACCCCCGGCATCTCGTATCCCCTTATCGAGGTTCTCACTTATTCGACCCTTTATTCAAAACTCCCTAAGGTTTTTCGTGAGGGTCTCGTGGCGATCCGGTGAACGGGCTTATATGTAGGCCTTTGTCACATACAGCATGCGAGTAACGGCCCTAACGAGGTCCTTCGCGCAATTAGTGGGTCCGGACTTCGTGTCATTGTCCCCACTAGAGTCCGTAGGCACGGGCATCACGGCCTTTGTACCTACGTTCATCTATATCCACTTATTTTTGGTGGTGTCACGCGAGCAGAGAGAGAGTCCTCCCCGCGATCACGCACGGCTCGTAATGGATCTTTGTACATATATAGGCATGCGGATCCTTAGATCTTTGCGCATCGTTAGCAGGAGCTCATATGTTGGCTCGAACTCACGGCATCCGCACGCGGCATCCACCTTAGCTTTGAGGCCGGTGGGAATTGATTTTTGCATCAAAATATGATGATAACTTCTCCCTTATATATATATAGTCTATACTCCTTCCAAAATTACAAAGACTTCAAAAGAAGTATCTCTTAAGGTGGTCGCTATTCCAGGAGTGCTTAAGCTCTTCTCCCTCTTTCGTCGCAACATATAGGTGCCCTCTTTGACTATCTTTGTGACCTCATACGGACCTTCCCATTTCGGGACACTTGTTGAAACCAGTTGGGTCCCTTGACTTCTACGCTTCGAGTACCCAGCCTCCAACCGAAAAACTCCTCTTATTTACTCTTTTATCATGATGCTTCTTCGCTTTTTGTTTGTAGTTCACCATTTTTTCATGTGCCCGCATTCTCTTTCCTTCGAGATCGTCCAGTGTCACATCCTTCGTTTGCCTCGTTTTGAGACTCGTCGAAGTATGTGACTCTGCACGAGGGTAGGGCTACCTCAACCGGAGCCATTGCCTCGACCCATACGTGAGCGAGAAGCGGAGTTTCTCCCGTTGAATTTCTTATCGTGGTGCGGACAACCCACAATGCGACCGGAGCTCGCCCAACCAACGCCCTCCTCGTCCTTCCAAATTTTTCTTTAAGGCGTTAGGACTAGCTTGTTCGCAGCCTCGCCTTGACCATTTCCCCGAGGATAGGCAATCATGGACTTACGGTGTTGCACCTTCATTCTCACACATTCAAGCAGTTGAATTTTGCGGAGAATTGGGTGCCATTATTCGAAATTATTGCTCGGGAACCCCAAATCGACAATAGATGTGGTCGTGGACAAACCGATAGTGTTATCCTCGAAATAGTGGCCAAGCCCTTTGCTTCCGTCCACTTGGTAAAATAATCCACGGCCACCACAAAGATACTTGATGCTTCCTCTAGCTTGGAAATGGTCCAATAAGATCTATCCCCCACGTATCAAACGGCCACGATGGTACTACCAAAGTCTCGCTCCGTTGATGGTAGTCTAGTGGATGTCCGCAAATCTCTCGGCACTTATCACATTTTCTAACATACTCCCGCGCATCCCTTCTCATTGTGGGCCAAAAGAATCCTTGGAATTTGATCTTGTCTCGAGAGGGTGCGAGCACTGGATGTCCGCCACAAACTCCTTCATGAACCTCATAGAGTAAGTTGGTGACCATGTGAGTTTTAACACATCTTAGTAAAGGCTTGGTGAATGATCGCCGAAAAGCACCCCATCGAGGACGAGGTATTTCGCGACACCGTTCGATGGCTCTAGCCTTTACCGGGTCCTCTGGGAGGGTTTGCTTCTCGATGTAATCCTTCATTTCATCCACCCACCTTACTTGATCCTCAATATTGTTTATCCGTATTCGATCTATAGCAGGTCTCTCCGTGAATTCAATCGGCAATTTGTCTCCAACTCACCAATTTCTTGCTCCTGCTATTCTTGAGAGGAGGTCACCTTCCACATTGTCCTCTCTCATGACTTGGTTCACTTCATAGTAAGTGAAATTTTTGATGAGGGTTTTTGCGAGGTCACAAGATCGAAGTTAGTACCGGGTCGATAGTATCATACTCCCCCTAATTTGATTAACTATGAGCCGAGAGTCACTATTGATCTCAATATTCGAACTCCCAAGTCTCTTGCCGCTCCATGCCCGCTATGATCGCTTCATATTCGCCCCGATTGTTTGATGCCTCGAACTTGAACCTCAAGGCCCTCATGAATTTCTTCGCAGGTGCAATCGAAGTATGCCCGCTTCCACCGATTAACTTGCTCGCGGAGCCGTCCACATATAAAGTCCACACCTCTTCCGGACGCTCCTCGGTTGAACAATTTCGTGCTCGGGCTTTTGGGTCATCTTCTCGATTCTCGCTCGCTTTCTTTTTCCGAGGTCGCCGTCCGCTAATTTGAATGATGATTCTACTACAAAATCAACTAAGGCCTCGCGCTTTGATTGTCTTTCTGGGAGTAGGTGATCCGGAACTCGGTGAGCTCTATAGACCAAGCTAGCATTCTCCCCGAGGACTCGGTTTATGTAAAACCTTTCTAAGCGGGGCCTCGCTAGTATGCTTATAGGATGTGCGTAAAAGTAGGCTCTTAATTTTCGAGCGTATACAAGCAAGGCGTAAGCTAACTTTTCTATATTAAGATAACGCCCTTCTACGGCGGGACAAAGGCCTTACTTACATAATAAACCGGTTTTTGGGAGTTATTCTCCTCCCTTACAAGAACAACCAAGCACGCGATCAAGAACGCTAAATACGTAAAAGCTCTTCCGGCACCGGCCGCCGAGCAGAGGCGGCCGCCCGAGGTATGTCTTGACTTCTTCAAAAGCCCGATGGCACCTGCTCCATGTAAATTCACGCCTCTCTTCCCTTTCGAGAGTTTTGAAGAAGGGGAGGCATCTCTCTCGCCGACCGCGAGATGAAGCGGCCAAGTGCGGTGATGCGACCATTGAAGTTTTTGTACATCCTTCACGCAGTGTGAGGTTTCATGTCTAATAGGGCCTGGATTTTCTCTCGGATTAGCCTCTATCCCTCTTCGTTGACCATGAATCCGAGGAACTTGCCCGCCTTGACCCCGAAAGCGCACTTAAGGGGTTTAGCTTCATGCCGTTATGGCGCAAGTTTTTGAAGGTTTCCTCCACATCGAGCTCGTGGAGTTTTCCTTAGTTTTTATGACCATGTCGTCAATGTAGGCCTCCGCATTTCTCGCCTAGTTGGTTTTTAAAGACCAGATTGACCATGCGCCGATATGTGGCTCCCGCATTTTTAGCCCAAAGTGGCATCATAGTGTAGCAAGATGTCTTGCCCGCAAAGAATGAAGGCTACAGAGCGGACATCTTCGTGGAGCCATCTCGGATCTCAGGTAGCCTGAGTAGGCATCAATGAAGCTTAGAACTCGTGTCCTGGCTATAGAATCCACCAATCTGTCTATGCGAGGAAGAGGGAAGCAATCTGGGGCACGCCTTGCTGAGATCGGTGAAATCAACGCACATCCTCCATTTGCCATCGATTTCTTAACCATGACCACATCGTCGCCCACTGGGGTAGGAGATCTCCTTTATTATCCCCGCTTAGCAACTTTTCCACCTCTTCCTTGATGGCAATCTCTTTCTCCTGGGAGAAATATCTCGGATTTCTCGGTGAATGTTTTTGAAGGAGGGGTCATCGTTGATTTTATGGAGGATCACGTCCGCCGATGCCTCGCATATCTTCCACCCTCCAAGCGAACACATCGCAATTTGCTCTAAGGAACTCAATAAGTATCCTTCTTTCCTCGCCGTGAATTTCCAGCCCAACCTTAACCTGCTTGCTCGGGAAGTGGGGATTGATTACCACCTCCTCGAGCTCGTCGTTAGGTTGAAGGTCGCCGATTTCACGATTGTGCAGGAGTCAATGACAATAGTTGGGGGGTCAATTCGAGCTTCTGGCCGTTGTTGCCATTGAATATACGATTTCACGGTCAATCTCCCCTCTATTCCTCGATCAATATATCCTCCTCAACAGGGCAGCTAACCGCTTTGATTTTCTCGCTCATTTTGAGCTCCACCTTGTGGAATGGAAAGAAAGCATGCCAATTGGTACGGGTGGCGGCGGGAGTGCAAGGGCTTTCCCCTTCTTTGACTTGTCCTCGCCCTTTCCTCTCTATATTTTTGTCCTCGCCATCTATCTCGCGGCAGATGTCTCGCCTTTCGTTCTTTCCTTTTTTCCTCCAAAGGCTCTGAGGAATCTCCCGGCCGGTTCTTGATGGTAGCAACCCCGCCCGGGTGTTAAATTTCACCCTTTGGTGGGGACGGACGCAACTATTCCCAATTCGGCCCGAGCAGCTACGCCGAGAATGGCATTGTATTGGGAAGGAAGATCGACCACCATGAAAGTTATCTTGGCCGTCTTCTCGTACGGGTTTTTCTCCAATAGCTACGTCAAACACAATCGTCCCCTTTACCCTTACAAAGTGGTTTGTGAAGCCTTCGAGCATACCCGCATATGGAGCGAGATGTGCTTCCGTCATTCTCATTCCGATCAAAGTATGGTAATAGAGTATGTCGCGGGCACCCAAAAGATCTACCAACACACGGCCTATGTTTGCCCTGCTGATTCTCATTCGAGGGTGAGCGGCCGTGTGGAATGAAAAAGGGTGGAGGCAAGTTCACTCCTTAACCCAATTTCAAGCTCTTCCTCCGGGCCGTGGCGGGATGGAGAAAACCTTCTCTAATGTCCGAATTTGGAGAGACAATCGCCTACTAGCTGGGAGGTTCCTCCCCAATGGTTAATGTCATAGTCCCCAAAATCGTCATCATTATTATCTCTTTCATTCCCGCCTCGGTCCCCGCGTGTGTCGTGCCCGCCGCCGATCATTGTTATTGGGGCAGATTGTTTCCCTTAACCCACTCGGTTAGCTCCCGTTATTAATTTTCGCCGGATTACTCGCTTCACTGAAACAATCCTCGCTCCGTGCCCGCGGTCGTTGTGAAACTCACGTAATTTAAGTCTACTCCTCTCATTCGCTTTCGAAGCTACGGGGGAGGAGGAGGAAAGTCTCGAGGTTCTCATGATCACCACCCTTGGGTCGGTGAGCTCGTGTAAACCGCTTCGCCACGGCCTTTGAGCCTTTCCGATCCCCTACTCGTTTTGCCCCGATTATTGGTATGAGCAGGCTCGGGGTGGTCTCCCGGACTTGGCTTATCCTTTCTTTCGCAGGCTCGTGGAGCGGCACACTAGGCTCTTCGGCGGAGGCAATGGCCGAGGCCCTTTCATACATTTCCTCCATCGATTTAGGTTTGCCGGAGGCAAAATTCATTTTGAGGAAGGAGTTACCGAGGCCGCCCTCAAAACATAGTCTCGATATCCCCTCGTCCAGTGTCCACAATCTCCTCGCTCACCTTCCCCGAACCGGGATATATAATCTTTGTAGGCTCATTCTGGTGCCTCGCTTGACACGGACAAGATCTGCTTTGGTCTAGCGGCACACTCGCTCCGCAAAGGCATCGAGGGAAGAGGACTCGAATCGACCGAATGATCGGATACACCGGGGCTTCGAGGGCTAGCATCCAAGATAGGGCCTGCCAGCTGAAGGTCGCAGCCAAAGCTTTGCACATCACCGACTCATCCGCGGAGAATAAAGCCATCTCGGCCCTCAAATCTTCCCATATGACTCTTGGCATTTTTGGATCCGTCATAGGTGTCCATCTCGGGGGGTTTGCTTCTTCCGGACGGTGCCCGCGCAATTTTATCGCCGAAGGCGTCCATAGTGCGGCCACACTTCGGGGCGCCTTTCGATGGGTTTCCCACATCTTCTCGCATGAATTCCACAAACTCGGGTTCTCGATCATCAACCTTTTGCTTTTTTAGCTCGCTGGAGCCACGGCCTTTCTCTTGGGCCGGAGCTATGGTCTCGGTTGACTTCGTACGGCGATTTGATCGTGCCTCTTCCCCTTTCCTCGCTATCATCTACGCACCACGCTCCGTCCGGCCTGGCCGTCCGCGCCAAGGGCCGGGTCAACCTTTGCTCCTCTCTACACCTTGACTAGCAAGCGAGTGTGCGGGAGCTCGCTGGGAGAACCTTGTGACCTCGAGGGAACCGTAGCCCTCCATCGGCCTCTATTTCAAATATTTCCATCTCCGCGTCGTTGATGGCCACGGCCTCCGCGACTCGCCTTGGATTTGGGAGGCTAGGATTTCCTTCCTTCTCAGGATTTGTTCTGGGAAAGTGGGGTGCCGATTGGTGTTTTTTATGCGAGCTTGGGGAGTTTTTGGGCTAGTGTTTAGTAGGGCTTGGGCTTTCAAAGACGTGCTTCCTGCTAACCTAAGTGGAGAACTCGTTGAGCCGGGGATTTTGAGGCCGAGAATGGGCCCCCATTCTCGTTGAAGACAGAGTTGGTTTGCCTTTCCCTATCGTTGTTGGAGGGTTCGGCTTGGTTCTCCTCCTCTACGGTTAAATGACCAAAGATTTTTTAATTTGAGACATGTCTCGTAATGGTGAAAATAATCGAAAAGAAGTGTCTTTTTGACAAAGGTTGTTTAGACTACAAGGCGTGTTCGAAAACAAAAGTTTTAAATGGGAAAAACTTAGTGATGTAAAATAGAAGAGCCTTTCTAAGATCGAATTTGTTTAGGACACGTGAGGTGCCTCAAAACAAAGGATTTTTAACGAGAAACGAAAGAAAGTCTGCTTCCGGCAATGGAACCACCGATGACGCCACAGCCTTTTCTGGGGTCGGAGCGGTTCAAGGATATCTCGGCTAGGATATATTTGGTGGTTTTCAGGTACCTAGATCACAACACAAACAAGCACCGTTAAGGTCAAAGTTGGAAGTTACTCCAACTCTGGCCTCGGGTGTGAGAGTAAGAATACTAAGTAATAAGGCTTTCAATACCTTCGAGTGTGCGTGTGGTTAGGTTTAGAGAGTAAAAAGAGCTTACTCAATTGTATATGAAACTTACCTTGCCTGTGGGGTAAAGGCCTTCTATTTATGTGCAATGCCACGGTGCTTGGCTGAGGTAAGCACGAGATCACCCTGGGGGCACTTGTATTTGACCGCCTACACGTGTCCGCAGCCTAATTGGTCCCGTGGGAGGGAATATTGATCGTCTGTGGACATGGCCGAAAGGGACATGAGCCGCAGAGCCGCTTATCGCATTAAATGGAATAGTAGGCGCCGGACCGAGCCGCATTGAATGCGTGATTGGGAGCCTAAGTGGCCCGTCGGGAGCGCAAGTTCTGGCTTGCTCGCAAGGCTTGATATTTAACCTGGAAGGCCTTACGCTGCGGCCAACGCTGCCAGCCCGCGGCCAAAGATATATGACGCGAGCACGATTGGATGCGGCATGACTCATGCGGCATGCATCCGGGGCCGAGTAGGGTTTCAAGGGTCCTCGACGGGGACGAACCGAGGAGGGACACGGTCTTGACCACAAGGGCCTATTTGTCCGCGGTCTTCCCTCCAATGGCCCAGAACCGCCACGTCACTCTGCTCTTCGATCAGTATCGAGCCACAGCCTGATCCAATAGATCCGGGCTCATCAGGTATAATAGCGCACGAATATGGGTAATGTTAAGCATGGATGTCCGTAGAATTATGAATCTCACCCGATTATTTATAATTTTGTTATGTCCCCCCGGGGTTATGGAGCCCATAACCCAAAGTGAAGAAAAGGGTTGGGAAATTATAAAACATATGAAACGCTGTCGTAGTAGAGTGAAATTAAAGAATCCCCATTTTCAGATCGGAAGTGCTTTTCTTTATATTTTGTTGGTTGGAAACTTGGGGGAGTGTGCAAAGTTTGATTAAACCTGTGAATTTTAAACATCAAAATCCCCAAATTTTTGAAATCAAAGAAAGGATCAAATTTCTAGGGTTTAAATAAACTGAATATTTCTCAAATTAGAATTATTGCCAAGTTAATGGAGGAGAACACGACATCGAACTCACCGAAGAAGGATGAAATACAGCCCGAAGAAGAAAGCAACGCCATTGAGCAACCACTGATATCTCCGACGAGTGCCGCCGGAGGCGGTGGTGGATGGGGCGGCTGGGGGTTTTCTGTTTTCACAGATCTTCAAAAAGCTGCTGCTGTAGCTGCCGAAGAAATTTCTCGCAATGTAATCTCTCTCTCTCTCTCTCTCTCTCTCTCTCTCTCTCTCTCTCTCTCTTCCTTGAAATGCTGCAATTTTGCCCACCATTGCATTTGTTGTAATTTTAATCTTGTAGTTGCTCAATATAATTATGTATATGTGTTTCCAACTTTTGGGTACCAGTTGACTATGAATCTTTGATTTGCTTTCCATTTCCTTTATTCAAATACCTTAAAAATGGAATTAATCAGATCTACTAGTTTATTGTGTGTTCTTGGATAACTTATTATGTTAATTATAGATTTTTATGAGTTTAACATGATGTTTATGAATGGATATACCTCAGTCCCTCCCTGAGAACTGAAAAGAAATGACATGCTTTCTCCTACCATTCGAATCATTCCTATTAGTAAGGTTGCACGATCTTGAATTGCAACCAATTATATTTTGTTTGAATTTGTTACTCTAGATTGTTGGACTGTCTTATATATCAATGCTCATGATTGAAATTTAGCCCTGATGGGGGTCTACATCCAGAGGCTACATTCTGAAAACTTCAATTTTATCTATGATGTTAAATTTTCTGATGTCAATATCATTTCATGCCTGTCAGCCTTCGAAAACGGCGTAATGTTAGTTCTTATTAGAATATGCTTCCTATGATATCCCCTCCATCCGAAAGAAATAGTTTCACTTTCTAGTTTTGTCTGTCTCCGTAAGAGTCTTATTTCTTAAAATAACATTAATGATGAAACTTCCAATAATAACCTTTTATAGATTCCAGATTTCGTTGCCGAGAAATTGCCACTAGCTATCGGCACCGTTCTCGACTGTCAGAATTCAATTAGGAACAGTCTGAACAAGGACGGGGGGGGGGGAGAGTGAGAGAGAGAGGTAAGACTGTAAGTGGTTTGGTTTGGTTTGATTTAGTTACAAACCTCGACGTAATAATGTTGCGTTTGTGTGCCATACCAAAAAGGACAAGAAAATAAATGAGTTCTTCTAGTGCAATTGAAAGTTTCATACAAAAGTGAAAATCTAATTTTAAAAAGTTTCATTTCTATCCTTTTCATAATCTATTTTTTTTCTTTATGTTGAAAGGACTCTCTTTTGGGACAGGTAGTATATGCTATGGAATTGAACATGTGACTGGTTCTGCTACTCTTGTATGTCAAAGTTGTCGGCACCCGTTTTTAAGTGAAGCCAAATACAAATGTAACTTGAGTAAACATACAACTAATTTAGCTCTGCGGTAAGCTAGCATATTTAAAAGGATTTTTCCTTTTTTTTTGAAATTTTCTCCTCCTTTGGTGACCATAAGGTCACGGGTTCGAACCTTGGCGAACAGCCTCTTGGCAATTGTCAGGGGAAGGCTCTAGCAAATGGTTCCCTCTCCCAACCCCCGCAAGGCGGGGAGCGCTTGGCGCACCGGGGTTTGCCCTTTTTTTTGAAATTTTCTCGAAGGAAGATCACATAATCTCCTCCACGGTAAATATATTAAAAAGGGTTATAGTGTGTGATGTTAATTAGTCTGATCCATCAAATGATTTCCTCTCTTGCTACAACAACAACAACAGCAACATTACCCCAGTGCCGCAAAGGCTCCCACATACGGTGGGGTAAGGGGGGTTGGATGTACGCAGTCTTGCCCCTATATTAAAGCACACAGAGGATGTTTCCGGATGACCCATGATGAAAATTGCGTCAAATTGTATGGACTGACTGCAGCTTCATAACAAAGAAGCTCGGACAGTTTAGTGAGCCATTTCGCTTTATTCCATCATATTCCCAAGCCAAAAAGTAGTGAGTTTTGGCTCCATTGGAAAAGTTCTTATTGGATCTTCTTCGTCAGACTATAGAGGTCCAGTAAATAGGTTCTTTTGTGCAATTCTAGGAGATTATTGACATAGTTACAGTATGCACTCAACAAGTTTTTTTTTGAAACTTGAATAGAAAGTTTCTGTCTTCAGGAAGTGATCCTGGATGCTCGAATTGACCAGAATATTGCCTCTATTTTTGCTCATATTGAGCTGTTAGTATTTGCATTTATTGGATATTTTGGTTTTGACTTTAGGACCTATCCGTGAATTCACCATCTATCTAATACTCTTTTCCTCCTTCTCTTTGTTTATACAGAGTAGTATCCTGATTTCACCTTCAGTAACTTCAGGTATTGATGTTGACAGTTTAGCATATCTGCTATAGTTATCTAAGTAGTGCCTTTGCTTATGCAGGCTGTTGAGGCTGCTAAGACTGCAGCAAAGAGCATTTCTGAAATGCAAACCATGGCTGAAGACTCCGAATCCTCCAAGGAAGATGAGACAGAAGCATCTGATAAAGAAGAGGAAAGTGAAGATGAAGAGGACAAGCGACGTAAGGCTGCTCTGGACAAACTAGGGAAAGCGAGTGAAGATACACTTCTTGGCCAGGCAAGTCATGAGTATGAATTTTAAGTAGCATGGTGAGATACCTGATAAGGTGATGTTATGTAGTGTGCTCTACTTTTAGTTAAATTTCCATTTAACATGGTTGCACATGGTTTCATTGTTCTTAAGCATCACTAAATCCTTACGAGCAAGCTTCTGTTTTCACACCCCTTTTAACCCTATTAACTCATTTGCATGGGAAGTGATGAAATTCTGTTCTGAAGTATTGCAGCCAGTGGTGTTGTATTTTCCTACTTTTGTCTTTCAACCAGTTTTTCTGGGCACCCGTGACGTTTTCTTGTAGTTGATTTCAGTATTCTGTTTTAACACGAATTTCTGTGTCGGCATAATGTCCAGAAATGCATTCGCTTTAGTGATTTTGTTTGAATTCTTCTTTTAAAGTGATTTTGTCGTTTTGACCAAGTGCTTGACTGCTTATCTTCAACTTTCTTGCAGGGCTTGAAGGTTATTGACAGTTCTGTGGAGAATTTTGCTTCAGGAGCTTGGAGTGCTTTAGGGAATGCATGGAAAGGGGGTTCCAGTTTTGTTAACAAGTATGTCGGCATAGCGCTTGTAGTTGCTATCTTTATAATATATGTCTAACCTCCATCACAAATTGTGTTCTGGCACTGGCACCTAAAGCATTAGACCTGCATCAGATCATGATCCCTGCACTCCTTTTATCACTGACATGATAATTATGTGATTGAGATCAAAGATTTTATTATGAGGTTGTCATGTTGGTTATTTTTTTCCATTGTTTTCTCACCTCTTCTTTGACGAGCCCATACGTCTATTCATGTTAGCCGACCCCAAATCATTTTGGGACTAAGACTTTGTTGCTGTTGTTGTTGTTGTTTGTCATGTTGGTTATTTTTGTTTTTTTTTAACTTGATAGGTTAGAAAATTCTGCTGTAAATCTTGCTGAATCTATACAACAAGGGGGTTTGCCTGCTGCCGGTTCTGTTGCACCATCTCTGATAGAGGTTTGCAAACACTTGCAGTCTTTCTTTTTGTTTTATTTTCTTAATATGTAAAAGGCATTCTGATATTCTCTTCTGAGTTTAGCTCTATGATTTCTTACTTTGGGTTTTGCATTACAGACTGGAAAGGCTTTTACTACGAGGGGAATAAAAGTGCTCGAGCATGTTGGTAAAGAAACCCTGGATCTTTTGATTGCAGAGACGGGTATGGAAGTTGACAAAAATGGTGAGCAGGGTGGACAGCTTACAGATGAGGATCAAATGTTTGAAGAAGTGACATTTGACCGGTGCTTTTACATATATGGAGGTCCAGAGCAGTTGGAGGTCACTTGACTTTCTTACCTTTAATATTAGAAATGGGAAAAATATTTGAAATGTGGTTTAAATGAAACATTGAGAATTGATGAATTACAGGAACTCGAGGCGTTATCCAGCCATTATGCCCTAATATTCAACAGAAGAAAAGCAAAGTTGTCAGCTGAGCAAAAATCTGTGTATGATGGAAAGCTTAAACAGGTGCAGGAAATTTTCAGTCCGAGTACTGAAACAGATGGAAGCAGCATTGAGTTAGAAAAAGGAAAGAAGGTGGAGACAAGAGCTGAAGGCACAATTGATGAGATAAAGAATTTTCATGACTCAAGTGTCAGCAAGGCAGCGGAAATGGCTGCAGGGTGATATTTTCTCACTCCATTCCTCTTTTGTCTCTTACAGAAAGTGAAAAAGCATCTGTGAACTATACATGTTTACCATATTTTTGTCATTTTGACCATGGTTTAGTCATCCAAGTTTCTAGTTACCAGTTGAAAATCCATCCGTCATGATTTGTCATTGTTCACTTGAAAGCATTAACTCGGAATCCTTTGAGAACTGTCAATTTTGCAGAACCCATGCTTCATTAATCGCAATATAGGCAAGTGCAAAAGATACCCCTCCGTCCCAAGTGCTTTATTTCGGATATATTTTGTCCCATAATGGGTGTCCCTTTTGCGATGAAGTTACTACACTTACCTTTGCAATCTATCATCTCTCATCCCGCACTGCGATATAACAGTACAAACACTTGGGGCTACCAAAATGGCCTAAAATTAAACAATCTTAACTGTTGCAAAAACTTATATAGGGACACTCAATTTAGGACGGTGGGAGTAGCATTTGTAAAATAAACCATTTTGAAGCCATATCATAACTTTTTACTTTGTTTTCTTCCTTTCTGTTCTGTTTTGGTCTTGGTTAGAGGTTAACATGTTCCAGTTGGTTGTTACTTGTTAGTGTGAGTGTAACAATTCTTGCCGTTGAGACCCTTATGGAAGATGTTCGTTATGTTCTCCTGCATACCTTGAAGATAAATTTTACAAGTTGTATATAACCATATTTCCAGCTCCAAATCATGAACGTCGAATTGATTTTCACAATATCCATTCTCATATATGTGCGCTCCTCGGCCGATTTGATATTATCGAGTCTGGTGTATTTACTAACCCTGTGATATTTGCAGCTTTGCCAATGCTTTGGCAGGATTGGGTCCAACTGATATAATTCAAAGAACTGCAGGCAGACTAGATTCTCTACACTCAGAGGGAGTTCATGTATGAATCTCTAGTGGTTTCTGCTTAATACATGTGTAAAACTCCAACGAAATGACTACTTTCAGATATCTAATGTTTTTTTTGTGTGAAATTTTGACGTAAATGCAGAGACTTTCAGAGATGTGCTGTCTTGCCGTATCTCAATTGTTGATCCTCGCGCAATCAGTCATATCTAATGCAAAGAAAGATCAAGATAATGATGAGGATGAGGATGTAGTGAACCTTGATTGGCCTGAAGATTCTGTTGAAAAAGCCAAGATAATTAGGTCAAAGGCGCAGTCAATGACTGGAAGTTTGGAGGCAGTTTCCATCAGCTTTATAACAGGTATACTCATTTCACACTTTCTTCTCGTATCTTGTAATTTTCAAAATCCATATACTCCCTCCCTCCCGGAAAGTTAGTCCCACTTTTTCATTGTTAATTTGAATGAACTTTAAGCTATAATTTAGGTTACTTTAAATTATCCTAATGAAAATTTAAAACTTATTATTGATACACCATTATTAATTTGCCCTTTTTCATCTTTTTTTTTTCACGACGACCCATATGAGGATTCATGTTAGCCGACCCCAAATTATTTTGGGACTAAGGCTTTGTTGTTGTTATCGATACATCATTATAAGTATTATCAATAACAATTTTTAGATTCTCATCAGAATAACTAAAAATAATCTAAATTATTGCTCAAAGTTCATTCAAACTAAACATGAAAAAAGAGAATAACTTTCAGGGACGGAGGGAGTATTATAAGTCCTAACGTTAATTTTTTGATCAGGCATATCGGACGTAGCTGAAGCTTATGCAGCAGCAATCAAAGGAGCTACTGCTAATTCAGACGAACATATTCCAGAGAAGTTAATTCAGGACAAATCAAAATCATTTTCTGAGAATCTGGGAATTAATCGGACAACAGCCATGGGTAAACTTCAAGATGGTCTTCAGTACTTGTCTTATGTTGTCCTTTCAACCTCAATTCCTTCTGCTTGAGAACTCCACATCTTATAGCCAAATATTAGATTCTATTGTAAATAATTGTTCTATTAACCTTAATCCCTGATGTTCTTTTTATCGTTGAGGTTGCACTCTTCCAGTTAACGGAATAACCGTGTTATCTGTTAGAATCTTTGTTAAAGTTGGGACAACTATACAATTCCAAGTGATGAACAGTTTGCTTTCCCACCCTTTTTAAAAGGGAAAGAACAATAAATTTGGCATCAGCCTAAGGCATTTTTGTTGTTTCTTTCTTCCCATGTGATTATGCTGTATTTTCTAGCCATTTCCCTTTCTTGAGAAGGTGACAGTTTCCTTTACTTTTCCTGTGATTTTACTAAAAATGATGTTGGTTTGAAATATTTAATGTTGGGGTCCTGTTAATTAGAGAATTTGGATCTGTTTTATGTCAGTGACATTTGATTGTATGGCAGTTGGAGGATTGTCGACTGTTAGATTGATTTTCAAGGGTTTGATCGTATTTTTCCTTTCAAACCCCTAGCGGGGAGGTCTCAATTTGAATTAAGAAGATGTGAGCCCTTGGATGTGGTCCCGAAACATGTAATTCCGATTCCCGTATTAACCTAACCCAGCCAGGGCCAGGGGTATTTTGGTCAAAGAGGAATAACATTTCGGCAGGCAGTGATGCATGGCACAGAAGCTTCCAACACAAAGACACTTGACTTGACCTAACACCAACCATCCAGTCCTAACATAGACATCTCAACAATGGCAAACAAAAAACATGTCCAGATTCAATGTATTCACCCTACCCTACAACTTTAAGTATATACCAAATTAACCTTAACTTCCTCACTATCAACTTGTAGCCATGGGAGAAGTAGATCCAGCTTTCATTCAAGAACCAGAACACAGGCCTAAACTATCCACCACTGAAGCCGAAGGCATCCCATTGATCGATCTCTCTCCGCTAACCTCTCCGGCTGATCCCTCCGATCCGACGGCCAAAGAAGCTTTAGTCGCCGAAATACGCGAAGCCAGCAAAAACTGGGGATTTTTCCAAGTGATCAACCATGGGGTACCCTTAGAAAAGCGGGAAAAACTCGAGTTGGCTGCCAAAGAATTTTTCTGGCAGTCGACCGAGGAGAAGAGGAAGGTGAGGAGAGATGAAAAGAATCCGTTGGGGTTTTATGATACAGAGCATACAAAAAATGTCAGGGATTGGAAACAAGTGTTTGATTTTACAGTCAATAATCCTACTTTGTTTCCGGCTTCTCATGATCCTGATGATCATCAAGTAACAGAGTATTGCAATCAATGGCCTCAGCATCCACCACATTTAAGGTATATTTACAGATTATGCATTTCTTGGTTTTATTTAGCAGAAATTGATTATCAAATATGAATGACTTCTACGTTGATGTTGAAGCTGAGGGCCAGAGTAACACATTCTGGCCATGAGCTAAAGCAGAGCAGGAGAACTCCCGCTGCTGCAGTTTCAAATTCAGAAGAAACAACTGATTTTCCTTTCTACTACTTTGTCTTAATTAATAAGTCACCATATACTCCCTCCGTCCCAAAATGATTGTCCCACTTTTTTTGCTTTTATTACGAAGGAACTTTGAACAATAATTTTAGGTTTATTTAACTATACAAATGAAAATCTAAAACTCATTATTGATACACCATCAATAATACTATCAATTGCAAGTTTTAGATCTTCATTTGTATAATTAAATCAACCTAAAATTATTGTTCAAAGTTTCTTCGTAATAAATGCAAAAAAAGTGGGACAATCATTTTGGGACGGAGGGAGTATTAATTTTTCGCAAGAATTCATTTTTTCATATCTATAGATGAATATAAAGTTAATTTTCCACCTACAAGTGTTGAAGGGTAATTTGTGAAACATTAGTTACAAGAACTTCTTTAGCCCTACTTCAAGTTTAAGTTAATAGTGTTGTCCAAGCAGGGAAATAAGTGAAGAATATATCAAACAAGTACAAAAACTATCATACAAGTTGCTGGGACTCATATCACTCAGCTTAGGCTTGCCAGAAGATAGACTGCACGGATTCTTCAAGGACGAAACCAGCTTTATACGCCTCAATTACTATCCCCCTTGCCCTGCTCCTGATCTTGCTCTTGGTGTTGGTCGACATAAGGATTCTGGTGCCTTGACTATCCTAGCTCAAGACGACGTAGGCGGACTCCAAGTAAAGCGGAAAAGTGATGGGGCGTGGATTCGTGTTAAACCCACTCCTAATGCCTATATCATCAATGTTGGTGACATCATTCAGGTAATCTGAGGTTAGCGCAGTCGGACTGAATAGAAGTCCGAATTATATACTCCCTCCGTCCCAATCTAAATGTCCAAACTTTCCTTTTTGGGCGTCCCATTGAAAATGTCCCATTTCCAAAAAAGGAAAGTTTTTTTCACTATTCAACCCACTCATTCTCTCTCCTACTTTACTTTTACACTCACAACATTCTCTCTCCTAACTATTCCTCTCACTCATTCTCTCTCCTATTTAATTTTTCATACTCACAACATTTAAACTTTTTCTCTTTCCTACCTCACTTTTTCTCTTTCCTACCTCACTTTCCTTAATTCCCGCGCCGGACCCATTTTTGGACATTTAGATTGGGACGGAGGTAGTAGTATTTACATTTTATAGTAGTAACATAGGTTATATCTTATAGTACGTGTGCTACATTTGGCGTAAGATAGCATGTACTCCCTCCATCCCAAAATTATCTTCCCACTTTTATTTGCCGTTGAACTTTGAGTTGTAGTTTTAGGTTAATTTACGTATCCTAATAAAAATCTAAAACTTGTTATTGATAATATCGTTTATGGTGTATCAATAAGAAGTTTTAAATTTTCATTAGTATGATTAAATCAATCTAAAATTATTGTTCAAAGTTCATTCGTAGTATTAAGGACAAAAAAGTGGGAAGTTCATTTTGGGAGGTAGTATTATAAATGAGTTACATCTTATAGTAATGGACTTATGTGTAATCAGACCGCAGAGGCCCCAAATTCTATTTATGGCTGTCGCGTTCGAGAATCTTGGTGTGTAATGGAATGGTTTTGTTATGTGCAGGTTTGGAGCAATGATAGTTACGAGAGTGTGGAGCACAGGGTAATGGTGAATTACGAAAGAGAGAGGTTTTCAATCCCGTTCTTTGTGAACCCTGCACATTATACTAATGTGGAGCCGCTAGAGGAATTAGTAAATGAGAAAAACCCGGCCAAGTATAAGCCTTATAACTGGGGAAAGTTCTTGACTGCGAGAAAAAATAGCAATTTCAAGAAGTTGAATGTGGAAAACCTCCAGATTTATCACTTTAAGGTATCGGAGTAGCGGGGGTTTGTTCTGTAACTTAATCAATGGCTAAGTTGTTCACCTTTCAGCTTCTGTACAACAAAATCTGGTTCTGCAATCTTTGTTGTATAAGAAGGTAATATGAATAAAAGAACCCCTTGTTTGTTGATGGAGAAAAATTCCTCTAGTAATAAAAACCGAGCAAGTGTACTCACTACCGGTGTAGTAATATGCACAAGCAGGGGTCGAACCACAGAGACTCGTTGGTTTTAACAAGTAAATTTAATTAATGCAAAAAATAACAAAGATGGGATTTTTGATTTGGATTTATTAACTAAATTAATAAAGCAAGAAATTAAGCTAATGAATTAAAGAAAGCAAGAAAACAAGAAACAACGAATTTAATCAGATCAAAGAAATTCACGGATTGGATTTCATATTCATCTTCATTCTATGCTAGATTTATCATGATAAAATTAACAATCTTGTTCAAAGATTCGTTCACTTAATTTAAGGGTTGGGACGTTCGATGTG
Source organism: Adenophora triphylla var. japonica (assembly GCA_022495995.1). Classification (NCBI taxonomy): domain Eukaryota; kingdom Viridiplantae; phylum Streptophyta; class Magnoliopsida; order Asterales; family Campanulaceae; genus Adenophora; species Adenophora triphylla. Next base: position 142,268 of record JAFEMH010001927.1, on the reverse strand, counting down.
CGGATTGCAACCCTCTTATTTCTCTCCTATTGTAGATTCCGCTAGGTCAAAACAATAATCAAGAAATTCATTAAGAACAATGAGAACATATGAATCTAGATTCTCTTGTATTCCGCTAGGTCAACAATCAAATCCAATTGATGAAATAGTGGCCTAAATTATGAACAATCCACGCTAGTGCAACTATTCAAAACCTAACAATTAAAGGTTAAAATAGAATTAAAACCTAAAATTGAATTTAGATATCTCATCAAACATGAACAAGAAAGTTTTGGAAAATTATACTAGCATAGAAATCCGACGAATATTACATCCAATCCATGAAAAGGAATTTAGCTACTCATAATAAAAATTACAAAAATAAAATAAAACATAAACCTGAATTGAAACGGAGACGGAGGAAGTAATTTTGTTCTTCTCTATTTTGCACAGTACCACGGCATGAATCAATAATACAAAATCCTCCTCTTTTATAATGCCACAGCTTGAATCAAAAAAAATACCCTAGGCTGCAAACGTTGGATGACCATTAAACAAGGCCCATTACCAAGCCCAATTCGCCCCTAAGCCCGACTCGTGCTAACGAGTCGTGAAGAAGGGCCCCAGTCGTTCTGATTCATTGTATTGTTTCACAGTGATCACAAGCCAAACACTGCCTAGGCCTTGTTCCATGAAGTGGCCGGCCACTTGCCTCAGCATGGCCTTGTTTTATAACATTTGTTATTCGGTTCGTTCCCACAATTGCCAAGTCCACTTTGACCACCGTAATGACTTCTTTTGCACTTCGCTCTTTGGGATTTTATTTTTCATTTAATCCCACGAATTTTTAGAAATCAAATTCATCCAAAAATTCCATATTTCCAATTTAGTCCCTGGATTTTCCAATAATTCCAATTTAATCCAAAAGCTTCCAAATGTCAGTTTTGTCCCCGATTTCAGCATTATTGCGCTTCAGCCCCTGAACTATCAAAACACTAACAAAATACATTAAATTCTCAAGGTTTCGAACAGAAAATAAGCTTAGGAACATATCTTTTGGATGGGTAAAACCACATCCATCAAATACCCCCAAACTTATCTTTTGCTCGTCCTCGAGTAAAACAAAACAAAACTACTACTTTAACAAATAAAAACAATCAACAGAAAATATTTTTGATATGTTCTCAATATATATAAGGTTGCCGGTCAAACAAGTCTCAGATTCTCACATAATATGCTAAACAAGTGCCAATAAGAATATGCAATTACAATTACATTAATGCATCTAACCCACAATTTTCCACCTCGGCCTGAATGATGAATGAAATATGGAAGATCATGATCACTAAGATAAGATTGTTTATGGGATCACTAACACATGCTCTAAATCACAGATTACAATACAATTATATACACAAGGATGCTCATATGCATGATTACACACTTGTCAACCCGATTACTCAATATTGAACAAAAGTATGGCTCAAAGTTAAATCCACAACAAATGTGGGGCTAGGCTCACGGGTGCAAATGAAGGAGTAGACATACAAACACAAGAATGTGAAATTAAAAACCTTCCATTGCAATACTCCTTCCTGAATTTTAACTTTTCCGCTCACCTTTGTTTCCCCAATGCTTCAACCCCCAAACTAGAACTTTGTTCATACTTTATACACTTGGGGTTGAACACATTCCCTCTCTCAAAATAGGTCACTAATCAAATATACTTCACAACATTAGGGGGCAAAAATTTTTCTTTTCTTTTTTTTTTTTTTTTTTTTTTTTTTTTTTTTTTATTTTTTTTTTTTTTTTTTTTTTTTTTTTTTTGATTATTTCTTACCCCCTTTTTTTTTTTACAATACATATCCACTTCACAATTTTTGACCTTCCTCACTCATTCCCATAATTTCCCCCATGTAACCCCCAAACTGATCGTTTCTAATTCCACATTCTTGCAAAGGTGGGATAAACCTATTCTAGGTGTCAAGGGTTAGGGATTAGGCATCAAATGAAGGCGAATGGTGGTCTAGATGTTCCATTCTTTCTAACCGGCTCAAAAGGGATCAAGTGACAATTTATATATATAGTGACGAGAAAGTCAAAGGCTTACAAGAGGGTTGTCAAAGAAAGATAAGCCATAAATACCAAGTAATCTATTGATTTGTTATTGACAAGCATGCAATCATGTTCTAGGACCCCCGAGAATGTCAAAGTGAACCCATAAAGGACACCTAAATTAATGACCATGATCAAGAAATAAGATGGAAGTGAATGGTGGTGCAATTGTGTTTTACATGTATTAATGCAATTCTAATTAACATATTCAAATTGGCACAAGCTAGCAAAACTCAATCAAAATCCCTCAAATCATCACGGACGTTGGCCAACTTCCAAACATATAAAGAGAACAAAAATTTTAAATTTTTCTATTTTTTTGGAGGGTGACACTATATACACTCCCCTATAAACCCACAAACTCGGAGAGATATCTACCCCCAAACTCAAAACATGCTATGTCCTCATAGCAAAGAGAACAAAAACATGTCTCGGGTTCAAAGGGCGATATGACACAACAAAGCAAATAAATAAAGCAATAAAACATACCTACTTGGGTTGCCTCCCACTTAGCGCATTTGTTTAAGGTCGTTAGCCCGACCATTGCTCCCAACTAAATGGGATTTGATGTGACCGCATTCATTTTGGCCTTGGCTTTCCTTCCCTTGGCCCACTTCGCACATTCTCGGGCACAAATGCCCACAACTTTCCACAAAAATTCACCCTTTGTTATAAGCTCGGGTGGGGCCCAAGAAACTTTTCGAACCTTTTTCTTGCTCTTTTTCTTTTTCTTCAATTTCTTTTTCTTGGGGACCTCTCCCCCAAACTCATTTGGTGCCTTATTCTTATCACAATCAAGCACCTCCTTTTCCTTCACATCATTGCAAGCATCCTGCACATTCATCTTGACGTACAAAGCATCAGAAATATCAAGAGAGCAACACTCTTCTATTTTAGCACATGAATCAATATAGGTAGACTTGAGTGGAAAGAAAGATTTCAATGGGGACACCGACCCCTTTTTGGATCGGTCTAGGGGGTGATACGGGCCATCACAAGAACCAAGATTGTCAGCCTTATTTTTCACGGCACACAAGTGGGAACCCGCACTATCCCTAGATTTCTCACCGTCATTTGGCACAACTTCACAATTATCAACATAAGAACAAACCTCTCTATCCTCACTCGGATGGTTCATGGCATCAAACACAGAAATTTCAATTTTCTCACCTGCCACTGTCATAGATAGTTTGCCATTCTTCACATTAATAATGGTGTTGGTCGTCGCCATGAAGGGTCTCCCAAGTAATATGGGTGAATCCCGGCGACTTCCTTCACCTCTTGGCATTTCAAGCACAACGAAATCAACAGGCACAATGAATGAATTTACTTGAACTAAAACATCCTCCACAATGCCCACAGGTCTTTTAATGGACCGATCCGCAAGTTGTAGGGCCATTGTGGTGGGTTTCAATTCGGGTAAACCCAACTCCTCATATAAATAATATGGCAACAAATTAATGCTGGCCCCAAGATCCAACATCGCTTTTACCCCCTTTGACTCCCCCATAGTAATAGATATCAGAAAACTTCCGGGGTCTTTTAATTTGGGTGGAAGACAATGTTGCACCACTGCGCTAGCATTTTCATTCATCACTATTCTCTCATCTGTCCCATACCTATGTTTCTTGGAATTTAATTCTTTGAAAAATTTGGAATAAGCAGGAATATTTTTTATCACATTGAGTAAAGGGATATTGATGTTCACCTTAGAAAACATGTTCATCAATTCCGACATCTGCTTATCCAATTTATGTTTTAAAATCCTTCCAGGAAACGGTACGGGAGGTACATATGGCATGGGGGGTGGAGAGTTAACTTTAGAATTTTCCCCCATGTCACTTGTACTCTTATCACAACCAACTTCATTTTTATCCACATTAGCATTATTTTCTCCAACAGGAGGGGGAGAAGAAGATGAAGGAGATATTACCTCACTACCTACCTGTTTGCCATTTCGGAGAGTGATAATGGCATTTGCTTGATGAGGTTGGCTAGGAAATGTCCCGGCCTTATTACTTTGTAGGGCGGTAGCTAGTTGCCCAATTTGGGTCTCCAACTTCTGAATGGCAGCTTCATGGTTCTTGGAAGCTTGTTGATTTTCCGCCCTCAATTGATTATTTTCAGCTTGCAATTTTTCCATGGCCACTTCCCACGGTTCCCTTTTATGCTCATACTGTACCGGTGGAGGTTGAGGATGGAGAGGCTTATTTTGTTCTTGATTGCCCCCATGAAAAATTTGGGTGTTGCCTCCACCCCGGGTTGTATGTGTTTGAATAAGGGTTATTGTTTTGAGGGAACCGGCCAAATCCTTGCATTGCATGTGTCTGCTCGGGGTTAACCAAAGAAACCACTTTGACACACATTAGTAGCATGAGTGTTAGGACCACAATTAGCACAAAAATCATTTACAAGATGAGCAAGTAGAAGGCATAGCGTAAGAAGAAGCATTTTGTAAAGCTAACTTATCAAATCTTTGGTTCAATAATGCAAACTGCTTGGCCCACTCGTTGTTTAGCCCTACCTCATTCACTCCCCTTGTTGCCCCCCTAGATCCCTTTTGTTGAGAGTTTGCACTCAACATCTCAAATAGTTCTTGACATTGTTGGACAGTCTTTGTCCCCAAACTACCTCCCCGCCGCATTATCAACCATGGATTGGTATTCGGGGATAAAGCCCCATAGAAAGTTTGATGCAAAGCATAGAAGCGTGGAAGTTATGGTGGGGGCACCGAATTTGCAACATTTTAAACCTATCCCATGCATCGTGGAAGGCTTCCCCGCTTCCTCGAGCAAATCCCATAATTTTAACCCTAAAATTTGTCAATGCATCATAAGGGTAAAACTTAGTGAGAAAAACATCATGTAAAGCATCCCAAGTAGCGATGCTACCGGGAGGAAGTAATAATAGCCAAGTTTTGGCTTTGTCTTTTAATGCATAAGGGAAGCACTTCGCCTCAAGTGCTCCGAGGTGACACCCTGTTTTGTAGGGAACCCACTCAAGGTAGACATAAATTCTCTCAAAACGCTAACGCATCCTCACCAAGAAGGCCATAAAAATTAGGAATCATGTTAAAATATTGGCCTTTGATCTCATAAGCTAGTGCTGCATCGGGCAACACTATGCACGACACCGATGTGTCGACTCTTGGCCTAGCAAAGGCATTCATGACTTGATCCGCCATCACAAAATTAAATTCTTCTTCTTCCTCGGTGGAAGAAGTTTCCAACTCACTTAATTCTTCTTCTCGTCCCGACGAAGTATCGTACTCGCTTGACTCTTGGATGTGGGGAATGCCTCTATGAGTCTCTCAATATTCTCGTTCAAAGGAACCAACATTAGGGTTCCAAGGAACGTCTACCAAACATGCACCGATTAAATTAACTTGTTAAAAATCACAACAAGTCCCCGGCAACGGCGCCAAAAACTTGATGGAGAAAAATTCCTCTAGTAATAAAAACCGAGCAAGTGTACTCACTACCGGTGTAGTAATATGCACAAGCAGGGGTCGAACCACAGAGACTCGTTGGTTTTAACAAGTAAATTTAATTAATGCAAAAAATAACAAAGATGGGATTTTTGATTTGGATTTATTAACTAAATTAATAAAGCAAGAAATTAAGCTAATGAATTAAAGAAAGCAAGAAAACAAGAAACAACGAATTTAATCAGATCAAAGAAATTCACGGATTGGATTTCATATTCATCTTCATTCTATGCTAGATTTATCATGATAAAATTAACAATCTTGTTCAAAGATTCGTTCACTTAATTTAAGGGTTGGGACGTTCGATGTGCGGATTGCAACCCTCTTATTTCTCTCCTATTGTAGATTCCGCTAGGTCAAAACAATAATCAAGAAATTCATTAAGAACAATGAGAACATATGAATCTAGATTCTCTTGTATTCCGCTAGGTCAACAATCAAATCCAATTGATGAAATAGTGGCCTAAATTATGAACAATCCACGCTAGTGCAACTATTCAAAACCTAACAATTAAAGGTTAAAATAGAATTAAAACCTAAAATTGAATTTAGATATCTCATCAAACATGAACAAGAAAGTTTTGGAAAATTATACTAGCATAGAAATCCGACGAATATTACATCCAATCCATGAAAAGGAATTTAGCTACTCATAATAAAAATTACAAAAATAAAATAAAACATAAACCTGAATTGAAACGGAGACGGAGGAAGTAATTTTGTTCTTCTCTATTTTGCACAGTACCACGGCATGAATCAATAATACAAAATCCTCCTCTTTTATAATGCCACGCTTAAATCAAAAAAAAAAAATACCTAGAGTACAGAAACGTTGGATGACCATTAAACAAGGCCCATTACCAAGCCCAATTCGCCCCTAAGCCCGACTCGTGCTAACGAGTCGTGAAGAAGGGCCCCAGTCGTTCTGATTCATTGTATTGTTTCACAGTGATCACAAGCCAAACACTGCCTAGGCCTTGTTCCATGAAGTGGCCGGCCACTTGCCTCAAAGATGGCCTTGTTTTATAACATTTGTTATTCGGTTCGTTCCCACAATTGCCAAGTCCACTTTGACCACCGTAATGACTTCTTTTGCACTTCGCTCTTTGGGATTTTATTTTTCATTTAATCCCACGAATTTTTAGAAATCAAATTCATCCAAAAATTCCATATTTCCAATTTAGTCCCTGGATTTTCCAATAATTCCAATTTAATCCAAAAGCTTCCAAATGTCAGTTTTGTCCCCGATTTCAGCATTGTTGCGCTTCAGCCCCTGAACTATCAAAACACTAACAAAATACATTAAATTCTCAAGGTTTCGAACAGAAAATAAGCTTAGGAACATATCTTTTGGATGGGTAAAACCACATCCATCATTTGTACATTGCTTGTACCTTGTTATGGTAGATGCTCTGGCCATTTGTTGACATACTCAGCTCATCAATGTCAGGGTCATTAGAAGTTGCTATGAAAGTTGAATGCTTCACAGTAAAATCAAACACTTATTTCAAATCCCTCTCATCTTGGCCGGTATGCGTGCTACCATAATGCCCCCTGCGGATTCTTTTCATCTCTTCCCACCTTCCTCTTCTCCTCTGTTGACGGTGCAAAAAACTTTCTTGCTGCCAGCTCAAGTTTCTCGCGTTTCTCTAAAGGTGCCCCCATTGTTGATCACTTGAAAAAATCCCCAAATTTTGCTGGTATCGCGTATTTCAGCAGCTATAACTTCTTTGACAGTAGGATTCCCGGGGTCATTTAAAGGGGAAAGTTGAGGACCAAATGTTTACAAGAATCTGACTATGTCAACAAATTCTTCTACGGCCAATTATCTATAGTATAAATGAGGGAAGGTTGGCACTGTTCCATGAACAGTTCCATCCGCCAACTTTACCGTTTTGCCCTCACTATTTTGTCACTTTCCCATTTTGCCCTCCCTTTAAAAAAAAAATTTTTTTTTTAAAAACACACACATACCCTTCTCTCTCTCTCTCTCTCTCTCTCTTCATTCAGTTTGAATTTCAAAATGGAGGAACTATTTGGTCCCTCACATTTTGCCAAAAAAAAAAATTAATTTAAATTTTTTTTTTATTTAAAAAAATTTTTTTTTTTAAAAAAAAAAAACAAAATCAAAAAACGTGGCCTTGGATACGGGCTTAGGCTAGTAAGAAGATAAAAAGAAAATAAATAACTTGAGAAATCTGACTATGTCAAGAAAAGGTCGAAAACAAGGACTTTTAGCAGTGAATAATAGAGAAAAAAACACCAGAAGAAGTAAGAGAAAATTATGAATTTACCTATTGATGATAACATAGCAATGTACAACTCATAAACTTAACTTAAATCAAAGTGAAGTACATGAATACACATAAACAACGAACTATCGCTTTACAAAGAATAAAACCTATCAATCGACAGTTGTCGACATCTCTTAGCAGTGGGCAGGAGACTCGTGCACTGAGCCCATCAGTTTTCTTCATCCTACAAAGAATTTACCTACATAAACTATACACGCATACACGAAAAAGAAAATTACGCGTAGAGATGAATTGGATAAGGAATCAGGGAACAAGACCAACGTAAGGGATATAATCCATGGTTCGAGTGTTTGAGGATGGCGGGGCGCACTGCTGAATAACTAAGGAAACTGCTTCAAGAAAGACTCTGACAAACTCTATGGCAAACTCGAAAAAATGCATGCACATTTCTACTTTCCTGATCATTACTATCACTTAAAAACACATTTATATGTTTTCTCGCCAAAAAATAAAAATAAAAATAGATCTGTTCTCCGCGTTTTTCTCCCTTCTCTCGACTCTACCTCTTAATGGTCCAGACCAGTTCAAGAAGTATTTATATGGAGTATCTAGTATGAAAGACTGAATGAATGTAGACATGGAAAACTTAATCTGGCTTTTGAAAACCCTCAAGGGACATATATACTTCTCTCTCTTAGATCAAACTACCGAATAATATCTCAATTGTGTTGTTGCGTCCCAGGAGTACCATGATCGCATGACAATTTAATTATTGTCAGTTTAATCAATTTTGAAGGGTTTAATCGTTTTTTTGGCCCCTCTCCCATCAACAAGAGCCGTTCGATTGAAGAAGTCTGGATTTGAATCGCACATTCAATCTTATTGCACTGTAGTCTGCAAGTCTGTCACACGCACATTGTTGAGGTTGGAAAAATCAAAATGTATAACATTGACAGGCAAAGCCTTATCCATAACGCATGTTAGTAAGGATTTGGATCGCTAGACACAACTTTAATGTTAGTTGGTGTTATTTCGCTTATTTTTCACTAAGATCATACCGATTCATATATAATGAGTGTACGATCGCATTTATTGTCAGAAATTTTATTAATATAATGTCGTTTTAAGGAAAAAAATGTCTAAGAATTTGCAATTAGCTTCGAAATTATTTGATGACTTATATAATCTCAATCACAAATTTTACCAACTAAAACGAAAATTAATTGCTATCGAAGCTCCTGGTCATGAGTCGTGATCACCTGTACCACTTTTACATATCATATTGTGTATCGCAGATAATCTAATGGGTTATGAGTAGTTAGAGCTAACATTATCATGAAATCGTCATTTATGTATAACTGGTGAATCACTTATAATAGTACATAATTTAGTATATAAAAATGGTTCAGATGATCTCGAGTGATCTAGTAAGGATAAGCTCAATAAAGATGAGAACTAGAAGGACGTGTTTTCCTAACAAACGCTAATCCACCGATTGAACGGAGTACTTTCTATTTGTAACATAATATGCTTAAATAATTAATGTTTTACCACTTTTTTTTGTCTTATTTTAATTTTAATTTTATTTTTTGGATAGGGCTAGGCTAGTGTAAAGTAATCTCAAATGTTTGGACCACTTTTTGAAACATGAACATAATATAATTTGAAATTATGTGCAAATTGTGTTAGCATTTGTATTTATCGTTTTGGAGTTCGAGTAGAATAGACTTCACATCTTTGATAAAATAATTTTCTCAGTCTATATATTCCAATCAAAATAAATGTTGCATTTTAATTTTTTGGGTTAATTAAGTTATACTTTGATCATTATTTAATAATCAAAGTATAACCTAAGTCTCTCTGTCGTAGAGGTTTTGGGTTCAATACCCCTGCTAGCTAGATTTGATATTAGGTGGTTAGGAATTTCAAAAATAAAATAAAATGATATATAGTTTATCTTCATGAAAATTTAAAAATAGTTATTAATAGTATTTCTATTGGTGTATCATCTTATTTATTTTTAAAATAGTATAAAGATAATAAAATTTTCATACATTTTTTTAAAAAAAAAAATTAACTTAATTGACCAATAAAATCAAACTGCAACATTTATTTTGTAACATATAAAATATTTTTAGATACCCAATCAACGAATGTGATCTTCATAATTTATAGTCATCTTTAAATGAATGCTTTATTATAAACGGTTTTCTAGATTTTTTAGCAAAACTTTATAACTATTTTTATTATCCATTGCATAATATTTTAATTTTGAAAGTAAACATTGAATCATAATAATTGTTAATGGAGAAAACGATTTTTTTTTTTTAAAAAAAAAACGATATTTATTTTGGAATCACGGATGGAGAAAATAATTTAAATTTCAAGAAACTATTTCATTTATTCCAAAAAAAAAAAAAAAAAAAGTTGTTATAATTTACTTTTTTCAAGTCTATTTTAATGGAATTTGGCCAAAATGAGCTATGTGGATTATGGGGGCTAAGGTTTAAAATTTTGAGCTCGGGTTCATGCGAACTAAACTCGTGATAAGTAATAAAAGCATCAATTATTATGGACCTATCATATTTTAATTAAAAACATCAACATAATCATTATATATTATTTTATAAATAAAATTTTGTGAACTTTTTTGTAAGTTTAGTATTACCGGCAACTCGGGTTCATACGAAATAAACTCGTGATAAGTAAATATAAAAAAAAAAAAATCAAACATGTAAAATTGTTTTACATTAAGAACAGTACAATATATTTTATAAAAATATAGTGAAATTTTTACATTAACTAAACATTTTTTATATTTTGTAGTATATTTGTTTACGGTAAAAAAATCAAACATGTAGAATTGTTTTACATTATGAACACAATTTTTTTACATAAAAATATAGTAATTTTCCAAATTTAGGTCTTAAAATATTAGCTGGAATACAATTAATTACTTAATTATTTATAAACTGATTATAACGATCATGAAATAACGGTAAAAAAGTAATAGACAGAAAAATAGCATTAAAATTGTAGTCTAAAATTGTAAAAAATAATATATACAACAGGTTAGACAGAATTTTGAGAAAATAAAAAATTCAGAAAATTTTGGGGGAAACATGTTTCTCCATAAGTATAAAAAATTCTGTTTTTAAATATATCGACTTGGTGTTTTAAAGCCTAAACTCATTGTTTTAAGGCCTAAACTCGCTATTTTATTTTCTAGCTTAAAATCACTTTTTTAACGCTTAAACTCACTATTTTATTTTTTAGGTATTTTAAGGCCTCAACTCAATGTTTTAAGGTCTAAACTTGATATTTTTAAGGATGAAAGTGGGCTTTTTATAACTTATGGAGAAACAGGTTTTTCCTAAAACTTACTCTAAAAAATTATCCTAATTTGGAACTCAAAATATATATGAACTATAACAAATGAGTTAATTTCTTAAAATCAATCATAAATAATATGAAATAATTGCAGAATTTTTAAAAAATCCAATTAAATAAAAATTAATTCAAATGAAGAAAAATAAATGATTTCAAAAATACCCATATTGAAGGCTCGAATGACATAAGACTTGTTTTATATTGGTTTCAATAACCTAAACTGAAATCTTACAACAAGGACTTTTCTTGAAAATCAACTAATACTAACAGTTAATTCCGTCATTTAAAATAACCGCTAAACGGTTTTATGATAATACTGAGAACAAGTGTATAGCATTTGAGATTGGTGTTTCTACGGTGAAATTTATGATAAATAATGAAAAAAATGACGGGCAAAAACTTTAGAATATACGCGCGAGACAAAAAAAGGAGGAGAGAGCGGTGTTGAGGGTGGTGTTATGGCCTCAATAGATGTTGTGCTCACTTATTAGGCTTTATTTCTAAGGTTTGCAATTCAATTGAGGTATTATGAATAAATGGTCAATTGTTTAAAAAAAAAAAACTATAATATTTTACAATTAAAATTCGCAACTAATAATTAATTGTTAAATCTATTTATTTAAATCAAAATAATTCCTTAATTATAATAATCCTTATTAACTATAAAATATAAATATATTTAACTTTTTTGAAAATATTTATTGTAAGTTTAAGTGGGGCGGAGGAAGTATTATTTTATCTTTCATCTAAGATATTTACTTAAAATTTAACTTTGTTTGAAATAGTTTTCATATTCGTACAATTAACGCACATGTATAACACTAGTTGAACTTAATTGACCAAATGCCACTTTTAGTTTGAAATCTAAAGGAAGTAGGAGTATAAGTTTTTGACATATCCAGATGAGGTCAATCCTTAAAGATTGCAACTTATCTGATAAGCTAAGATTATTAAAACAACCTTAAATTTGTTAGATAATAATTCCCCATTTATTTATCTGATGTTGAGATTTTAAATTAAACGTATATTCTCAACCACAATTTGGTAGATGAAATATTTGGAGAGGGAGCATGCATATTCTCTACTACAAATCATTATCCAAATTATTAATTTCAATCGGCCACTTGTTAGACGTGGCCGGTTCGATTAATCGGTGGTTCACGGTTATTGAATCGGCGATTTCAACCTTCAAAAATCCCAATCGAAATCGAACCGGTTAACCGTCTTAGCCGGTTACGGTTTTACGCTTTACCGGTTAGACCGGTTTTTCGGTTAGATCGATTTTCCGGTTAATCGGCTAACCGTTTTTTATTTTTATTTTTTTTTCCTTTTTCAAATTAGGTTTTGAAAAGAAATTTTTAACAGAATTAAAAACAGTTATGAAAAAGGTTAATTTTCTAACAGTTTTTGAATAAAAAAGTTAATTTTTTAACATTTTTTTGAAAAAAACAGTTAATTTTTTAACAGTTTCTGTTAAGTTTTATACTGTTTTTAACTTTTTTTTCAACTTTTTTTTGGATAAAGAAGACTATTTTAGACTTTTGTTTACTACATACATTTTTTGAAAAAAAAATTATATAAAAAAAGTTATGAATTTTGAAAGAAATAAAACTTAACTTTTTTAAAAGAAACGTAAGTATACAAAAGAAAAAAAGAACGATATCCTTAAATTTTATTAATTAAAATAAAATTACAAAGAGGGGGACAACCAACCTTACCCTTTTATAAATAAGGGGGGACATTTAGGAGCCTTTACCTCAACCTTACTATTACAATTAAATAAAAATAAATCTAATCTAAAGTCTAAACTAATCTAAAACATCATTCATTCATCACTACTTTTCGTGGAGTCCTCGTCATCGTATTGATATTTTGGATCCGATAATAAAATATCTTCTTCGTAAGGCAAGTCGTGTTGTCTTTTTTCTGCTCTAACCCAATCGCCAAGTAAGAGTTGATGTTTCAAGTTTTTACTAGTTAGTTGGGAACGTTTTCATCCAAAACATTTCCTCCAACGCTAAATGTCGATTCAACCGCCACTGTTGAAGCGGGAGAGGCTAAGACTTATTTCGCAACTATTGAAAGAATATGATAAATTTATTTCCTTCTTGACCACCATTGTAACCCTAGCATTGCTCAAAAATTAAACTTCGAAATAAATTTTGGTGCTTGAAGATGAAATGATTATCCACAAATATGGTGATCTAGTTGATCGATACCTCACTTCTGTTGCTGGCAGATTCTGGCGTGCTGATCAAACAATCATTTTAAAGAAGAGTCTTTTCGATGCAGTTAGACATTGAAATTCGTTTTGAAAATTAGCAACTACATTGAACCCAATGTCAACCCCCTCCCCCTCCTCTCGAGAATTCAATGATCGGATTCCATGACAGAGGGTTAGAATAGAAAGTCCCTTCAACTTTCTATTCTAACCATTTGCCATGAAATAGTTGAAACATCCTTATCCTATTTCCTATGTTACTATGATTGGTATTTATTTGAAAATGTAAATAATGATGGCTGGTATCATAACATTAAAAAGGAAACACACACATTTAACGGAAAAAGGTTAACGATCATCCACTTTTTGAGTCATTTGCATAACATTTTTAGGGTAAGTATTATTCAAAAATTTAATCCGTACAAATAGGATATGTGGCGCAATGGTAGCGCGTTTGACTTCAGATCAGAAGGTTGCGTGTTCGATTCATGTCAGGTTCAATATTTTTGTAAAATCAAATACTCTTTTATTTTCTTTCTTTAATCTTGAAGTTAGACGTGTCCATTTTATAAACCGAACCGGTCAATCGGGAGGTTGAAAATCGGTCAAAACCGGGTCAAAGGCGGTTAACCGGAACCGGCTAACCGAAACCGGTAATTGGCCGGTTCGGTTAAGGTTTGGAATTTTGAAAAACCGGTTAACCGCCGGTTTTTGACTTGCTCAACCGAGTCATATGAGTTGCTCGGCCGAGTCATATGAGTTGCTCGGCCGAGCATAACCTTCCAGTGTGTTGATTTCCAATAACGGTCATGCTCGGCCGAGTCATATGAGTTGCTCGGCCGAGCATAACGCCAGAACTCATTCCAACGGCTACTTTTTAAAAAACTAGCCGTTATGTTCGTCAGAACTTTAACTTGGGCAGTCAAAAATTAAAAAATATATATTTTTATTGCCTAATTTACTAACTATAAATATCACCTCCCTCCTCCCATTTTATTTCCACATTATTTCTCTCTACTCTTTCTCTTCTACTCTCAAATATTCACATATTCTCTCACCCTCATCCAATTTTCAGTTAAATATTGTCCCATTTTCAGTTAGTTTTCTAACGAAATTAGTGTTTTTCTTCATTTTCATCCATTTTTAAGCTCCGTTTTGTTTCCAAACTTCATTTTATCTTACACAAATGGCTGAAAATCAAAGAAGAAGCAACTTAGGCAAGTCCGTTGTTGGTTCTTCCTCCCCCAACGATGATTTTGATCATCAAAATCCAAATATTCAACAAAATGAGGAAGAAGAACAAGTTGAAATTGAAAGTGGTAATGCTAGGAGTGGTAGGGGAAGCCGAGCTAGGGGAGGTGGTCGGGGTCGGGGACAACGACAACCCCCTAGAGAAGGAGAGCCGCAATCCGATACCTTCGCCATCCATTTCACCAAAAGAAAAATTACTGGCGAGGATGATTATAATTTTCGAGCATGTTGCAACTATTGTAATGCGACTTACGCATTCAAAAGAGGCGGAGGGCATGGGACGCTCAACGGGCATTTGGCGGCAAAACATCCCGAGAAACTTGGCATTTCCACTTCGCAAACTCAATTACAATTTCAACAACATAGTTCGGGTTCGGGTGCACAAGGTTCGTCTTTCCCTTCTTCCGTCCTTTTTAAATTTGACAAGTGGGTTTATAGGGATGAACTAGCCAAATTTATTTGCGTTAAAGGTCTTCCTTTTAATTTTGCGGATTGTGATTTTTATGAAAATTTTGCTCGCCTTTCTTTGAACCCCGCCGCCACGAGAGTACCACGTACGAATCTCGTACGTGATATTACTAGTGTGGTTGAAAGATATAAAAAAAATTTAATTGGTGTTTTATCAAAATTAGAAAATAAAGTTTCAATTTGTGCCGATGTTTGGAGTGATCATTGGCAAAGAAATACTTATTTGGGCGTTACTTGCCATTGGATAGATAATTCATGAAAAATTCAAAAAAGATTAATTGCTTACAAAGATTTTGAGCCACCGCATTCCGCGGAAAATATTTGTGCGAAATTGCTTGAGATTTTTCTTGAATATGGTATTTTAAATAAAATATTTACTATTTCATTTGACAACGCAAGTGCTAATACGGCTAGTTTGCCCGATTTAATTACCGTTTGTCAACCCTCACTTGGGGGTAAGTTTTTTCATATTAGATGTTTATGTCATATAATTAATTTATGTGTTAGAGATGGTTTAGATGCATTAGAAACTAATGTTAAGCCAATTAGACGAGCTCTTCAATTTATTTCCAAAAAAAATTCTAATACAAAAAAATGGATAAGGCTTTTAAGAAGTAAAAATGTGTCGGACAAATATTTTACTTACGATGTTCCAACTAGGTGGAATTACACCTATAAAATGTTAACGATGGTTTTGCTTATAAAAATCTCCTAACACAATTTTTTATGTCAATTGGCTATCATGAACCTCTATTTACTTATCATTGGAATGCATGCATTAATTTATGTGAATTGTTAAAGATTTTTAATACCGCTACTTTGGCTTTTTCGGGAGTTTATTATCCAACTTCCGTTTTGGTGCTAGAGCATTGTATTGCAATTGTTACTATTTTTGACAATTTAAAAAAATGCCCTATTTTAAAACAATGCATTTTTAACATGAGACAAAAGTGGCTTAAATATTTTGACACTATTCCGTCTCTTTTCTTGGTTGCAAAGTTATTAGATTCTCGAGTTAAATTAGATGATTTAGAGTCCATTATAACTTATTATTATATGAAATTATATCCCGATGGTGACGGTAGTTATGAACTTCCGTCAATTATTGTTAATGACACAAAAAATGATTTGATTAACCTTTTTAATGAGTATAATGCCTTATATGGAAACACTTCTCAAAGCCAACAACATGAAGATGATTCCTCTACTTCTCAATCAAGTTTTACTAGTGGGGATCCATATAATTTTTTTGCAAATTTGTATAGTAAAAAATATGGTCCTTCTCGAGGTTCATCTTCATCATCATCAAACCTTTCCGTGGAGTTAGAAACGTATTTCACTACAAACTTTGAATTAAATCAAGATCCAAATTCAAATGAATTTGATGTTTTACAATGGTGGTCAAGAAGGAAAGACATTTATCCTATACTTTTCATAGTTGCTAAAGAAGTATTAGCCTCTCCCGCTTCAACGGTGGCGGTTGAATCGGCATTTAGCGTTGGTGGAAATGTTTTGGATGAAAGACGTTCTCAACTAACAAGTGAAAACTTGGAACATCAACTTTTACTTGGTGATTGGGTTAGAGCGGAAAAAAGGCAACAAGATATGCCTTATGATGAGGATCTATTGGATCCAAGATATCAATACGATGTCGAGGACTCCACGGAAAGTAGTGATGAATGAATGATGTTTTAGATTAATTTTTATTTTAATTAGATTAGTTTAGACTTTAGATTAGGTTTATTTTTAATTAATTGTAATAGTTAGGTTGAGGTAAAGGCTCCTAAATGTCCCCCCTTATTTATAAAAGGGTAAGGTTGGTTGTCCCTCTCTTTGTAATTTTATTTTGATTAATAAAATTTAAGGGTACCGTCCCTTTTTTATTTTATATATTTCGTTTCTTTTAAAAAAAGTTAAGTTTTATTTCTTTCAAAATTCATAACTTTTTTTATAAACCTTTTTTCAAAAAATGTATGTAGTAAACTTAAGTCTAAAATAGTCTTATTTATCCAAAAAAAATTGAAAAAAAATTAAAAGTTAACTTTTTTCAAAAAACCGTTAACTTTTATTTCTTTAAAAATTCATAATTTTTTTTATAAACCTTTTTGCAGAAAATGTATGTAGTAAACTTAAATCTAAAATAGTCTTATCTATCCAAAAAAAAATTAAAAAATAAAATAAAATTAATATACTACATACAAAGTTAACGAAAACTGTTAAAAAATTAACTGAAAAATGATATGCTCGGCCGAGCACTACTATATGACTCGGCCGAGCAACCCTCAATCCCTAAACCATAAAAGGGTTGCTCGACCGAGCAACACCAAAGACTCGGCCGAGCAACCCTCAAACCCTAAACCCTAAAAGGGTTACTCGACCGAGCAACACCAAAGACTCGGCCGAGCAACCCTCAAACCCCAAACCCTAAAAGGGTATGCTCGACCGAGCAACACCAAAGACTCGGCCGAGCAGATCCAAACCGTCAAACCGGAGGTTAACCGGATAACAGTTAAAACCGTGAACCGCCTAAACCGTAACCGGTTTAGCCGGTTAGGCGGTTCGGTTCCGGTCGGAGATTTCAAGGTTGAAAACCGCCGATTTTTAACCGGCTAACCGGCGGTTTAATGAACCGGCCACCTCTACTTGAAGTTATATGAAGAAATCTTTTTTTTTTACTTATTAAAAATTGGATTTTTTTTATTAATAAATGTATTAAGTTATTACAAGATTGACAATGAAATGTCTTGTTGCATGATATTTGCGTGATACTGCCTAGTCTATTAGAATCAAACCAAAAATACGACTTCCCCCATATCGTACTTCGAACCCAGGACTTCTCCTAGAGATCCCTTATCGGGACTCCACTTTCCATATCGGACTTCGAACCCAGGACCTCCCCTAGGGATCCCTTATCGGGACTCCAGATATCGCTTGACATTCTGGGAAGGTTACTTATCGGGACTTCGGATATCGCTTAACCAGAATGTCTTTGGTTTATATGAAACGAAGAGATCAATGGGTAAAAAAGGATTTTTTATTTTTATCATAAGTTATACGAAGAGATAAAGGGGTAAAAAGGGGAATGATGAAGTTATATCCAAGATTTTGATCCATCACATCACCCACCATAATCTCACAAGAAACACAACAGGGTGACATAAAAATAAAACTATTATAAATAAAGTAAATTATTCTTGGTCTCAAAACGAGTCGATACAGAGATTTCCTATCTAATCACAACATTACACTCTTTCTATCTAATCATAACATTAGCTTTAAGTGTACATGACTTTTACTACAACACAAAATATTTAAGACATTCATCAACCTGTGCTACCAGAGAGCTCCCCAGAAAACCCGCTCCCATACGACGCTGATCCAGTTTGTACACTCCCATATGATGCTGAACAAACAAATTCTGCTATAGATTGATCCAATATTGAAATTTATAGATCCAGCATCATTAGCTATGAAAATGAATACTGAACTTGGCTGCATCCTAGTTGGATATAAGCAGTGGCGAAGCCCAGAACTTTGGTCGAAATTGTTTTAGGGATCAATATTATAATTTGGTATCCAAATTTAGCATGAAAGGGAGGTGAAAATAATATTTTAGTACAAACTTTATCCAAAATTAAGGGGGGTCAAAATGTATAAATTCATGATTTTTAGTACTAAAAGTCAGTTTCTTAAATTTAGAAGGTGCTAAAATAGAAATTCTCTAAAATTGAAGGGGGTCAAATGACACTCACACCATTAACCTGGCTTCGCCAATGGATAATAGCATATGATCGTGCAATTTACATAAGAAAAGGAACAAAGAGAGATTAAACATACTGTCTTGACCCCCTTCTCTCTTCAAGGTGCCTTCGCCAGTGGAGGGAGTAATGGAATATTAAGCAAACCTCATTAAGCTTAGTGACGGAGGGAGTAATTGACAAAGGCACTCATCCACAAGTGAATGAGAAGGGAGCTTAGATGCATTCAAACTTTGGCTCAATTTTACAGCAACAACCACACGGCCGTGCAACATCACAGACACGCCCGTGCAAATCTCAGCATCAGTAGCACGACCGTGCAACATCACAAACACGGGCCACAGCCGTGCATCGCCTGGTTTCCTAATTCTGCATTCAGCAATTCTGCATTCAGCAATTCTGTATTCCTTGTCACATTAGTATTAGGATCCTTGTCATATTAGAATCCTTTCCTACCATATTTACTTTCCTCAGTTATGTATAAATAGGGGTTCTCAATATCAATAAATCACACTTGGGATCTTGTTCCCCCCTCTTCGTCTCAGAATCTAATTGGGTGTAAATGGATCTTTTGCACCAAATATAATTCCGATGGGACCATTGATAGGCATAAGGCTAGCTTAGTCGCCAAGGGATTTCATCAACGACCATGCATAGACTACTCTGAAACTTTCAGCCCTGTTGTAAAGCCAAGCCACAATTCGCGCCATTCT
Source organism: Adenophora triphylla var. japonica (assembly GCA_022495995.1). Taxonomy (NCBI): domain Eukaryota; kingdom Viridiplantae; phylum Streptophyta; class Magnoliopsida; order Asterales; family Campanulaceae; genus Adenophora; species Adenophora triphylla. Next base: position 122,631 of record JAFEMH010001927.1, on the reverse strand, counting down.
CTCCTTAGCAGTTACCAACAAATGGCCCCTTCGCGAACTCCTCATGGTTTGCGCCTTCGCTCCAATTCTCCCTCTACACTTCATGCCTTTACTGATGCGGATTGGGCTGGGGACAGTGACAACTACATCTCCACTACAGTAAACTCCATGTTGTGTTGCCATCTTCTCATGTTATTTACTGCGACAATTTAGGAGCCACTTATGTTGCTGCGAATCCTAAATTTCATTAATTGACGAAGCACCTAGCCCTTGATTATCACTTTGTTCGTGAACAAGTTCAAGCTCAACAATTACGAGTTTCTCATATTTCCGGGGATGATCAATTGGCGGATGCTTTAACAAAACCGCTTGCTCGAGCTCGTTATCAAAACATTATGTCCAAGATTGGCCTTTCCCTTCGGCCGTCCATCTTGCGGGAGCATGTTAACACTACAGCAACAACCACACGGTCGTGCAACATCACAGACACGCCCGTGCAAATCTCAGCATCAGTAGCACGACCGTGCAACATCACAAACACGGCCGTGCATCGCCTGGTTCCCTAATTTTGTCTTTAGCAAATCTGTATTCCTTGTCACATTAGTATTAGGATCCTTGTCATATTAGAATCCTTTCCTACCATATTTACTTTCCTCTGTTATGTATAAATAGGGGTTCTCAATATCAATAAATCAAGATGTCTTCTTCAATATTTTATCAAAGCTTATACAATTCTCCTCAGCGAAATTACAACCACCAACTGATACTTCCTTTTTCAATTTTCGTTTATTAATAATCTTGTCCCTTGACGAGAAATGATCATAACCTTTTGCAGTATACTGTTTTCATGGAGCAATATAGCTAATCAAGTCATGTTAGTCAGATAGGACCAGATGGGAGTTTGAGGAATTACTGTCTATAGAGGGTAAATTTGCTATAAATGCTGCCAATGCAGGTGGTGTGGCTTTAGAAATGTCATTTGGCACATTGGGCGTTCCAGTAGAGCCTAATCCAACATTAAGAGTGGGCTCAGCGCTGGAAATAGAAGGAAGTCCAGGAGCAGGCGGACCTGCAAATGTAGAAAAGAAAGACAAGAAAATTTCAGCCTTAACAGTTAAAACTGCACATAAAATATTATCAAAATCAAAAGGTCACAAGTTTGGAGACAGGCCCTTGACGTGTTTCTCGATAAGCTAAATGGAATATTCAAATATAACGCAAATGAAGTCTTGAATCTTAAAATCATCAAGTTGCATGTACATAAACCCAACTGTAACTCTATAATTGAAGAATCCCATCTGTCGCTCACTTTCTCTCTCTCTCTCTCTCTCTCTCTCTCTCTGTCAAAAGCTTCTTGCTCTGAATGAAACAAAAAATTAATGCTTTCTTTTCATTGATCTTTGCATGTGATATGTCACATGACTTCAAGATCAGTTAAATTTGTAGAATCGATGTCAAGTAAAAATATTTAGGGCAAATTGCATTTTGGGCCCCAAAATTTAGGGGGTCCACAATGTTGGCCCTATTCTTTTACTATTGTCAATTTAGGCCCCAAAGTTGTCATTTTTTGTCCTGCAACTCACGTGTCATTTAACGGAGGATGTTTTTTGAACAAAAATACTTTTACTATTGTTTTAGTACAAATTGAATGAAAATGAATAGCCAAAATAGAAAATACTAATATCCCTGAATATAAAAAACAAATGATATTTTATTATAATAACATTTAAAAATGCAAAAAAAAAAAAAATGACAAGAAAAATTTATCTGTTTAAAAGGCTAATATTTATATTAACAATATTTTTTATTAAAATTATTTATATATGATTTTGTAATTTGAGTTAATTTTAAAATCTTAAAATCCTTCCATTAAAAGTTTTAATTGAAAAATAGTCCCCTCCCTCCACGCTCTCCTGTACCCCTAAGCCCTGTAACGTTATAACGTTAAAGCCCCTTCGATGTCGTCTAACCCTCTGATGCTGAGATCCACCTTTCTTCTCCCCTTCTGCCGGCCTAACCCCACCATTATCCCCGACTCCTATACCCACCCTTTTCTCGACCGCCTATCTCCCCCTTCTCATCAGCTCTGACAAGCCATCCCTCTTTTCTCCCCTTCCCACCGCCCGTCAGATGCTGTCGTCGCTCCTCACTCACCCCCCTCAATCCATATCCACCGTCGCATCTCCTTCCCTTCATCTCCCCCTCTTCGTCTTTCTGCAGATCCCCCTTTCTCCAGATCTGTGTCTCTCTTTTCTGTTCCCTGTTCTTGATTTCTACAGAATTTGGAGAACGGCTCGTCGACCAAGGACGCCATTGTTGATGTTGTGCGTTTTTGTGTATGTGCGTGTGATTTCATGAATAATGGTAAAATTTTGAAAAAGGTTTGAATTTAAAATTGTTGTTGATGCATGAGATTTTGTTGATTTTGTCAAATTGATTTTGTTGTAGGATGAAGAATGCTTGGGTTTTGATAATGTTGTTGCTGTATGAGAATGGTGGCATTGGTGAGATGATGGCGGTGTTTTGTAGTTGGTGGTGGTGATGAGATGGAGTTGGGAGCTGTAATATTAATTCAAATAACAAAAAAATAATTATTTTCTGAAGGGGAAGGAAGGGTTTTATATTTGGGCTCATATCCATGTGAACAGACCAAAAGCCCCGTGGAAGTTTTGAAAACATTTCTCGTTCAATGACGCATGAGTTGCACGTGATCATTTAACGGGTTTTTCTAACAAAACTACTGGTTAAAACCATTAAATGACAAAAAAATTACAACTTTGGGGCCTAAATTGATAATAGTGAAAGAATATGGGCAACATTGTGAACACCCCCTAATCTTTGGGGCCCAAAAACTTTATGAGATTAGCAAAATAATGAATTTCTCAAGTCAAATTTTGGCTCGGATAAATCATAACATCAAATGAAGATGCTGCATGTTCTATTTTAACAAAATTATACTCCCTCCGTCCCATTGATAAGTTCACCATTTTGAGCTTGACACGCAAATTAAGGAAAAATGATAGTGAAGAAAGTGTTGTGAGTATAAAAGTAAAGTAGGAGAGAGAATTAGTGGGTGGAATAGTAAAGATTATTTGTCATTTTAGGAAAGGTGAAGCTTTTAACGGAACACCCGTTTTGGCAAAAAGTGAAGCTATCAATGGGACGGAGGGAGTATTTGTTAAAGACTCCTAGACAACTGTTCTCTCACACTTCTTAATATAAATGATACTTCCTCCATTCCGCATTAAGATTCCACGCTTGAAAGTCAAACTTTGTTTTTGTACTTTTACGCCTATGTATTTCTTATGATATATATTGAAATTAATTTATTTTATATAATAAGCAAGAAAATTATTAAGCATACCTGGCTTTTGCCTCGGATCATAGACCAACATCCTCGAAGTATCTGGAAAAATAATCTTAGCAGAGCTGTTTGGATTGGTTGTTAGCCCTGATGGATGTTTATCTGCATTTATAGAGCAGGACTACGATTAAACAACACTGCATAACCATAATTGAAGATCTTTACCGTAATAAGAACAACAACAGTACCCGCAGAACCAGCCCCATTAGCCAAAGCAGCATTTTCAACCTTCTTATTGACATTCTTTGAGAGCCACTAAATCCAAATGAAAGTGACAAGTTAGAATCTCATGAAATATATAACAAAAGAATCTGTAAGACAGGTCTAAATATCAAACTAATAACAGCGAAGATTTTGATGGTTTATGAAACTTCCATATATATAGCATACAAAATTAAATCAACATCTTGTAGGGAATTTTCTAAAGTTGATGCTCCTTCTTCGCCGCTTCTAGAAAGAGCCTCTTTCCTTCGTGCCTCCACCTGAATCAACACAATTATTAGCTAAAACTGAATTAAATAATCTGCGCGGATATGCCCGGTGTCATTAATTATTGTGACCATAAATGCAATGTTTCCATCAGATAAGGACTACTTACGCAGCTATGCAAACTATAAAGTCACCCATCCAGCAGCTTTATGCTCATAATAAATCTGCAAGCATGTTCACACCGTTGACCTATCGATTTCAGTTCAGGACTTCTAAGATATTCCTTAAATTGGTAGCTGGACAGTCTCACTTGGGCAAAGGGCAAACCCGGTGCGCCAAGCGGTCCCCGCCAAGCAGGAGTTGGGAGAGGGAACCATTACAGTGACCTTATGGTCACCAAAGGAGCAACTTAACCGTTGCACCAAGGCTCGCCCTCCTGGACAGTTTCACTTGATTTAGCAAAAATGCCTAGTATGCACTCGTATTGTAAACTCATGTCACTAACTATAGTAAACTAAATGCTCGCACAACAATTTACTCCCTACGATCCAAAATATGTGTCCACAGTTCCTTTTTGGGTTGATTCAAAATAAGTGTCCACTATTCTTTTTTTAATGCTAAGATCACTTGTGCCCACAATTTTTTGGGGGGTCCCACATCAGGAGCATTTGTATAAGCTAATTACTTTAAATGAGTCGAGTTGATTGCCAAACTATGTGCCCTGTCAAAAAGGACGCTAATATTGGATTGGGGAGAGTATGAGTTAATGCTTTCACCAAGAGTTGTAATGTACGAGGTATGATGTAATGGCACATCTGCAGAATGTGATTGTAACACAAGAATAATGATATTTCTGGCAGCAGAGTATTAAGGGTAAATCCCATTATGCATTAGAGGAAATGCAAAGACGGATGGAAAAGAAGAGAGCCAATCTGCTGCTCACAAATACCTTCAATATGCTAGTAAGATCACCATAATGAGCTTAACGCCCGTTCAAATAATGCCCGAATGTTCCTTTCGTCTAAAACCCACCACAATGACCTTACAACTTGCGGATCGGTCCGTTAAAAGACCTTTGGGCATTGTGGAGGATGTTTTGGTTAAGGTAAATTCGTTCATTGTGCATGTAGATTTTGGTGCGCTTGAAATGCCTAAGAGTGAAGGAAATCGTTGTGACTCACCAATTTTACTTGGGCGTCCATTCAATGCGACAACCAACACTATTATTAACATGGGTAATGGGACATTGTCTATGACTGTAGCAAATGAGAAAATTGATATTTGTGTTAATGATGTCATGCTAAACCCAATTGATGATGATAATTCATGTTATTTCAATGATAGGGCAGAAAAGTGTGTACAAGAGTGTTTATGGCATATGAGTGAGTGTGATGATCATGAGTTGTTATTGAATGATGGTGAGAAATCTAGGGATAAAGCGGATGTCGATGATATAGCCAGTAACAACAAGGCCGACAAACACTCTTTGAGTGACGGACCGTATCACCCCCTAGACCGACTCTATATGGAGTCGGTGTCAAAATTAAAATCATTTTTTCCTCTAAAAGCTGAAAGTGAAAATTCATGTGCTCAAATTGAGGAATGCTATTTTCTTGATAGCTCCTCTTATGATTTTGTTGAGAAAGATGAGGTGCTTGATGTCCGTGGGACCAAGGCACCAAATGAGTTTGGGAGAGAGACCCCCATAAAAAGAAGAAAAAGAAAAAGGCCGAGAAAAAGGCCACAAAAATACCTTAGGCTCCACCCGAGCTTATAAAGAGTGGTTCATATATGTGGAAAGTTGTGGACGTTTGTACCCATGAATGTGCGAGGTGGGACAAGGGAAGAAAAGCTAAGGTCAAGGAAGAGATGGCCACCTCCAATCCCAATTGAAAGTGGGACTACGGTCGGGCTAACGACCTTAATCAAAGGCGCTTGTTGGGAGGCAACCCAATCATGTATATTTTATTTATGTTCTTTTTATTTCAGTCTATCAAGTTACATATGCCAAGTTTTGGCAGCCCCTTGTACAAAAAATATTAATAATTTTGTTCTCATTATATATAAGGAAGTTGACCAATGTCCGTGATGATTGGAGGGATTTTGATTGAGTTTTGCTAGTTTGTGCCTTTGAATATGATAATTAGAATTGCGTTAAAACATGTAAAGCACAATTGCACCACCATTCACTTCCATTATTCTTGATCATGGTCATTAATTTAGGTGTCCTTTATGGGTTCACTTTGACATACTCGGGGTCCTAGAACATGGTTGCACGCTTGTCAATAACACATTACTAGATTACTGGATATTTATGGCTTTTATTTCTTTGTCAACCTTTTTGTGAGCCTTCGACTTTCTCGTCACTGTTTATATACTTGATCCAATTTTGAGCCTTTTTAGACAGAATAAAACATCTAGACCACCATTCGCCTTTAAGGGGCGATCGCGCCCTCACCGGTTTCAGCACGCTCTCCGCCGGATTCTGCAAGGATTGGAGAGGCTTTCAAAATTTGTATCTCTTTTTAGAACCCTAGTATAAAGAGAAAACATTGTTAGTAGTTTAGAAGGCATTATTCTATTTTTTTAGGGTTAGAGAACAAGGAGATTTTCATTATTCCAACATCAAAATTCCAGATTTTATGTTTCTTTATTCAATTTCTGTGATTATTATTATGAGTATGAGCAACTCATCTATTTGATTTGCGGATTGCTAGTAAATAATACACGATCTTTTACTGTAGTTTTTAATTATTTGAATTATCTTAGAAGTAGGTTGTTATTCTCGTCTGGAGTGTCCTGAGAAGACACTGAAATATAGAATCATGGGACACGTCTGGAATGATGAGGTCTTTGAGAACTATAGTGACGAGGAACAAGTACTAATTGTCTTTGAGAAAAAACTTCATCCGGAAGTGCCAGTTATCCCGGTGTATTGGGTTGAAAGTTTTTGATAATAGTTGTTCTGGGCTCTAATTTTTAATACTCGTGGACATAATGTAGGCATTGTTACTAGTTCGGATATGAAGTTTGACATAGGCATTCATCTTAGTTTGATTCGTCATTTCTTGGAGGGAAAAGTCCAGATTAAACGAGACGAGGCTTCAAAGAAACACGAGGCTTCAAAGAAACGAAATAAGGTCAAATTCAATCTCCTCTTTCATTTATGTTTAATCACATTATTGATACATATATGCATGTTGCTCCTATGTTGATTTAAGTTAATAATTTACACGAGTGTTTATGGATATAGTTAGAGACCTGATGTATATCTAAGGTTTAGAGCTTTCAGTTTGTTGATTAGAAAATATTTTGAAGTGGATATATAAAATAATCTTTCATTCTAAAGATAACTTTTAATATTTAGTGTTTACCCTACGGTGCGTTTATGGCAAATCAAACATTAAAGACCAGTATAGATATAAGCTTGGATTGTAAATCATGAATTTATGAAGAGTATATATTAGGACCGGGTAAGCGAGCTTGCTATTAACCTTGTTGAGGAGAAGAAAAGAGTTTTCTGATGTTGCTAAAAAATTGGAAAGCGGGGAACATAAGTGGATATGCGAGCGAGTGTCTTGAGATGTGGACGACATGTGCCGGGTTAACTTTTTGAGGATTTTCACGAGACAGTATGGGCAAAGCTAATGTGTAGTTTGTTGTGCAGGAAAAACATGGGACTGACTCTATATTATTGCAATTTACCTGCTATCAAATACTTTTGGATTTGAGATGACATTTTTGCAATAGAAATATACAAGCTGGCAATGGTATGATGACCATTGCTCTGGGAGTCAGGTATTCTAATTACAATATACTACTAGGTAATACTAGCTATTGAGTCCATTATTGTGAACAACTCCAATGAAAAATGTGGAGTAATAGGGGCAGCTTCTTTCTTGCTATAGTCTTGTGGTTTTTTTTAACACCTCACACTATGCCAATGATAGTAGTTGTAATTAGCTGCACGGAGCCTCCGAATTCCACAGCTGCTCATTTTATATCTTTGAGCAGCTGTGGAATTCGGAGGTTCCGTGCAGCTAATTACAACTACTATCATTGGCATATCGTGAGGTGTTCAAAAAAATACAAGACCGTAGTAAGAAAGATGCTACCCGTATTACTCCACATTTTCCATTGGAGCTGCTCACAATAATGGACTCAATAGCTAGTATTATCTAGTAGTATATTGTAATTGGAATACCTGACTCCCAGAGCAATGGTCATCATACCGTTGCTAGCTTGTATATTTCTATTGCGAAAATGTCATCCCAAATCCAAAAGTATTTGATGGCAGGTATATTGCAATAATAAAGAGTCAGTCTCATGTTTCCTGCACAACAAACTACACATTAGCTTTGCCCATACTCGGGTCTCACGAAAATCCTCAAAAAGTTAACCCGACATGTCGTCCATATCTCAAGCCATGCTACTTTCTCCATATCCACTTATGTGCCCCTGCATTCCAAAATTTTATTAGCTACACCAGGAAAAACTCTTTTCTTCTCCTCAACAAGGTTAACAGCAAGCTTGCCATCAGTCTTAATACATACTCTTTTTAAATTCATGATTTACAACCCAAGCTTATAATCATACTGGTCTTTAATGTTTGATTTGTCATAAGCGCACCACAGGGTAAACACTAAATATTAAAAGTTATCTTTAGATTGAAAGATTATTTTATATATCCATTTCACAATTTTTTTCTAATCGACAAACTGAAAGCTCTAATCCTTAGATATATATCAGGTCTGACTATATCCATAAACGCTCGTGTAAATTAATCATTAATTAACATAAATCAACATAGGAGCAACATGCATATATGCATCAATAATGTAATTAAACATAAATGAAAGAGGAGATCGAATTTGACCTTATTTCGTTTCTTCTGAAGCCTCGTGTTTTTTTGAAGCGTCGTCTCGTTTAATCTGGACTTTTCCCTCCAAGAAATGACGAATCAAACTAAGATCAATGCCTATGTCAAACTTCATATCCGAACTAGTAACAATGCCTACAATATGTCCACGAGTATTGAAAATTGGAGCCCAGAACAACTATTATCAAAGACATTCAACCCAATACATCGGATAACTGGCACTTCTGGATGAAGTTTTTTCTCAAAGGCAATTCGTACTTGTTCCTCGTCACTATAGTTCTCAAAGATCTCATCATTCCAGACGTGTCCCATGATTCTATATTTCAGTGTCTTTTCAGGACACTCAAATTTCGCACGGGTCTCGATACTAGTCTTAGAGGGAAGTCTAACATTATCAACACAACGATAACATGTTGACCTAAAAGTAAATGATCCTATAAAGCTGAAATTTATGGGGCGCATAATCGCCATTACATTCTCACCCGCCTCCAATGAACCATTTTTGGCAAATTTTCCAACTACAACAGGATCATCCAACTTCTCACGTACCATAAGCAAGGTCAGATCCCAGTTAACTTTGGACGTAACTATATCTAAATTATAACGAAACTCATCCTCATGTAACCTTTTTCCAACTATTTCATTGTCATCAGAAAATTGACTCAATCTCTGCACTTGCATGTATCAAGCAAAAACCATCTCACAGAGATCGTGAAGCCAATTGAATGTCTGAATATTTCGTTGCCACAACTTGTTACCGAACTTGTTATCCTCAAAACCCAAACAATTGGTTTCAAACTTTCATACAATTTCGTGAAATCTTCTAACAAAAATAATGAATATCATTCTATTAATAAAACAATAATTGTCAATGCATGATAAATTGATGATTATAAACTTAAAAAGAACACTGGCCTACAATATGTCCACGAGTATTGAAAATTGGAGCCCAGAACAACTATTATCAAAGACATTCAACCCAATACATTGGATAACTGGCACTTCCGGATGAAGTTTTTTCTCAATGGCAATTCGTACTTGTTCCTCGTCACTATAGTTCTCAAAGATCTCATCATTCCAGACGTGTCCCATGATTCTATATTTCAGTGTCTTCTCAGGACACTCCAGACGAGAATAACAACCTACTTCTAAGATAATTCAACTTCAAGAACAAAGCTAGTGCGTTTCGTCTTTGTCCTTCTACGAACACAACAACAATTATAATTATAAGGTGAAAGTGAAGCTCTCAAAGTTTGTGGGGAACAAGTTGTATCAGTAAATGTTTCTTTTGTAAAAACAAATGCTCTATTTTATATTCACAGTAATCCCCTTTAATGACCACGTCAAAGGCGGAAGGGATAATGTTGTATATATGTATCTGACAAACTCTTCCTATTTTGTAGACACATGCAACCGATGACTTGGGATAGTGGGTTATCCCCTTTAACATTTAAAAGGTTCAACTAATTAAAATCATTGAACCATCCGAATATTATCGTACTTTTGACTATTAACTTAGTCAACATTTTGATAAATAATGACTACAAAATAAATGTTGGATCTAACAATTAAATAAATTTTAATAATTTTATTTAACCCAATTACTTTCCACTTTGGATTCAGGCATAATCTCAATGAAAGTAGTTCAATGAATATAACTAACACATTTACAAGATCTCACTTTGGTCTATTATTTCATGATCTAACTTTATTGACCAATCAAATTAATTGGTCTTGATTTTGTCCTTGATTGGGTTAGGGCTTGGCTTTGGTAAAATAATGATGATTAAGTTTTGACTGATTGTGGAAATGTTATTATCATATGCAACCTATTAACTGTGTCATATATGCATACAAATATTCTGTTACGACATGTAAATGTACATTAACAATAGATTATAATATGTTGATTTCTTGAAATTCTTCAGAACTAGTAGATTCTGTCGTAATCTGTTTTGAAATTCTTCTCAGAAATCATTTGGCATTTTCCTCAAAATGAGTTACTCTAAAAAGGAAGAATCTCTATTTCCTAGATATTCAAAAGTGGCCAGTGTTCTTTTTAAGTGTTATAATCATCAATTTATCATGCATTGGCAATTATTGTTTTATTAATAGTATGATATTCATTATTTTTGTAGGAAAAGTTCACGAAATTGTACGAAAATTTGAAACCAATTGTTTGGGTTTTGAGGGTAACAAGTTATGGCAACGAAATATTTGGACATTCAACTGGCTTCACGATCTCTAGAGATGGTTTTGTTTTGACATGTGCAGAGAGATTGATTCAATTTTCTGATGCAATGAAATAGTTGGAAAAGGGTTACATGAGGATGAGGAGTTTCGTTATAATTTAGATATAGTTAAGTCTAAAGTTAACTGGGATCTGACATTGCTTAAGGTATATGAAAAGTTGGATGATCCTGTTGTAGTTGGAAAATTTGCCAAAAATGGTTCATTGGAGGCGGGTGAGAGAGTAATGGCGATTATGCACCCATAAATTTCAGATTTATATGATCGTTTACTTTTGGGTCTACTTGTTATCGTTGTGTTGTTAATGTTAGACTTCCCTCTAAGACTAGTATCGAGACCTGTGCGAAATTTGAGTCTCCTTAGAAGACATTAAATATATAGAATCATGGGACACATCTGGAATGATGAGGTCTTTGAGAACTATAGTGACGAGGAACAAGTACTAATTGCCTTTGAGAAAAAACTTCATCCGGAAGTGCCAGTTATCCCGATGTATTGGGTTGAATGTCTTTGATAATAGTTGTTCTGGGCTCTAATTTTTAATACTCGTGGACATAATGTAGGCATTGTTACTAGTTCGGATATGAAGTTTGACATAGGCATTCATCTTAGTTTGATTCGTCATTTCTTGGAGGGAAAAGTCCAGATTAAACGAGACGAGTCTTCAAAGTAACACGAGGCTTCAAAGAAACGAAATAAGGTCAAATTCGATCTCCTCTTTCATTTATGTTTAATCACATTATTGATACATATATGCATGTTGCTCCTATGTTGATTTAAGTTAATTAATGATTAATTTACACAAGTGTTTATGGATATAGTTAGAGACCTGATGTAAATCTAAGGTTTAGAGCTTTCAGTTTGATGATTAGAAAATATTTTGAAGTGGATATATAAAATAATCTTTCAATCTAAAGATAACTTTTAATATTTAGCGTTTACCCTACGGTGCATTTATGGCAAATCAAACATTAAAGACCAGTATAGATATAAGCTTAGATTGTAAATCATGATTTATGAAGAGCATATATTAGGACCGATGGCAAGCTTGCTATTAACCTTGTTGAGGAGAATAAAAGAGTTTTTCCTGATGTTGCTAAAAAAAAATTGGAATGCAGGGGAACATAAGTGGATATGGAGAAAGCAGCGTGTCTTGAGATGTGGACCAACATGTGCCAGGTTAACTTTTTGAGGATTTTCCTGATACCCGAGTATGGACAAAGCTAATGTGTAGTTTGTTGTGCAGGAAAAACATGGGACTGACTATATTATTGCAATTTACCTGCCATCAAATACTTTTGGATGACATTTTTGCAATAGAAATATACAATCTAGCAACGGTATGATGACCATTTCTCTGGGAGTCAGGTATTCCAATTACAATATACTACTAGATAATACTAGCTATTGAGTCCATTATTGTGAGCAGCTCCAATGGCAGGTATATTGCAATAATATAGAGTCAGTCTCATGTTTCCTGCACAAAAAACTACATATTAGCTTTGCCCATACTCGGGTCTCACGAAAATCCTCAAAAAGTTAACCCGGCACATGTTGGTCCATATCTCAAGCCATGCTACTTTCTCCATATCCACTTATGTGCCCCTGGATTCCAAAATTTTATTAGCTACACCAGGAAAAACTCTTTTCTTCTCCTCAACAAGGTTAACATCAAGCTTGCCATCGGTCTTAATATATACTCTTTTTAAATTCATGATTTACAACCCAAGCTTATATCCATACTGGTCTTTAATGTTTGATTTGTCATAAGCGCACTACAGGGTAAACACTAAATATTAAAAGTTATCTTTAGATTGAAAGATTATTTTATATATCCATTTCACAATTTTTTCTAATCAACAAACTGAAAGCTCTAATCCTTAGATATACATCAGGTCTGACTATATCCATAAATGCTCGTGTAAATTAATCATTAATTAACATAAATCAACATAGGAGCAACATGCATATTTGCATCAATAATGTAATTAAACATAAATGAAAGAGGAGATCGAATTTGACCTTATTTCGTTTCTTCTGAAGCCTCGTGTTTTTTTGAAGCGTCGTCTCGTTTAATCTGGACTTTTCCCTCCAAGAAATGACGATTCAAACTAAGACCAATGCCTATGTCAAACTTCATATCCGAACTAGTAACAATGCCTACAATATGTCCACGAGTATTGAAAATTGGAGCCCAGAACAACTATTATCAAAGACATTCAACCCAATACACCGGATAACTGGCACTTCCGGATGAAGTTTTTTCTCAAAGGCAATTCGTATTTGTTCCTCGTCACTATAGTTCTCAAAGATCTCATCATTTCAGACGTGTCCCATGATTCTATATTTCAGTGTCTTCTCAGGAAACTCAAATTTCGCACGGGTCTCGATACTAGTCTTAGAGGGAAGTCTAACATTATCAACACAACGATAACATGTTGACCTAAAAGTAAATGATCCTATAAAGCTGAAATTTATGGGGCGCATAATCGCCATTACATTCTCACCCGCCTCCAATGAACCATTTTTGGCAAATTTTCCAACTACAACAGGATCATCCAACTTCTCACGTACCATAAGCAAGGTCAGATCCCAGTTAACTTTGGACGTAACTATATCTAAATTATAACGAAACTCATCCTCATGTAACCTTTTTCCAACTATTTCATTGTCATCAGAAAATTGACTCAATCTCTCTGCACATGTCAAAACAAAACCATCTCTAGAGATCGTGAAGCCAATTGAATGTCTGAATATTTCGTTGCCACAACTTGTTACCGAACTTGTTATCCTCAAAACCCAAACAATTGGTTTCAAACTTTCATACAATTTCGTGAAATCTTCTAACAAAAATAATGAATATCATTCTATTAATAAAACAATAATTGTCAATGCATGATAAATTGATGATTATAAACTTAAAAAGAACACTGGCCTCTTTTGAATATCTGGGAAATAAAGATTCTTCCTTTTTGGAGTAACTCATTTCGAGGAAAATGTCAAATGATTTCTGAGAAGAATTTCAAAACAGATTACGACAGAATCTACTAGTGCTGAAGAATTTCAAGAAATCAACATATTATAATCTATTGTTAATGTACATTTACATGTCATAACAGAATATTTGTATGCATATATGACACAGTTAATAGGTTGCATATGATAATAGCATTTCCACAATCAGTCAAAACTTAATCAACATTATTTGACCAAAGCCAAGCCCTAACCCAATCAAGGACAAAATCAAGACCAATTAATTTGATTGGCTAATAATGTTATATCATGAAATAATAGACCAAAGTGAGATCTTGTAAATGTGTTAGTTATATTCATTGAACTACTTTCATTGAGATTATGTCTGAATCCAAAGTGGAAAGTAATTGGGTTAAATAAAATTATTAAAATTTATTTAATTGTTAGATCCAACATTTATTTTGTAGTCCTTATTTATCAAAATGTTGACTAAGTTAATAGTCAAAAGTACGATAATATTCGGATGGTTGGATGATTTTAATTAATTGAACCTTTTAAATGTTGAAGTGGGGTAACCCACTATCCCAAGTCATCGGTTGCATGTGTCTACAAAATAGGAAGAGTTGGTTGTATACATATATACAACATTATCCCTTCAGTTTTGACGTGGTCATTAAAGGGGATTACTGTGAACATAAAATAGAGCATTTGTTTTTACAAAAGAAACATTTACTGATACAACTTGTTCCCCACAAACTTTGAGAGCTTCACTTTCACCTTATAATTATAATTGTTGTTGTGTTCGTAGAAGGACAAAGACGAAACGCACTAGCTTTATTCTTGAAGTTGAATTATCCTAGAAGTAGGTTGTTATTCTCGTCTGGAGTGCACCAGAAGGCATGAGGGCAATACTTCTTCAAGGTCAGTCCGTTCTTCAGGCGATTCGACTATCAATATCGATAAGTTTCTTTACCGCCTTATTTTTATTTCTCAAATTGATTTCTAATCATAGTTATTATTATTATTTTCTTCTGCTGCTCGTCATTGCCATGGTTGTTTGTCTTGTGGTCATTTGCATTTGTTCTTTGTTGTTTAACCAAAGAACGAATGCAAATGACCTTGAAGAAGTATTGCCCTCATGCCTTCTGGTGCACTCCAGACGAGAATAACAACCTACTTCTAAGATAATTCAACTTCAAGAACAAAGCTAGTGCGTTTCGTCTTTGTCCTTCTACGAACACAACAACAATTATAATTATAAGGTGAAAGTGAAGCTCTCAAAGTTTGTGGGGAATAAGTTGTATCAGTAAATGTTTCTTTTGTAAAAACAAATGTTCTATTTTATATTCACAGTAATCCCCTTTAATGACCACGTCAAAACTGAAGGGATAATGTTGTATATATGTATACAACCAACTCTTCCTATTTTGTAGACACATGCAACCGATGACTTGGGATAGTGGGTTATCCCCTTTAACATTTAAAAGGTTCAACTAATTAAAATCATCGAACCATCCGAATATTATCGTACTTTTGACTATTAACTTAGTCAACATTTTGATAAATAATGACTACAAAATAAATGTTGGATCTAACAATTAAATAAATTTTAATAATTTTATTTAACCCAATTACTTTCCACTTTGGATTCAGGCATAATCTCAATGAAAGTAGTTCAATGAATATAACTAACACATTTACAAGATCTCACTTTGGTCTATTATTTCATGATCTAACATTATTGACCAATCAAATTAATTGGTCTTGATTTTGTCCTTGATTGGGTTAGGGCTTGGCTTTGGTCAAATAATGATGATTAAGTTTTGACTGATTGTGGAAATGCTATTATCATATGCAACCTATTAACTGTGTCATATATGCATACAAATATTCTGTTATGACATGTAAATGTACATTAACAATAGATTATAATATGTTGATTTCTTGAAATTCTTCAGAACTAGTAGATTCTGTCGTAATCTGTTTTGAAATTCTTCTCAGAAATCATTTGGCATTTTCCTCAAAATGAGTTGCTCTAAAAAGGAAGAATCTCTATTTCCCAGATATTCAAAAGTGGCCAGTGTTCTTTTTAAGTTTATAATCATCAATTTATCATGCATTGACAATTATTGTTTTATTAATAGAATGATATTCATTATTTTTGTTAGAAGATTTCACGAAATTGTATGAAAGTTTGAAACCAATTGTTTGGGTTTTGGGGATAACAAGTTCGGTAACAAGTTGTGGCAACGAAATATTCGAACATTCAATTGGCTTCACGATCTCTAGAGATGGTTTTGTTTTGACATGTGCAGAGAGCTTGAGTCAATTTTCTGATGACAATGAAATAGTTGGAAAAAGGTTACATGAGGATGAGTTTCGTTATAATTTAGATATAGTTACGTCCAAAGTTAACTGGGATCTGACCTTGCTTATGGTACGTGAGAAGTTGGATGATCCTGTTGTAGTTGGAAAATTTGCCAAAAATGGTTCATTGGAGGCGGGTGAGAATGTAATGGCGATTATGCGCCCCATAAATTTCAGCTTTATAGGATCATTTACTTTTAGGACTACATGTTATCGTTGTGTTGATAATGTTAGACTTCCCTCTAAGACTAGTATCGAGACCCGTGCGAAATTTGAGTGTCCTGAGAAGACACTGAAATATAGAATCATGGGACACGTCTGGAATGATGTGATCTTTGAGAACTATAGTGACGAGGAACAAGTACGAATTGCCATTGAGAAAAAACTTCATCCGGAAGTGCCAGTTATCCGGTGTATTGGGTTGAATGTCTTTGATAATAGTTGTTCTGGGCTCCAATTTTCAATACTCGTGGACATATTGTAGGCATTGTTACTAGTTCAGATATGAAGTTTGACATAGGCATTGATCTTAGTTTGATTCGTTATTTCTTGGAGGGAAAAGTCCAGATTAAACGAGACGACGCTTCAAAAAAACACGAGGCTTCATAAGAAACGAAATAAGGTCAAATTCAATCTTCTCTTTCATTTATGTTTAATTACATTATTGATGCATATATGCATGTTGCTCCTATGTTGATTTATGTTAATTAATGATTAATTTACACGAGTGTTTATGGATATAGTCAGACCTGATGTATATCTAAGGATTAGAGCTTTCAGTTTGTTGATTAGAAAAAAATGTGAAGTGGATATATAAAATAATCGTTCAATCTAAAGATAACTTTTAATATTTAGTGTTTACCCAATGGTGCGCTCATGACAAATCAAACATTAAAGACCAGTATGGATATAAGCTTGGGTTGTAAATCATGAATTTAAGAATAGTATATATTAAGACTGATGGCAAGCTTGCTGTTAACTTTGTTGAGGAGAAGAAAAGAGTTTTTCCTGGTGTAGCTAATAAAATTTTGGAATACAGGGGCACATAAGTGGATATGGAGAAAGTAGCATGGCTTGAGATATGGACCAACATGTGCCGGGTTAACTTTTTGAGGATTTTCGTGAGACCCGAGTATGGGCAAAGCTAATGTGTAGTTTGTTGTGCAGGAAACATGAGACTGACTCTATATTATTGCAATATACCTGCCATCAAATACTTTTGGATTTGGGATGACATTTTCGCAATAGAAATATACAAGCTAGCAATGGTATGATGACCATTGCTCTGGGAGTCAGGTATTCCAACCCAAGCTTATATCCATACTGGTCTTTAATGTTTGATATGTCATAAGCGCACTACAGGGTAAACACTAAATATTAAAAGTTATCTTTAGATTGAAAGATTATTTTATATATCCATTTCACAATTTTTTCTAATCAACAAACTGAAAGCTCTAATCCTTAGATATACATCAGGTCTGACTATATCCATAAATGCTCGTGTAAATTAATCATTAATTAACATAAATCAACATAGGAGCAACATGCATATATGCATCAAAAATGTAATTAAACATAAATGAAAGAGGAGATCGAATTTGACCTTATTTCGTTTCTTCTGAAGCCTCGTGTTTTTTTGAAGCGTCGTCTCGTTTAATCTGGACTTTTCCCTCCAAGAAATGACGATTCAAACTAAGATCAATGCCTATGTCAAACCTCATATCCGAACTAGTAACAATGCCTACAATATGTCCACGAGTATTGAAAATTGGAGCCCAGAACAACTATTATCAAACACATTAACCCAATACACCGGATAACTGGCACTTCCGGATGAAGTTTTTTCTCAAAGGCAATTCGTATTTGTTCCTCGTCACTATAGTTCTCAAAGATCTCATCATTCCAGACGTGTCCCATGATTCTATATTTCAGTGTATTCTCAGGACACTCAAATTTCGCATGGGTCTCGATACTAGTCTTAGAGGGAAGTCTAACATTATCAACACAACGATAACATGTTGACCTAAAAGTAAATGATCCTATAAAGCTGAAATTTATGGGGCGCATAATCGCCATTACATTCTCACCCGCCTCCAATGAACCATTTTTGGCAAATTTTCCAACTTCTGACAAGGATCATCCAACTTCTCACGTACCATAAGCAAGGTCGGATCCCGATTAACTTTGGACGTAACTATATCTAAATTATAACGAAACTCATCCTCATGTAACCTTTTTCCAACTATTTCATTGTCATCAGAAAATTGACTCAATCTCTCTGCACATGTCAAAACAAAACCATCTCTAGAGATCGTGAAGCCAATTGAATGTCTGAATATTTCGTTGCCACAACTTGTTACCGAACTTGTTATCCTCAAAACCCAAACAATTGATTTCAAACTTTCATACAATTTCGTGAAATCTTCTAACAAAAATAATGAATATCATTCTATTAATAAAACAATAATTGTCAATGCATGATAAATTGATGATTATAACACTTAAAAAGAACACTGGCCTCTTTTGAATATCTGGGAAATAAAGATTCTTCCTTTTTGGAGTAACTCATTTCGAGGAAAATGTCAAATGATTTCTGAGAAGAATTTCAAAACAGATTACGACAGAATCTACTAGTGCCGAAGAATTTCAAGAAATCAACATATTATAATCTATTGTTAATGTACATTTACATGTCATAACAGAATATTTGTATGCATATATGACACAGTTAATAGGTTGCATATGATAATAGCATTTCCACAATCAGTCAAAACTTAATCAACATTATTTGACCAAAGCCAAGCCCTAACCCAATCAAGGACAAAATCAAGACCAATTAATTTGATTGGCTAATAATGTTAGATCATGAAATAATAGACCAAAGTGAGATCTTGTAAATGTGTTAGTTATATTCATTGAACTACTATCATTGAGATTATGTCTGAATCCAAAGTGGAAAGTAATTGGGTTAAATAAAATTATTAAAATTTATTTAATTGTTAGATCCAACATTTATTTTGTAGTCCTTATTTATCAAAATGTTGACTAAGTTGATAGTCAAAAGTACGATAATATTCGGATGGTTGGATGATTTTAATTAGTTGAACCTTTTAAATGTTGAAGTGGGGTAACCCACTATCCCAAGTCATCGGTTGCATGTGTCTACAAAATAGGAAGAGTTGGTTGTATACATATATACAACATTATCCCTTCAGTTTTGACGTGGTCATTAAAGGGGATTACTGTGAACATAAAATAGAGCATTTGTTTTTACTGAAAAGAAACATTTCTTGATCTGACTTGTTCCCCACAAACTTTGAGAGCTTCACTTTCACCTTATAATTATAATTGTTGTTGTGTTCGTAGAAGGACAAAGACGAAACGCACTAGCTTTGTTCTTGAAGTTGAATTATCCTAGAAGTAGGTTGTTATTCTCGTCTGGAGTGCACCAGAAGGCATGAGGGCAATACTTCTTCAAGGTCAGTCCGTTCTTCAGGCGATTCGACTATCAATATCGATAAGTTTCTTTACCGCCTTATTTTTATTTCTCAAATTGATTTCTAATCATAGTTATTATTATTATTTTCTCCTGTTGCTCGTCATTGCCATGGTTGTTTGCCTTGTGGTCATTTGCATTCGTTCTTTGTTGTTTAACCAAGTTGCTTATCTTATTTTATTTGTATATTAAAATTTGGTTTGAATATTGTTTCTTTAAAAATTACTGTTCATTTCTTCTTAAAATTTGGTTAGTAATCTGTTTAATTTAATTTGACATTATAATCTTGGGTCATTGCCCATAAGTTCCTTTTTTTTTTAAATCTATACTCAAGTTCCTTTTAAATGAGTGTATCAATTTTTTGTCATTTTGGACGAAAATACCCCCTCCCAAAATGTTGTATTATATTTAAAAAAAAAATTAAAAAAAAAATAATACAAAAAAATTAAAACAAAATTAAATACAAAAAAAAATAAATAAAAAAAAATTAGAATGTTGTATTATATTTTCAGAATGTTGTATTATATTCAGAATGCTGTATTATATTTTCAAAAAATATTGTATTATATTTTCAAAAAAAAAAAATTTAAATCAGAATGTTGTATTATATTTTCAAAATGTTGTATTATATTCAGAATGTTGTATTATATTTTCAGAGTGTTGTATTATATTTTCAAAAAAAAAAATCAGAATATTGTATTATATTTTCAGATCGTTGTATTATATTTTCAGAATGTTGTGGGGGCAAAATTGAAAGTTCACTTGTAAGAAGAACTTCCCGATCATTTTAATACAATGAGGAACTTAGTGGAAAGTGATTTGTTCCAAAAGGAACTTATGGGGCAAATTCCTTATAATCTTTCTTATAATACATTTTATGTAAATTGTTTTTTTTTATTAATCTGTTTTTATGATTGTTTTATTTATTTTAATTCGAAAACCACTTTGTTAATAATACGATGTCATAAACTATCTTATAATCATCAAACTAGTTCTCGGTTCGGATCTCTTTGTGACCAGTTTCCATATTGCCTTAGTGGATTTTTAAGTCTAACAATCTTGAAGAAGTATTCTGTCGTTTTATAATCCGTGAATCTTATTTCAAATGGCTGATTCTGGTGCTTTGCAAATTGATCCCGTTAATTCCACCGTTAATAACACCACTACTAATGTTACGACTGAGATTGGTTCTGGTAGCTCAGTACCGTATAATACTGTGGGCACGCTAAGGGTTGATTTAACTGGAATGCCCGAGAAGTTTGTTGGGCATTTAATTATGCGTTGGCAACAGCGCATGAAGATATGGTTAATAACCAAGGGCTTGCTTACAAAGATTATGACCCCTAATCCATTCACTCGTGACAAGGACCCTAAAGAGTATTTGACATGACAAAAGAAGGATGAAATAGGCAAAGGAATGATTTTGTTGGGCTTGTCCGATACATTGTTTGATGGTTATTGCAGCCTTCCTGGCACGGCCAAAGACCTATGGGATGAGCTGGACAAGAAGTACAATACCGAAGACCAAGGTCTTGAAAAGTATGTAGTTTCAAAGTTCCTGAATTTCAAGACGAAAGAGGGTAAAACGGTGCTTGAACAAACTCAGGAATTTCAACTCATCTTACATTCCCCGAAAGAAGCAGATATGTCGTTGCCTGAAAAATTTCGGGTGACATCCATCATTGAGAAATTTCCTAAGTCTTGGGAGGAGTTTGGTATAACTCTCAAGCACAAAATTAGATGGACATTCATAAATGAGGAACATATCTCCAAAACCCATCTAGTACCCAAGCATGAAAAAAACCAAATCAGATATCCAAAAGAGGTCAGTGTTTCTTTTTAAGTGTTATAGTATGATATTCATTATTTTTGTAGGAAAAATTCACGAAATTGTATGAAAATTTGAAACCAATTGTTTGGGTTTTGAGGTAGGTTTTGAGGGTAACAAGTTATGGCAACGAAATATTCGGACATTCAACTGGCTTCACGATCTCTAGAGATGGTTTTGTTTTGACATGTGCAGAGAGATTGAGTCAATTTTCTGATGCAATGAAATAGTTGGAAAAGGGTTACATGAGGATGAGGAGTTTCGTTATAATTTAGATATAGTTACGTCTAAAGTTAACTGGGATCTGACATTGCTTAAGGTACATGAGAAGTTGGATGATCCTGTTGTAGTTGGAAAATTTGTCAAAAATGGTTCATTGGAGGCGGGTGAGAGAGTAATGGCGATTATGCACCCATAAATTTCAGATTTATATGATCGTTTACTTTTGGGTCTACAAGTTATCGTTGTGTTGATAATGTTAGACTTCCCTCTAAGACTAGTATCGAGACCTGTGCAAAATTTGAGTCTCCGTAGAAGACACTGAAATATAGAATCATGGGACACGTCTGGAATGATGAGGTCTTTGAGAACTATAGTGACGAGGAACAAGTACTAATTGCCTTTGAGAAAAAACTTCATCCGGAAGTGCCAGTTATCCCGGTGTATTGGGTTGAATGTCTTTGATAATAGTTGTTCTGGGCTCTAATTTCTAATACTCGTGGACATAATGTAGGCATTGTTACTAGTTCGGATATGAAGTTTGACATAGGCATTCATCTTAGTTTGATTCGTCATTTCTTGGAAGGAAAAGTCCAGATTAAACGAGACGAGGCTTCAAAGAAACACGAGGCTTCAAAGAAACGAAATAAGGTCAAATTCAATCTCCTCTTTCATTTATGTTTAATCACATTATTGATACATATATGCATGTTGCTCCTATGTTGATTTAAGTTAATAATTTACACGAGTGTTTATGCATATAGTTAGAGACCTGATGTATATCTAAGGTTTAGAGCTTTCAGTTTGTTGATTAGAAAATATTTTGAAGTGGATATATAAAATAATCTTTCATTCTAAAGATAACTTTTAATATTTAGTGTTTACCCTACGGTGCGTTTATGGCAAATCAAACATTAAAGACCAGTATAGATATAAGCTTGGATTGTAAATCATGAATTTATGAAGAGTATATATTAGGACCGATGGCAAGCTTGCTATTAACCTTGTTGAGGAGAAGAAAAGAGTTTTTCCTGATGTTGCTAAAAAAAATTGGAAAGCAGGGGAACATAAGTGGATATGCAGAAAGCAGCGTGTCTTGAGATGTGGACCAACATGTGCCAGGTTAACTTTTTGAGGATTTTCCAGAGACCCGAGTATGGGCAAAGCTAATGTGTAGTTTGTTGTGCAGGAAAAACATGGGACTGACTCTATATTATTGCAATTTACCTGCTATCAAATACTTTTGGATTTGAGATGACATTTTTGCAATAGAAATATACAAGCTGGCAACGGTATGATGACCATTGCTCTGGGAGTCAGGTATTCTAATTACAATATACTACTAGGTAATACTAGCTATTGAGTCCATTATTGTGAACAGCTCCATTGAAAAATGCGGAGTAATAGGGGCAGCTTCTTTCTTACTACAGTCTTGTATTTTTTTTTTAACACGTCACAATATGCTAATGATAGTAGTTGTAATTAGCTGCACGGAGCCTCCGAATTCCACAGCTGCTCATTTTATATCTTTGAGCGGCTGTGGAATTCGGAGGTTCCGTGCAGCTAATTACAACTACTATCATTGGCATATCGTGAGGTGTTCAAAAAAATACAAGACCGTAGTAAGAAAGAAGCTACCCGTATTACTCCACATTTTCCATTGGAGCTGCTCACAATAACGGGCTCAATAGCTAGTATTATCTAGTAGTATATTGTAATTGGAATACCTGACTCCCAGAGCAATGGTCATCATACCATCAAGCTAACAGATATTTCTATTGCGAAAAATGTCATCCCAAATCGAAAAGTATTTGATGGCGTGTATATCAGCATAATAACATGTAGCCGGCCTCATGTTTCCTGCACAACAAACTACACATTAGCTTTGCCCATACTCGGGCCTCACGAAAATCCTCAAAAAGTTAACCCGGCACATGTTGGTCCATATCTCAAGCCATGCTACTTTCTCCATATCCACTTATGTGCCCCTGTATTCCAAAATTTTATTAGCTACACCAGGAAAAACTCTTTTCTTCTCCTCAACAAAGTTAACAGCAAGCTTGCCATCAGTCTTAATATATACTATTCTTAAATTCATGATTTACAACCCAAGCTTATATCCATACTGGTCTTTAATGTTTGATTTGTCAGCGAGCGCACTATCGGGTAAACACTAAATATTAAAAGTTATCTTTAGATTGAACGATTATTTTATATATCCACTTCACATTTTTTTCTAATCAACAAACTGAAAGCTCTAATCCTTAGATATACATCAGGTCTGACTATATCCATAAAAGCTCGTGTAAATTAATCATTAATTAACATAAATCAACATAGGAGCAACATGCATATATGCATCAATAATGTAATTAAACATAAATGAAAAAGGAGATCGAATTTGACCTTATTTCGTTTCTTATGAAGCCTCGTGTTTTTTTGAAGCGTCGTCTCGTTTAATCTGGACTTTTCCCTCAAAGAAATGACGAATCAAACTAAGATCAATGCCTATGTCAAACTTCATATCTGAACTAGTAACAATGCCTACAATATGTCCACGAGTATTGAAAATTGGAGCCCAGAACAACTATTATCAAAGACATTCAACCCAATACACCGGGATAACCGGCACTTCCGATGAAGTTTTCTCAACGGCAACGTACTTGTTCCTCGTCACTATAGTTCTCAAAGATCACATCATTCCGTACGGCGTGTCCCATGATTCTATATTTGCATGTTTTCTCAGACACTCAGCGAGAATAACAACCTACTTCTAGGATAATTTAACTTCAAGAACAAAGCTAGTGCGTTTCGTCTTTGTCCTTCTACGAACACAACAACAATTATAATTATAAGGTGAAAGTGAAGCTCTCAAAGTTTGTGGGGAACAAGTTGTATCAGTAAATGTTTCTTTTGTAAAAACAAATGCTCTATTTTATATTCACAGTAATCCCCTTTAATGACCACGTCAAAACTGAAGGGATAATGTTGTATATATGTATACAACCAACTCTTCCTATTTTGTAGACACATGCAACCGATGACTTGGGATAGTGGGTTATCCCCTTTAACATTTAAAAGGTTCAACTAATTAAAATCATCGAACCATCCGAATATTATCGTACTTTTGACTATTAACTTAGTCAACATTTTGATAAATAAGGACTACAAAATAAATGTTGGATCTAACAATTAAATAAATTTTAATAATTTTATTTAACCCAATTACTTTCCACTTTGGATTCAGACATAATCTCAATGAAAGTAGTTCAATGAATATAACTAACACATTTACAAGATCTCACTTTGGTCTATTATTTCATGATCTAACATTATTAGCCAATCAAATTAATTGGTCTTGATTTTGTCCTTGATTGGGTTAGGGCTTGGCTTTGGTCAAATAATGTTGATTAAGTTTTGACTGATTGTGGAAATGCTATTATCATATGCAACCTATTAACTGTGTCATATATGCATACAAATATTCTGTTATGACATGTAAATGTACATTATGATAGATTATAATATGTTGATTTCTTGAAATTCTTCGTAACTAGTAGATTCCGTCAGTCTGCTTTGAAATTCTTCTCGTAAATCATTTGGGCATTTTCCTCAAAATGAGTTGCTCTAAAAAGGAAGAATCTCTATTTCCCAGATATTCAAAAGTGGCCAGTGTTCTTTTTAAGTGTTATAATCATCAATTTATCATGCATCGACAATTATTGTTTTATTAATAGAATGATATTCATTATTTTTGTCAGAAGATTTCACGAAATTGTATGAAAGTTTGAAACCAATTGTTTGGGTTTTGAGGATAACAAGTTCGGTAACAAGTTGTGGCAACGAAATATTCGAACATTCAATTGGCTTCACGATCTCACAGAGATGGTTTTGTTTTGACATGTGCAGAGAGCTTGAGTCAATTTTCTGATGACAATGAAATAGTTGGAAAAAGGTTACATGAGGATGAGTTTCGTTATAATTTAGATATAGTTACGTCCCAAAGAAGTTAAGCGGGATCCGACCTTGCTTATGGTACGTGAGAAGTTGGATGATCTGTTGTAGTTGGAAAATTTGCCAAAAATGGTTCATTGGAGGCGGGTGAGAATGTAATGGCGATTATGCGCCCATAAATTTCGGCTTTATAGGATCATTTACTTTTAGGACTACATGTTATCGTTGTGTTGATAATGTTAGACTTCCCTCTAAGACTAGTATCGAGACCCAGTGCGAAATTTGAGTGTCTGAGAAGACAATTTGAAATATAGAATGCGTGGGACACGTGCGGAATGATGTGATCTTTGAGAACTATAGTGACGAGGAACAAGTACGAATTGCCATTGAGAAAAAACTTCATCCGAAAGTGTCAGTTATCCGGTGTATTGGGTTGAATGTCTTTGATAATAGTTGTTCTGGGCTCCAATTTTCAATACTCGTGGACATATTGTAGGCATTGTTACTAGTTCAGATATGAAGTTTGACATAGGCATTGATCTTAGTTTGATTCGTTATTTCTTGGAGGGAAAAGTCCAGATTAAACGAGACGACGCTTCAAAAAAACACGAGGCTTCATAAGAAACGAAATAAGGTCAAATTCGATCTCCTCTTTCATTTATGTTTAATTACATTATTGATGCATATATGCATGTTGCTCCTATGTTGATTTATGTTAATTAATGATTAATTTACACGAGTGTTTATGGATATAGTCAGACCTGATGTATATCTAAGGATTAGAGCTTTCAGTTTGTTGATTAGAAAAAAATGTGAAGTGGATATATAAAATAATCGTTCAATCTAAAGATAACTTTTAATATTTAGTGTTTACCCAATGGTGCGCTCATGACAAATCAAACATTAAAGACCAGTATGGATATAAGCTTGGGTTGTAAATCATGAATTTAAGAAGAGTATATATTAAGACTGATGGCAAGCTTGTTGTTAACTTTGTTGAGGAGAAGAAAAGAGTTTTTTCTGGTGTAGCTAATAAAATTTTGGAATACAGGGGCACATAAGTGGATATGGAGAAAGTAGCATGGCTTGAGATATGGACCAACATGTGCCGGGTTAACTTTTTGAGGATTTTCGTGAGACCCGAGTATGGGCAAAGCTAATGTGTAGTTTGTTGTGCAGGAAACATGAGACTGACTCTATATTATTGCAATATACCTGCCATCAAATACTTTTGGATTTGGGATGACATTTTCGCAATAGAAATATACAAGCTAGCAATGGTATGATGACCATTGCTCTGGGAGTCAGGTATTCCAACCCAAGCTTATATCCATACTGGTCTTTAATGTTTGATATGTCATAAGCGCACTACAGGGTAAACACTAAATATTAAAAGTTATCTTTAGATTGAAAGATTATTTTATATATCCATTTCACAATTTTTTCTAATCAACAAACTGAAAGCTCTAATCCTTAGATATACATCAGGTCTGACTATATCCATAAATGCTCGTGTAAATTAATCATTAATTAACATAAATCAACATAGGAGCAACATGCATATATGCATCAATAATGTAATTAAACATAAATGAAAGAGGAGATCAAATTTGACCTTATTTCGTTTCTTCTGAAGCCTCGTGTTTTTTTGAAGCGTCGTCTCGTTTAATCTGGACTTTTCCCTCCAAGAAATGACGATTCAAACTAAGATCAATGCATATGTCAAACTTCATATCCGAACTAGTAACAATGCCTACAATATGTCCACGAGTATTGAAAATTGGAGCCCAGAACAACTATTATCAAAGACATTCAACCCAATACACCGGATAACAGGCACTTCCGGATGAAGTTTTTTCTCAAAGGCAATTCGTATTTGTTCCTCGTCACTATAGTTCTCAAAGATCTCATCATTCCAGACGTGTCCCATGATTCTATATTTCAGTGTATTCTCAGGACACTCAAATTTCGCACGGGTCTCGATACTAGTCTTAGAGGGAAGTCTAACATTATCAACACAACGATAACATGTTGACCTAAAAGTAAATGATCCTATAAAGCTGAAATTTATGGGGCGCATAATCGCCATTACATTCTCACCCGCCTCCAATGAACCATTTTTGGCAAATTTTCCAACTACAACAGGATCATCCAACTTCTCACGTACCGCTAAGCGAGTCGGATCCCGGTTAACTTTGGACGTAACTATATCTAAATTATAGCGAAAGCAGCATCATCATGTAACCTTTTTCCAACTATTTCATTGTCATCAGAAAATTGACTCAATCTCTCTGCACATGTCAAAACAAAACCATCTCTAGAGATCGTGAAGCCAATTGAATGTCTGAATATTTCGTTGCCACAACTTGTTACCGAACTTGTTATCCTCAAAACCCAAACAATTGGTTTCAAACTTTCATACAATTTCGTGAAATCTTCTAACAAAAATAATGAATATCATTCTATTAATAAAACAATAATTGTCAATGCATGATAAATTGAAAATTATAACACTTAAAAAGAACACTGGCCTCTTTTGAATATTTGGGAAATAAAGATTCTTCCTTTTTGGAGTAACTCATTTCGAGGAAAATGTCAAATGATTTCTGAGAAGAATTTCAAGCGATTCTGACGAGAATCTACTAGTGCTGAAGAATTTCAAGAAATCAACATATTATAATCTATTGTTAATGTACATTTACATGTCATAACAGAATATTTGTATGCATATATGACACAGTTAATAGGTTGCATATGATAATAGCATTTCCACAATCAGTCAAAACTTAATCAACATTATTTGACCAAAGCCAAGCCCTAACCCAATCAAGGACAAAATCAAGACCAATTAATTTGATTGGCTAATAATGTTAGATCATGAAATAATAGACCAAAGTGAGATCTTGTAAATGTGTTAGTTATATTCATTGAACTACTTTCGACCCGTTTGGAAAGTAATTGGGTTAAATAAAATTATTAAAATTTATTTAATTGTTAGATCCAACATTTATTTTGTAGTCCTTATAATATAGAGTCAGTCTCATGTTTCCTGCACAACAAACTACACATTAGCTTTGCCCATACTCGGGTCTCACGAAAATCCTCAAAAAGTTAACCCGGCACATGTTGGTCCATATCTCAAGCCATGCTACTTTCTCCATATCCACTTATGTGCCCCTGTATTCCAAAATTTTATTAGCTACACCAGAAAAAACTCTTTTCTTCTCCTCAACAAAGTTAACAACAAGCTTGCCATCAGTCTTAATATATACTCTTCTTAAATTCATGATTTACAACCCAAGCTTATATCCATACTGGTCTTTAATGTTTGATTTGTCATGAGCGCACCATTGGGTAAACACTAAATATTAAAAGTTATCTTTAGATTGAACGATTATTTTATATATCCACTTCACATTTTTTTCTAATCAACAAACTGAAAGCTCTAATCCTTAGATATACATCAGGTCTGACTATATCCATAAACACTCGTGTAAATTAATCATTAATTAACATAAATCAACATAGGAGCAACATGCATATATGCATCAATAATGTAATTAAACATAAATGAAAGAGGAGATCGAATTTGACCTTATTTCGTTTCTTATGAAGCCTCGTGTTTTTTTGAAGCGTCGTCTCGTTTAATCTGGACTTTTCCCTCCAAGAAATAACGAATCAAACTAAGATCAATGCCTATGTCAAACTTCATATCTGAACTAGTAACAATGCCTACAATATGTCCACGAGTATTGAAAATTGGAGCCCAGAACAACTATTATCAAAGACATTCAACCCAATACACCGGATAACTGACACTTTCGGATGAAGTTTTTTCTCAATGGCAATTCGTACTTGTTCCTCGTCACTATAGTTCTCAAAGATCACATCATTCCAGACGTGTCCCATGATTCTATATTTCAGTGTCTTCTCAGGACACTCAAATTTCGCACGGGTCTCGATACTAGTCTTAGAGGGAAGTCTAACATTATCAACACAACGATAACATGTAGTCCTAAAAGTAAATGATCCTATAAAGCTGAAATTTATGGGGCGCATAATCGCCATTACATTCTCACCCGCCTCCAATGAACCATTTTTGGCAAATTTTCCAACTACAACAGGATCATCCAACTTCTCACGTACCATAAGCAAGGTCAGATCCCAGTTAACTTTGGACGTAACTATATCTAAATTATAACGAAACTCATCCTCATGTAACCTTTTTCCAACTATTTCATTGTCATCAGAAAATTGACTCAAGCTCTCTGCACATGTCAAAACAAAACCATCTCTAGAGATCGTGAAGCCAATTGAATGTTCGAATATTTCGTTGCCACAACTTGTTACCGAACTTGTTATCCTCAAAACCCAAACAATTGGTTTCAAACTTTCATACAATTTCGTGAAATCTTCTGACAAAAATAATGAATATCATTCTATTAATAAAACAATAATTGTCGATGCATGATAAATTGATGATTATAACACTTAAAAAGAACACTGGCCACTTTTGAATATCTGGGAAATAGAGATTCTTCCTTTTTAGAGCAACTCATTTTGAGGAAAATGCCAAATGATTTCTGAGAAGAATTTCAAAACAGATTACGACAGAATCTACTAGTTCTGAAGAATTTCAAGAAATCAACATATTATAATCTATTGTTAATGTACATTTACATGTCATAACAGAATATTTGTATGCATATATGACACAGTTAATAGGTTGCATATGATAATAGCATTTCCACAATCAGTCAAAACTTAATCAACATTATTTGACCAAAGCCAAGCCCTAACCCAATCAAGGACAAAATCAAGACCAATTAATTTGATTGGCTAATAATGTTAGATCATGAAATAATAGACCAAAGTGAGATCTTGTAAATGTGTTAGTTATATTCATTGAACTACTTTCATTGAGATTATGTCTGAATCCAAAGTGGAAAGTAATTGGGTTAAATAAAATTATTAAAATTTATTTAATTGTTAGATCCAACATTTATTTTGTAGTCCTTATTTATCAAAATGTTGACTAAGTTAATAGTCAAAAGTACGATAATATTCGGATGGTTCGATGATTTTAATTAGTTGAACCTTTTAAATGTTAAAGGGGATAACCCATTTATCCCAGTCATCGGTTGCATGTGTCTACAAAATAGGAAGAGTTGGTTGTATACATATATACAACATTATCCCTTCAGTTTTGACGTGGTCATTAAAGGGGATTACTGTGAACATAAAATAGAGCATTTGTTTTTACAAAAGAAACATTTACTGATACAACTTGTTCCCCACAAACTTTGAGAGCTTCACTTTCACCTTATAATTATAATTGTTGTTGTGTTCGTAGAAGGACAAAGACGAAACGCACTAGCTTTGTTCTTGAAGTTGAATTATCCTAGAAGTAGGTTGTTATTCTCGTCTGGAGTGCACCAGAAGGCATGAGGGCAATACTTCTTCAAGGCCAGTCCGTTCTTCAGGCGATTCGACTATCAATATCGATAAGTTTCTTTACCGCCTTATTTTTATTTCTCAAATTGATTTCTAATCATAGTTATTATTATTATTTTCTCCTGTTGCTCGTCATTGCCATGGTTGTTTGCCTTGTGGTCATTTGCATTCGTTCTTTGTTGTTTAACCAAGTTGCTTATCTTATTTTATTTGTATATTAAAATTTGGTTTGAATATTGTTTCTTTAAAAATTACTGTTCATTTCTTCTTAAAATTTGGTTAGTAATCTCTTTAATTTAATTTGACATTATAATCTTGGGTCATTGCCCATAAGTTCCTTTTTTTAAAATCTATACTCAAGTTCCTTTTAAATGAGTGTATCAATTTTTTGTCATTTTGGACGAAAATACCCCCCTCCCAAAATGTTGTATTATATTTAAAAAAAAAATTAAAAAAAAAATAATACAAAAATATTAAAAAAAAATTAAATACAAAAAAAAAATTAAATAAAAAAAAATTAGAATGTTGTATTATATTTTCAGAATGTTGTATTATATTCAGAATGCTGTATTATATTTTCAGAATATTGTATTATATTTTCAAAAAAAAAAATTTAAATCAGAATGTTGTATTATATTTTCAAAATGTTGTATTATATTCAGAATGTTGTATTATATTTTCAGAGTGTTGTATTATATTTTCAAAAAAAAAAAATCAGAATATTGTATTATATTTTCAGATCGTTGTATTATATTTTCAGAATGTTGTGAGGCAAAATTGAAAGTTCACTTGTAAGAAGAACTTCCCGATCATTTTAATACAATGAGGAACTTAGTGGAAAGTGATTTGTTCCAAAAGGAACTTATGGGGCAAATTCCTTGTAATCTTTCTTATAATACATTTTATGTAAACTGTTTTTTTTTTATTAATTTGTTTTTATGATTGTTTTATTTATTTTAATTCGTAAACCACTTTGTTAATAATATGATGTCATAAACTATCTTATAATCATCAAACTTGTTCTCGGTTCGGATCTCTTTGTGACCAGTTTCCATATTGCCTTAGTGGATTTTTAAGTCTAACAATCTTGAAGAAGTATTTTGTCATTTTATAATCCGTGAATCTTATTTCAAATGGCTGATTCTGGTGCTTTGCAAATTGATCCCGTTAATTCCACCGTTAATAACACCACTACTAATGTTACGACTGAGGTTGGTTCTGGTAGCTCAGTACCGTATAATACTGTGGGCACGCTAAGGGTTGATTTAACTGGAATGCCCGAGAAGTTTGCTGGGCATTTATTTATGCGTTGGCAACAGCGCATGAAGATATGGTTAATAACCAAGGGCTTGCTTACAGTGATTATGACCCCTAATCCATTCACTCGTGACAAGGACCCTAAAGAGTATTTGACATGGCAAAAGAAGGATGAAATAGGCAAATGAATGATTTTGTTGGGCTTGTCCGATACATTGTTTGATGGTTATTGCAGCCTTCCTGGCACGGCCAAAGACCTATGGGATGAGTTGGATAAGAAGTACAATACCGAAGACCAAGGTCTTGAAAAGTATGTAGTTTCAAAGTTCCTGAATTTCAAGACGAAAGAGGGAAAAACGGTGCTTGAACAAACTCAGGAATTTCAACTCATCTTGCATTCCCCGAAAGAAGCAGATATGTCGTTGCCTGAAAAATTTCGGGTGACGTCCATCATTGAGAAATTTCCTAAGTCTTGGGAGGAGTTTGGTATAACTCTCAAGCACAAAAGGGAAAAAATATCACTGAAAGATCTTATGCATGCTATCAGTGTTCAGGAGCAACATATGAGTAAGGCATGTATCGTGCCTATTGAGTTTCAACCTAGGGCACATATTGTAACGGGGGTAAAGTGGTGAAATCCTTTAAGAATAAACAACATGCTGCTTCAAACGATCATAATCCACTAAAGCCTAAAAACAAAATTGCAAAGAACCCCAAGGCAACCCAACCTTCCTTTACATGTGGGCAGATGGCACATTGGTTCAGGACTTGTCCGAACAAGAAGCCCAAGGCTCAAGATGGTGGACCTCAAGTCAACATGGTGACCGAAGGACCTGGCATAAGCGGGTACATTTCTATTAATCCTAAAGTATTCACTATTTATAATTCCAATGAGTGGTTAGTAGATACACAGGAGCAAATGTGCACGTTTGTGCTGATAAAACGCTCTTTGTTTCTTATCAGCCTGCAATTGGACAAACAGTGATAATGGGAAACTCAAGTGCAGCTAAAGTGCATAACATAGGGCGCATGGTTTTGAGATATACCTCAGGAGGACGTGTTCTTTCTTTGCATCAAGTGCATCATGTTCCTGAAATGAGAATAAATGTTATTAGTGGTTCTATTTTAGTTAGAGAGGGTTTTGAATTAAATTTTAAGTTTAATAAAGTTATAATTTTGTTTGGTGGATCTTTTATGGGTAAAAGGTTATTTGTCAGATGTATTGTTTAAGATTATGGTTGATTTTATTGAAATAAACTATGTCTCTGAGAATTTTAATTCTTCTACTTTATGGCATTATTGTTTGGGTCATATTAATCTAGATTCTGTTAAACGCATGATGAATTTAGATTTAATTCCAAAGCATACTATTGATAAGACTAAAAAATGTCAAGTTTGGGTGCACAACTATTGGGTTTAAATGGATTTTTAAAAGGAAGTTGAAACCAGCCGGAACCATTGACAAATATAAGGCCAGATTAGTTGCTAAGGGTTTCAAACAAAAGGAGGGCATAGATTTCTTTAATACTTATGCACTTGTTGCACATATGACTACAATCAGAATGCTTATAGCGTTGGCATCCGTATCGGGTCTTAATATTCATCAAATGGATGTTAAGACTAAATGGATGTTAAGACTGCTTTTCTTCGTGATGACCTTGAAGAGGAGATCTATATGGATCAGGGGAATTTGTAGCTAAAGGCAATGAAAGAAAGGTTAGTAAATTGGTTAAGTCATTGTACGGACTTAAACAGTCCCCTAAGCAATGGAATGAGAAATTTGATAAAGTTGTTTTATCATTTGATTTTACTCTTAGTAATGCAGATCAGTGTGTCTACTATATGGTTAGAGGTGGTGATTGTATTATCATATGCCTATATGTAGATGATATATTATTGTTTGGCTCAAATGATAATATAATACTTGAGACAAAGCCATTCTTAAAAACAAAGTTTGAAATGAAGGATATGGGGGTAGCAAATGTGATTCTAGGGCTAGGGCTCAAGTTGACTAGATGAACTAGGGTATAGCCATCTCTCAATCTCATAATGTAGATAATGTTATTGAGAAATATGGCTACAAAAATGCTAGAATCGCAGACACCCTATGACCCTTCTTCTGTAGCTTTGTATAAGAATGAGAGTGGTGTTCCAGTGTCTCAGTTGAGATATTCTCAGATCTTTGGTAGCTTGGGATACCTAGCCAACTGTACTAGGCCTGATATTACGCTTCCAGTGTCTAAGTTGAGTCGGTACACTAGTTGTCCAAATAGAACTCATTGGGGAGCCTTGGATAGAGTACTTAGGTACTTGAAAGGAACTAGTTCCTTAGGCTTGCATAACAGCAGATATCCTCCTGTCCTCGAAGGATATAGTGATGCGAGTTGGATAGTCAAGAACTCCGAAAGTTATGGATGTACCGGGCCTTTTGGTAGAGGGGTTGTAGCCTAGAAGTCCACTAAACAAACTATTTTGTCTCGATCTATTTTGTCTCGATCTATTTGAGGCCGAGTTACCAGTTATCAGCAAGCCAATTCCACTGATATGCTTGCATTGTGACAGTATGAGCACAATTGCAAAGATTAAGAGTACCAAGTACAATCAAAAGACAAGGAGACACATTCAAGTTAGACTAAAAACTAAAAGGAATTTGTGTCTCAATGGGTGTTTGTTATTGATTTTGTGGGATCCAAAGACAATACAGCTGACCCTTAACTAAAGGACTTGACCTTGGTCAAGTTGTAAAATCCAGGTTATGAATGGGACTGAAACCCTTAGTTGACTCATCTACATAATGCAACCTAACCTATCTGAGTGGAGATCCCACAAAGTAGGTTCAATATGGCATAAACAAACTGTAAGAGTTAGTTGAGCATTTTGATAAAAGAGACATGAGATTGTCTGTGTCTATTCCTTGACAAACCTGGTAGACAGCAAGTGTTTTAAGACTATGAATGGGATCAAGCCCCATTCAAGCCTCTAAGGCAGGGTGGTAGCAACACACCCTTGGAGATGCCCAACTACAAGAATGTTATTGTCAGACCGCAATTAGAAAATATGGGTTAATTCTCGAAAACATTCTTGAGACAGGATCAGGACACATGGCCACTAACGCGTCACCCCTATAGATCACAACTTTTACCGTTAATATGTCGCCATCTTCAGTGCACCACCACACTAAAGGTTCAAAGTTCAAGAACTCTCTTCACTTCATTCCTGTGGGGGTTCCGTTGATGGCTTAGATAACAGTTCAAACTGGAAGGTAGCATTATTGAAATCCTGTTAAGCCTAGCAAGCTCAATTCCCCTAAGTCTCTATCAATAGGACCAAGTTCAGCCCTTACCCGAAATCTCAACACGCAAACTTCGGTCTCCCAAGTCTGAAATCCGATTTCCCCACACTCGAAAATCAAAAGTTCAACCCCGAATTTTACACTCCAGAAATGTCGAGACCCAAACTCGGATTATGCCCAAAAAATTCACCACCGAGATTTGCTTTCCCCATCCCTCAAACCGCAAAGCACAAAATTAGATGGACATTCATAAATGAGGAACATATCTCCAAAACCCATCTAGTACCCAAGCATGAAAAAAGCCAAATCGGTTTCCAAAATTTCAAAATGCGAGTTTCATAAATTCAAAAAGAGCATATCGAAAGGTAATAAAATAAGAGCAAATCGGAAATTGATGTGGGTTCAAAAGATTTAGGCTCCGTTTGTTTCACCGTAAAACAATTTCCGGAAAATGTTTTCCGGAAAATAACCTGTTTTGCGGTGTTTGGTTAGCCCCCGGAAAATGTTTTCCGGAAAATAACTTGTTTTCCGCTGTTTGGTTGTCCCAAGTAAAACGTTTTCCGAAAAACATTTTACGCCCTTTCTAAGTAAAACGACCTACTGACCTTGTCCAAGTAAAACACTTTTCAGAAAATGGAGGCCTTAATGTACAACTCATATTACGCCCGATCTGACCACCCACTGCTACCCACTTGCCACCCCCTCAAAAAATTTTTTTTGTAATCGCCCCCCCCCACCCCCCCCCCAAAAAAAAAAAAAATTTTGTAATCGCATCCCCCACCCCCTCCCTCAAAAAAAAATTTTTTTTTTTTTGTAATGACCCCCCGCCTTCTGCCCCACCCCCACCACCCCGAAAAATTTTTTTTTTTGTAATCGCCAGCCCTTCATGCCTACCCCACCCCTCCTACACCCCCCACCCAAATATTTTATTTTTTTTTGTAACGCCCACCCTGCTACCCCACTTTGAAAAAAAAAATTTGTTGGGGGTAGAGCGATTAAAAAAAAAAAAAAGTAAAAGTGGAAATGGAAGGCATGGGTAGCCGAGAAGTGGGGCGATTAAAAAAAAAATTGGAGGGAGGGGGTGGGGAAACAGAGCGAGGTGGGGGCGATTACAAAAAAAAAAAAATTGGGGGAGGGGGTGGGGGGCGATTACAAAAAAAAAAAAATTTTTTTTTGGGGGGAGTGTGGGGGTGGGGTAGAGCGAGGGGGGGGGCGATTACAAAAAAAAAAAAATTGGGGGGGGGGTTGGGGGTAGGGTAGGCAGGGGGTGGGTGGGGTGGTTACAAAAAAAAAGAAAAAAAAATGGGGGGGTGGGGGTGGGTGGGGGGTGGGGGTGGGATAGGCCACCTTGTGAAATATGTGAAATATGAGTCGTTTTACCAAACACCCGAAAACATTTTACACCCTTCCTCCGTAAAACATTTTACGCTCTACCTCCGTAAAACATTTTACAGGAAAACATTTTCCGGAAAACGTTTTCCGGAAAATGTTTTACGCCGAAACAAACGGAGCCTTAATATAAGAATAATTTACGAGGAAGAAGGGCGCAAAAAAACTCACCGGAAAATTCGAATGTTGCCGGAAATACGGTTGGCAAAAACAAAGGAATCGAAAAACTCCAATTAACTACAAACCTGCCGGCAAAATGAAGCAAAAGCGCCGGTGATGGAATCAAAAATGCGATTAAATCAAGATCTCAACAAAAATCTAGACAATTTTCGGCCGGAAATCAAGAAAAAAAGGTCGCCGAAAAAGCTTAAGTAATCCGCCGGTCGGCAAAGAAGAAAGTGATTTGTGACTTTAGGAAAGTGAGAAGAATGAGGAGAGAGAGAAAGTGATTTTTTGATTTTAGGAGAGTGAAAAGAAGAGAGAGAGAGAGAGAGAGAGAGAAGGGAAGTGGGTTTGAATTAGAGCCGTCAATATGGGAATGCGGGACGGGACGAAATTATGTTGTCACACGACGGGAACGGGACGAGACGGGACAAGACAAAACGGGACGGGACTAAAATAATTCGTCCCATCCCGTCCCATTTGCGGGACGCGGGATCCCGCGGGACCCATGCGGGACCCGTTGACTAGGCCCCAAGGCCACGGCCAAATGTAAACATTTTTATTAAATCCTAACATGGCCATGTATGCAAATTAAAGATCAATCTAAAGAGAATCTTACCGCATTCTGAAAGTTGTGCTTAGAAACACTCCCTGCAAAATGATATTTCATAGAACAATTAAATCCAAACTGAAAGAAATACATACAGAGTAGATAAACAATAAACAAAACATCACAAAATTACAAAGTGTTAAATGTATTTTACCTCCACAATACCACAAACTCTCTCTCTCTCTCTCTCTCTCTCTCTCTGAATGTATATGAAGTGGTTAAATGTTAAGGGTGAAAAATGACCAGGCAAACGGCAATGTACACATTCCAAGCTAGTATTGGCAAAGAAAATCCAATGATCCCTTTCTAGTATTGACCTTTATAAAGAAATCCAACCATAAACGGATACCAGATCCACTTCTGAAATGGCAATGCAGCACAGTACCTATGGATTGACAGGAAAGCCATACAACCCATATAAGAAAATGTAAATTGGCATTCACTGATTAAAAGTAAGAAGCGTGAAGAGTGAATACTGAGCCAAGAACACATGAAAACCTATTTTGCTAAATAACAAAGTCAAAAACACATTACAAATAAAAAAGAAAATGCCCTCTAAAATCCATGAAACTGAACAAGAATTGATTACAAGAGAACCCGAAATTCAATGTAAGATCGATATACAAACCCCCAACCAATGTAAAGAAGAAGTAAGATTTGGCCTTTGGACAAATGGGAAACTGGCACAATCCGGCACCAACAAAAAAAAAACACGAATTGAATTAAAGATTATCACACGCCTTCAGAGACAGTAAAAATTGAAAATAACAAATCAAAAACCTTTGTGTACGAGGAAAAAGAAACATTGAGATTTAGGGGGAATGAATTGAAATCAAGTCAATTTGTGGGTAAAAATGCATACCTTGAAAAATTCAAGAACAAACCCCCTCCTGCTCCTTCCCCAAAGATCCAAAACCCGATTTGATTGCACAAAATCCCAATTCGTTTGCAAGTCCGACGACGAGACTAGACCTGACCGGGAAGCCCCTTTTCTGTTTTCTTTACAAAATGACGCGCGTTTGTTCCTGCCTGAATTGTCGAGAGAAGAGGAGAAGAAGGAACGGCGGGGAGAGGTGAGAAAGTGCTCACCCTCGCCGTCGCCGTTCGCCTTCGTCAATCGTCTGGGATTAATTTAGGGTTGTAATGTAAACAATTTTGACTTGCTCGCTTTGAGTTTTGACGTTTTCTTCTTCATCTCTTTTCTTCTTCTTTTTTTTTTTTTTTTTTTTTTTTTTTTTTTTTTTTTTTAAGAAACGGGACGGGAACGGACGTCCCGTCCCGTCCCATCCCATCCCGTGTTTGTCCCGCGTTCCAAACGAGACGTCCCGAATAATCCCGTTTTCAAATGAGATTAAAAAATGTTGTCCTATTTCATCTCATTTATATGTCGAGATCGTCTCAAATTGACGGCTCTAATTTGAATTTTAAAATAACATAAAGAAAGAGAGTAATTTGTGGTCAATAAAATAGAGAAGAAGGGACTCACCCGATTTTCTTTCCATTGGTCAACAAGAGAATATTGGGATTTGGTCCCACAAACATCCCTTGTCACCAAGGTTCAAAAGCTAAATGTTGGTTCAAAAGGTGCAACTGGTGAAAAACAACTAGAATAGAAAAGGGGTGAATAATTTTTATAACCCTTTTCAAAATTTCAATTTTTTGGTTACTAGGCTGAAAGTGTGATAAAGTGAAAATCAATTTTCAAGATAGCAAAATGAAAAGCAAAAGTTTCTAAGCAAAAGAGTGTGGTCAGATTGAGGTTATGGTCAACCGCAAATAACTTAAGTATGATGCAAGATTGAAAATGAACTAAGACAAAGTTCAACTATAAATACATTTCACAATAATGTTCGATATCTGTAAAGATTAAACACAAATAATAATAAGCAAACTTATGAAAAATTAAAATAAAATGCAAAAGTGTGAACAAGGTATTTTGAGAGGTTCAATCGTAAATGATATACGTCCTCTATCAAGATGGTTAGTCTTGAATTTTCTAAATTTTCTAAGTGCAGATAGTATATTAGATCTTGAGCAGCTGTTACAAGGATTACAAAGTGAGAACAATTTTAAATCTAACTATCTTTTCTATGAAGCTAATCCTAGACTATAACCAATGTATTCCAAGTAATACAATCAATATGATTGAATTCAAGGGGTGTATGTGTGTGTGTGTGTGTTTAAGAATTAGAAGCTCTTTATAATTTAAGTATTAAGAGCTTGATGAATTTGTTGTGGTTAAAAGGATTGAGAGTCTCTAGATAAGGAATGTTTATTGAAGGCTTGAAGATGAAGTGTTTAAAGATTCAAAGGATTCTGGAAATCTGAGTATGAGCTTCATAAATTTCTTGAGGATTTCAACAACAATATCTCTAGCAATCTTCATGGCTTGAACACAAGGTTTATTTATAGCCTTGTGTGATCAAGTAGCCGTTGGAAATCTTTAATGGATAAATATTAAGGATAATGTGTTGTTGATGTCTGATTAGAAAACATCTCCTTTTTTCTTCATGTTGCAGAAGTTAGTGGAAAGGTTGTACGTCTTGTACGAATGATAACAGTTGTAACCTTTTTTGAAATTTTATGAGTGAACACTGCAATGGTATAATTCTTTTAGTTAACTCTGAGTTATGGTCAGAGATGATTATACCAAGATCTGGTCTTCAAACTTTATGGTCTTCGTTTTGGCTAAGGATAAGTGGTGCGGTCGACCGCAAATGCTTTGCTCCATCGAAGCTTTGCTGAAAGAGATGCAGTCAGCAGCATAGGTGTGGTCGATCGCAAGGTTGACCAGTCAGTTCCTTCTTGAGCCAAAATTCTTCAAGATTCTAACCAACTAAAGCCTAAGTAACACTAACCCTGAGGATGGACTTAACTAAAAATTGAAGTGTAAAACTTCATATATAAGATTCTAAAGTTCATGTAAAGTAAAATAAGTCATAGTATAAATCAAATTAAGTATTAGGAGGGATTTATAATAAGCATACCCAACACTAAATATCTCTAATTGGATTATTTTAGCCAAAATCTGTCATTGAGAATACCGCCCCTCTCCCCCTTTCATTTTTCGGTATGCTCTAATTGGCAAGACACTCCCTCGTGCGGTATTCCTCCTTTCCATCTATACTTCCTACTTTTCAAACTCATATAGGCTAGAATAGTCGAGGAAATGGATCGGTTCCCCCAAACCAAGGATAACGCACCTATTCTTCGGTAAGCCTTAAGATGTTGTTTGCAACTACATGTCAATCGGATGAGGCTCAAAAAGAGCTCCAAAAATGTTCTCCACGCGATGTAATTGATTTTGAAAGACACTTCTCTCTTAGTGTGACCATAAATAATCACACCAATAGAGTCGGGGGTACTGATGAGCCAAAGCCTAAGGCTCAAGCTCAAACCGGATGACACCAACGCAAAACCAAGAGAGACATCAAATAATTCAAACCGAGCATGACGAAGTAGCAAACCGGTCAAGATTGCCCACCCCCAAAGTGGGATGGGGCATACCGCCTAAAACATCTTCCTCCATCACATTCACCAAATCACCCTTATCCATCCCAAACCGGCCAAAGGGGATACCGAATTCCCCCGATTTGGTCGGTATCCCCCCTTTTCCTGCCCTCCTTCACCCCTCATCAAATCCTTCCTTATTCCTACCTCCTCTTGATAAATGACCAAACAATCCTAAACCCATATCCCCCTCGAGCATACCACATTAAGCAGTTTTCCCTATAAAGTTTTACTAATCCCCTTCCTCCATCTCAAACACCGCAAAGGAAACCGACCAAACCGCATGATAGAGCACGCCACATCCCTAATAGGTCCATGAGGGATACCGCACATATGCGGTTTCCTCCTCATTTTGTTCTTATCCTCACACTAGAGCCTCATCGTTGGGGAAATCCCCCTCCCCCCCGACTTTGACCTAACGGTTCTTTCTCTTATTCTCAGGTCAAGAGGATCGAGCTAAGCCACATATCCGACCGCCATCATCCTTGAACCGGACCACCATTGCATACCCATTTCCCTTTATAGCATCAAGTGAGCAGTGACAGTGGGTAGGGAAAGAGTGGCGGCGGGTTGGTGTGGTGATGGGAGAAGATGGGTTTTTGGTTTGTATTTGTGAATTAGTTTTAGGTCATATGGGGAGGGGGGTCATTTGTGAAATAAAATTTAATTTTAGGCCATTTAGACTTAGTAATAAACATTGTTAGGGTCTATAGTTTTAGATTTACATTTTACCCCTTTAATTTTCACATCAACAAACTTTATCATGTATAATGCTAGATCATCAATTTTATGACGTCATATGTGCCACATAAGCAAGTTTAACGGCAAAATGGATGAAACTTGGACGAAAGGATGACATGAAACATTAAATAGGTTGGTCAATGACTAAAACGAACATAAAAATGAGTCGAGTACCAGTACGTAAAAAAAGTCTATAGGTCAGTGATTTTGAGGTATTTAACTCGATTTTTTGTGATTGTTGAACATTACGAGGTAAGTTGTCAAAAATACTATTCGTTATTTTCTTCTTGAGAAAAAAGCAAATTAAGAAACTTAAAGTAAGATGAACCAAAAAGAAAAGTAAGAAGCTATAATTGGAACAGAGAGAGTATTTCATCGATAATAACAAAATGTTTTGGTCAAATTTCAACAATTAGATTTGTATGATGGGAAAAGTGACTAAAGTGACATGAATCTAGGTACAATGATCATCGAAATGAATAGAAATGGACACAAGTGGTTTGTTGACTAGGGAAAGCCCTTGAACAACTTGTTCGCCGGCACAAAACCCCGGGAGGATGTGGCTCCTACCTTCACCGAAAGTTTACTAAGAATGTATTCCAAATTACAAAGCTAAGAGCGTATGAAAAGGGAGCTTAGGCTAGTGTAGTCCGTCTGTGAATTTACAGTGTATGTCCCCTTTTATACCTCAAGAATAAAACTAAATAACAATGAGGGCCTACAAACTCGGAATTGGGGTTTATCCTTGGAGATTTATCCGCACTCATCCGTTGGGAAAGAGATAATCGTTGGCTTGCTGAAGAAACGTGGAGGAAATGGTCTTTGGCTTGATCCCTATAAAATAGGAAAAGCGTTATGCGTCCCAACCTGTAAAAACCAAGTTGTAAACAGAACAACCCAAGTTGTTAGTACCAAGTTGTTTAGGCGTAAGTTGCAAACATGTTGACTGAAAATGTAGGGCCCAACAATTGCCCCCAAACTTTTTGAATTTAAAAAAGAGGAATAGAAAGAGACAAAAAGAATTCAAAAGGTTTGCCAAAACTAGAAAGAAAAAGGATGACGGTTTTAAAAGGATGCGACGGGACGGTTAAGTGGTTTTTCCCAAGGCAAAAAGGTGTATTTGTTTTAAAAGGTCTCAACCACTTTCAACCTCCATAAATAAGAAGATTCCTGTTCCAACTCTCCTTTTCAAAAACGTAGCTTTCAAAAAGATTACGGGAAGAAGAAGGAGAACCAGGGAAGACGGTTTGGAGAGGAGAAT
The DNA here is from genome assembly GCA_022495995.1 of Adenophora triphylla var. japonica. Classification (NCBI taxonomy): domain Eukaryota; kingdom Viridiplantae; phylum Streptophyta; class Magnoliopsida; order Asterales; family Campanulaceae; genus Adenophora; species Adenophora triphylla. The sequence goes on along the minus strand of JAFEMH010001927.1, from coordinate 79,217 downwards.
CAAGTAGAAATTGCCGGTGAGTTTCTTGTTTCCTTTTCAGTTCCATCTTTGAATCTTTGTTTTAAGCTTGAAAAATGGGGAAGAGAAAGGTGGTAACTTTAATCGAGAGTGGAGAGGGTTTGCCCGTGGGTTTTCTCACCCAAAACATGTTGAAGAACCCTGAAAAGAAAAGTGTACCATTCCCGCCGCCAATTTAGAAATTATCAAGAGGAATCACGCCATGGCTTTTGAAACCGAACTTTTACCCACCCTGACCTAACTCCAGAGTGTTTTTCCCCCGAATGGGTATGTTTCCCTGAATATCCGTTCACTATTGGTCTGAAATTCCCGTTTCCAATTTTAATCACCCAGTTCTTTGTATCTTCCAAGCTTAACTATGCCCAACTCATGCCTCAAGGTTGGAGAAGCCTTCAAACCCTAGTAAGGCTAAATGCAGAAACAGAGTTAGCAATTGGTCTAGAGGAATTTGCTTTTACGCATGAGTTTAGGAGCTTTGGTTTAGGGAGATATGGTTTTAGGGTTAGGGTTGGTAGGACGCCTTTCTTAATCGACAATGTTGATCCCGCCGATAGAGGGTGGAAGAACAAGTTCTTTTTGCAAAGAAGAGCACCTGGTGAAGGATGTGGGTGCCAACTTCAAATGGAGGTCCCAAGGTAGTAGGCAATTTTTCTTACTCTAATGATGATTTTCAAAGAATGTACTAACTATTTCTCCAAATTTTTCTTTGGCCTAGTTGCGAAATTGGATGTGCTTTTTCCCTTTAAAGACAACACAGAGGAAAGAGTGAGCGAGATCTATAACTTGGAACCCTTAGTGAGAACTTTTAAGGCACTACCAGTTCAATTTGTTGCAGATTCTAACAAGGAAGTTGGTCCCGAAGAAGCCCGAGAGGCAAACCTTGAAGAAACCTTTTCTGAGCCTATCCCAATGTCTACAAAGTTAATCAAATACTTTAAATCTTTGCCTATCTCCAAGTTGTTCTAACCCTTTTAACTGCTCTAACTCTTCATCCTATTTTGCACCCACTCGCTCCAAGGAAACTCATTGCCGCCGACCTTCTTCATCACTGCAATGAGCAAAAGCTTGGCAAAGAAGGATGGTAAACCCCCTACCCCCAGTGTCTATTGTGGCTAGCTCTCATGTGGCCGCATCCAAGAAGAAGGGGGATGCAAAGAAAAGAAAGCTGGTGGAAGCTGAGGCCACGGATGCAAACAGTGATATGGACATGGAGAAGTTAGGAGAAAAATTTAGGGCTGTTGTTGAGAAGGTAAAGATGAAGGAATCTTTGAATTTTATCAAAGAGCTTGATAAAGTATTAACATCTCTTTTGGTGCGAGGAACTCATGACCCGATTGTGGCCTACATTGATGTATTGAAGATCAAAGCGGCGAGGCTTGGTCACGAAGGCTGCAGAATCAAAAAGGAGGCTACCAAAAGTGCCAAGGAAGTGGAGAAGTTGAAGAGGGAGGCAAACAAGCATGCTGGTGAGGTGGAAGGTTTGAGGAAGGATTTTGAACGCTTGGGAGAAGAAGTGGAAGCCATTCGTGCTGAGAATAAGGCTCATATGAAAGAACTTGAAGTTGCAGAGGGGAACTTCAAATTTAATGCCACCAAGACTTTGTTGGAGACCCGCATTCAAATGATTGAAGAATATGAAAACGGACAGGCCATAGCTTGGAACTTGGAAGATGAGAGAAAAGTTTTGGAGGACCATATTGGTGAGCCAGCGGATGCAGAAGAAGTGAATTCCGCGGCCCTAGAAGCTCTAGTTGATGATGCTAACAAGGATTTAAGCACCATAGTGGCTACTCCAAATGATCAAGTGGAAGATGCAACACCGGCGGCAGCAGGCCAAAAAGTTTGAAAAACATTTTAAAGTTTTTGGATATTTTGGATGAAAACAATTTTTTGCTTTATTTGTGTACCTCTATTAGTGCAACCAAATGGGGAGTGTCCCTGAAAACAAGGTTTTTTAGTTTGTAATGGCTCATAAGAGCCGAGACAATTTATTTGGGGGTACTAGGTTGGTCTAGTACTCCAAGCTTTTTTAGGTTTTTAGGGACTTTGTTGGCTTAACCAACCGGTCCTTTGGTTGCGAAAATCTTTTGAAAAATGGTTTTTTAGCAAGGTAACTTATGTCCCTGAGGGACGCTTGTTTGTTCTTTGGATAACATGTAAATGTTATAAACCGTAGGTAACATGAAAATGTTACAACCAATAGTTCACAACTTAAAGAAGTGTGAAAACGTGCGCCCAGGCGAAGGTGTCAAAACCTTAATTCGTAAGAAAAGATGTAAATCTTTTAACCAATAGTACCTTTGATCAGAGGTAAATCGTTTGAAGGGATAGAGCAAGTATCAGCCGTCCGGGCGTGTCAACAAGCTCTATACCTCTCTAGCTAAAATTCCAACATGTATCGGCCGTACTGGCGTGTCAACATGTTGAAATTTTCTTCTTCAGGTTCAAACACGTATCAGCCGTACTGGCGTGTCAACATGTTTGACCTGCTCCAGCTTGAGCCTCAACAAGTATCAGCCGTACTGGCGTGTCAACATGTTGAGACTGTTCCAGCTTGAGCCTCAACAAGTATCAGCCGTACTGGCATGTCAACATGTTGAGACTGTTCCATTTGCTCAAGTTGCACCTTGCAAAATAGATTTATGTTAGGGTTGGGCGTTAGCGTAGCTAACGCCCCTCCGACGCTCAAGTTAGTAAGGATTTGATAAAAGTAAAAAATTGAAATGTAGTTGAACTTAACATAAACTTAAACCGTACCTGGGGGGTCTAGTTGTAAATAACTTGGACTTACATAAAATAGGGTTTCAAGTGGATAGCGTTCCAACTTCTAGGGATTCTGTCTCCACTTGGGGTTGATAACCGCACGCACCTTTGCCGCCTTCAAAGATCGATGAGATATGGGCCTTCCCACTTGGGAGCTAGTTTACTGCATTCAGCTTCTCTTGTATTTTGAAATACTTTTCTTAAAACTAAATCGCCAACCTGGAACCTTCTTACTCGACGTTCTTGTTGTAAGATCTGCGATTCGTTCGTCGATAAGCCGCCATCCTTATCTTGGCTAAATCCCCGATCTCATCAATTGTATCTAAATCTTGAGTCAATAAGAGTTTATTTTCATCTTGAGTCAATAAGCCATACCTGTCTTTGTGGGGATTGTCACTGACCGGAATTACATTTCACCCGTATACTAAAGAATAAGGATTTCTACCCGTTGCTCCTTTAGAAGTAGTTCTGCCGCCCAAAGCACAAGCGGTAGTTCTTCGACCCACTTGCCCTTCTTCTTTTGATCTAGACAGCTTCTTCAAGTTGTTGATAATCAACTTGTTGCTTGATTCACTTGGCCATTAGCTTGAGGATGGACAAAAAGGTGTTGACATGATTAACTTGATGCCCCAAATGAGTACAAAAGTCTCTGGTCTTCTTACTTATGAATTGTGACCCGTTGTCACATATAATCTCCGATGGTACACCAAACCTCGCTAATGATGTTCTTCTTTAAAAATGATATTACCTCTTTGTCTCTTATTTGTACATAAGCTTCGCCTCGATCCACTTGGAGAAATAATCGGTTAGAGCCAACATGAACACTTTGCCTCCGGAGCTTTAGGCAACTTGCCTACAATATCCATCCCCCACCGCATGAAAGGCCAAGATGAGACTATAGGATGCAGGGTTGGCGAGGTTGATGCAAGATGTTGCTTTGTGTCTTTGACAAGCATCACACTTCGCACATAGTTCATGGCATCTTGACGCATGGTGGGCCGCAATATCCCGTCCCCGAGGGCCTTTGATGCAAGTGCCTTTCCTCCAGAATGGTTCCCACATATTCCTTCATGGATTTCCTTAAGCACCAGCTCAACTTGCTCATTATCGACACATCTCAAGTAGTGCCCGCAAAAGACTTCTTGAACAGCACATTATCTATTAAAACGAAAGTTGAAGTTCGAATCTTAAATGATCTAACATTCTTAACATCAGGGGGAATAGTTCCAAGTTGAAGGAACTCAATGACAGGTTGGGTCCAAGAAGGCTTAGCATCTTGTGTCCCAATAGGTGGAGTAACCACTTGAGTTTCTTCAACTTGGTCTATCACCGGGTACTTAACATAAATAATGGGGATATTAGTATGCAACATTGATTTGCAAGTTGAACTCAAGTTAGCCAAGGCGTCTGCTTCTGAATTTTCTTCTCTGGGGACCTGTTCCAAAGAGAATGATAGAAATTTCGAAGCTAAGGCTTTAACATGTTGGAGGTACAGAGTCATCTTGGAATGCTTCGCCATATAACTGCCATTAAAATGGTTAGCTAGCAGTTGAGAGTCAACGAATACATTTAAATGTGTAATATTCAAACTCAAAGCTGTAGTTAAACCCATGATTAGGGCTTCATACTCAGCTTCATTATTTGTTGCATTAAATTCACAAGATACAGCTTGAGGTATGATATCACCTTGAGGGGATTTTAGGACTATTCCCAAACCAATTCCCTTGGAATTTGAGGCTCCATCTGTAAATAATGTCCAAAATCTAGGAATAGTTTTACCTTCAAGTTGTTGCACTTCCATTCTACCTCAAAGCCGCAAACTTGGGAAGTCACCTACAAAATCGGCTAGGGCTGTGATTTGATGGTCGTTCTTGGCTCGTATGATATGTCATACGTGCTCAACAATCGACCACTTGGCTAACCTGCCCGACATCTCCGGAGTCCTTAACACATTCCTCATAGGATAATTAGTTCTAACAGTTATGGCATGTGTCTCAAAATAATGACGTAATTTGGTAGCAGCAGTAGTTAAGGCTAATATTAATTTTTCAAGATGAGAGTACCTTGTTTCGGCATCTAATAAAGACTTACTCACATAGTAAACGAGGATGTTGCTCACCTTGGATTTCCTTCACTAATCTGCACTAACGGCATTTTCGAGATACAGCTAAATATAAATAAAGATGCTCACCATGTTCAGGTTTAGCGAGTAGGGGTGACGTCATCAAATATTCTTTAAGTTGTTTAAAAGTTGCCTCATGTTGGTCAGTCCATTGAAAGAGTTTGTTTTTTCTCAAGACTTCATAGAATAACCTGCACTTATCAGATGACTTGGATATAAATCTATTCAAAGCAGCTACTCTACCTGTTAACCTTTGTACGTCCTTGATGTTTTAGGGGATTCCAAGTTGAGAATGGCTTTGATGCGTTCGGGGCTCGCTTCAATTCCCCTTTTGGTCACCATATATCCCAAGAATTTACACCTTTGACTCCAAAGTTGCACTTTGCTAGGATTGAGCTTCATGTTGAAGGCTTTCAAGATGTTGAATGCCTCAGCAAGATGCTCTACATGATCTTCAATATGCTTGGACTTTACTACCATGTCATCTATGTAAACTTCCATCGTCTTGCCAAGTTGATCTTTGAACATCTTGTTTACTAACCTTTGGTAGGTTGCCCTTTTTGCATTTTTAAGACCAAATGGCATAGAAATATAACAATATATACCTTCCAGAGTCATGAATGCTTTGTATCTTCTTGGTCGAAGGTTCCATTTGAATTTGTTGATACCGGAAGATGCATCCATGAGCGTCAAGATGTCGTGGCCGGTTTGTCTCATCAACAAGAGAATCAATGTGAGGAGAGGGAATGGATCCTTGGACGAGGCCTTGTTCAAGTCGGTGAAGTCCACGCATACTCGCCACTTGCCATTCTTCTTCTCCACCACTACAACGTTAGCCAACCACTTTGGATGCGAACTTCTCGATCATCTTGGACTTGACAGCCTTTCAACTTCATCCTTTATGATCTGATTCCGCTCTTGGGCAAACTTCCTCCTTTTTGATGGACGGGACGGATGGTTGGGTCAATATTCAACTTGTGAGTAATAATATCCTTGCTTATCCACTGTCATGTCTTCATGCTTCCATGCAAAAACGGCATTTCGACTTTTCGGGAACTCAATCGGCTCCTCTTCAATCTCGGAGGGTAGGTCTACCCCAACTTGCACTTGGGCCTCGGGATTTGATGCATCAACAGAACGCTTTTTGTATCATGCTCATTTGCTTCAAGAACATCCTGGGCCTTTTTCTTTAATTGCTATGCTTGCCGAGGGACCGAACTTGCTTTCATGTTGACCTTGTAACATTCTTTAGAGACTTCTTTGGTTTCCCTTCAACTTGGCAACACCCCAAGGTGTCGGAAACTTGACGCATTGATGATAAGTTGATGGTCAGCCCTTCATGTTGTGGATCCAAGGTCTCCCGATATAACGTTGTACGAGGAAAGGCATTCAATCACACAAAATCTCTCCATGGAATTCATACCCTCTAGGTAGATGGGCAACTTGATTTCTCCCGGCATGCATTTCACCTCACCACCTGAACCCTACCAATACGGATGAGTTCTTCACAACCGGACAAAGGAATGCCCATATCTTCAAGCATGAGTAAAGATGATGTTGGCCAGGCGCCCGCGTCGATCGGGATTCGCTTGACTACACGGTTGGCAATCTGCATCCGAACAACTAGACCATCATGATGAGGGTCCAAGGTGTTGTCTTTATCTTCATCTTCAAATGAAATGATATGACCATCTCAGAAGTCACGGTGCCTTGAAGGCAATTCTAATTGATCTTCCTTAGAGCTCTTGGCATGGCGCTTAGCGTGAGTAAGTTGTGCCACAAATATGAGACCCACCGAAATAACATTCACCACCTTTGTGGGTGGAGGGGGTGCAACTTTTTCGGGTCTAGGCTGCTCCTACGAACCGGGTTCTTTGGATTCACTTCGACCCTCTTCTTGCCCAACAAATCCTTAAGAAGACCTTTGGACGGCAAATGAGCAATCTCCTTCCTCAGGCGAAAGCAGTTCTCGGTGGTATGCAGAAATCTTCATGAAATGCGCACCACTTGGACTTGTCCTTCCAAGTTGTTATTTGGTCATTCTTCTTGGGCCATCTCGCTTTATCTCCAAGATTTCCCATGGCGCATAAGATTCTGCAATGTCCATGAGAAAAGCAATATTTAGAAATCGTGGGTAATCGTTATCATCTCCTTCTTGATCATCATCTACGACATGAATTCTAGAAGGTTCGGTTTTAACGGGGTTTGCCTGTTGGACTTATAGTGATGTGAATCCGATCGTGCATCGAGAGGGTTCGAATAGAGGAGTAGGAGTCCTCCGGTTGATTTCCCATTGCCAAGCTATCTTCCTCCAATCGGATGTAAGGCAAGGCCACAGTTACGATTTCTTCAAGTTGTTTCGCGGGGTCATCACCAACTCATTTGTAAAACAATGAGCTCTTCTTCAAGCCTATGCGGAATGCCTCCGTTCTTTGTGGACACGTCCAAGTTCGGTATAGTCACCGCCTCCTTATTGAACTGTGCAAGTATTCTTTGAGACCTTCATTAATTTGTACAATTCTATAAAGATCACTAGTCAACTTGTCAAATGCCTGTTGCATGAAAACCGATTAATGAACATATTGACAAGTTGAGCATAAGATGAAATAGAGTTTAGAGGGAGCCACATTAGCCATTTTAAGGCCGGTCTGACAAGGTTGAGCCAAAGCCCTGCAAAAATATGCTTCTTTAAACATAGGAGGGATACTTATGATATCCATTGACTCTTGATACAAAGAACACGTGCTCTATTTGGATCGGTACTTCCGTCATACTTCTTCATGTGAGGGTGAGAATTTCTTCGGGATCTCCACACTGGCTATTGCTTGGCACAAAACGAGACTCGTTATAACAAGTTGGAGAAACTTGGTGATACGGCAAGTTGACTCCCTAAGACGCTTCGAAGCAACTCCTTAATGGTTTGCATTTCCTTAACAAGTTGGCTCTCTGCAAAGAGGAGCATTATTAACTGAGGTACGAAGGTATCGAAAATATTAAAGAAACTCCCTGTTTGCCCCACTGAGGGTGTAGCATAAGTGTAGCAAGATGATAGCGCGGATTGGCTAGGCGATAGGCCGAATCTTGGTTGCTCAATTGGAATGGATGTCACAATCGTGCTTTCCGGCAAGGTGTTGGACATCGGGATATCTCCCAGCATGGCTCGGTCTGTACTGCACCAAACAAAGATCTAGGAAGTAAAGGTGAAAACGGAGTGGATACTTGGGTCTCCGCTTGCTTCCCTTTACGCAGACTATCAATGGCATTGAATATCATTGTATTTGTACGCTCCTGATCATCCAACCGATCGCCTATTTTCTTCATCATGTCCGCCATGTTGGACATTATCTCCAAGTTGACAGCTTCTGCACTTGGAGGAGGGTTGCCTTGGGCATTGGGAACAGGAAGCGGCCGACTCTGATTGCTGGAAGATGGATTAACCATTTCTACTTAGATAATCAAAGTTTCCCACGGACGGCGCCAAATTATTTTGGTCAAATTTCAACAATTAGATTTGTATGATGGGAAAAGTGACTAAAGTGACATGAATCTAGGTACAATGATCATCGAAATGAATAGAAATGGACACAAGTGGTTTGTTGACTAGGGAAAGCCCTTGAACAAACTTGTTCGGCAAGGCCTGAAAACCAGGGAGGATGTGGCTCCTACCTTCACCGAAAGTTTACTAAGAATGTATTCCAAATTACAAAGCTAAGAGCGTATGAAAAGGGAGCTTAGGCTAGTGTAGTCCGTCTGTGAATTTACAGTGTATGTCCCCTTTTATACCTCAAGAATAAAACTAAATAACAATGAGGGCCTACAAACTCGGTATTGGGGTTTATCCTTGGAGATTTATCCGCACTCATCCGTTGGGAAAGAGATAATCGTTGGCTTGCTGAAGAAACGTGGAGGAAATGGTCTTTGGCTTGATCCCTATAAAATAGGAAAAGCGTTATGCGTCCCAACCTGTAAAAACCAAGTTGTAAACAGAACAACCCAAGTTGTTAGTACCAAGTTGCTTAGGCGTAAGTTGCAAACATGTTGACTGAAAATGTAGGGCCCAACACAAAATATAATATAAATTTTTTTATATAAAAGAATTCCGCTACTATGCTTTAAACTTTAATTTTGTATCCCTAATAAAATGTATTTTTTCTGATAATATTAAAGTGTCTATAAAGGTTTTTTAGCCTACCGTTAATGAGGAATCAACAAATATTACTCATTATTTAATAAATATGATTTATAAATTTTACATTTGTAGCAATATAAAAAATATTTATATAACTACTCTTTCGTCCGATTCAGTTATATATTAATTACCAATCAATTTTTTGGGTCCAAAATAAACATCTTTTTTTTAAAAAAAAAATCAAAAAGTACATGATATATAGATATTTTTACCTTTACATAAGAATTTTGATTCACTTTGTCGTATTAATTATTTTGTTGTGTGTAATAATCTAAGAGAGAAATAATTAACAGAATATTTAATAGCAGGACTGAACGGAATATTCTGTTATGGGCCGGGCCCAATACATTTCTACGAGCTAAAGGCCCAACAAGCCCACTAAGGAATCGAGATTAATGAAGCCCATCAAGGATTGGACCATGACCCGTCGTACAATAGATGGCGGTCATTGCCAATGAACAACCAAGCCCATCTATCGACGAATCTTGTCCCAGCATATGGGTTGGAGCCCGTCTTACGGAATGTGACCGTCGCCATTGCGCGACCTAACTCACCCGGAGAACGAGGCAACTCAATCGTCTACTCGCTCATCGAGTCATCTCTCAAGGAGACGGCCTTACTGGACATATGGCTCTGGGTTGTCTCTTCATTTAGCTTCCTCAACAAGCTTGATTGATTAGCTATTTTGGGATAAAGTCAGAACTGACACTGGGACATTCTGCGCGTGCAATCATGGAATTAGTAGTAGCGCCAAAAGCTGTGCAGGTTGACTTTCCATTATAAGGCAAACCACTTATCCGTGTCAGACACATCAGTGTCCTTACTTAGGCGGAGCAATCCCAGCATGCCACGTGTACGCCTAGGGAACAAAGTTGATCCAACGGTTGGCAACAACTCCACCCAACGGTTCAGATGAAAACCCTAATACCATTTCATTCATTATAAATATGAGAACAGTTCCTTGGGCTAAGGTAATGCATCTTTCCATACTCACATAAACACACATCCACCATTTCCTTTACAACCCTTTTTTCAGCCCAGAACTGATTCTCACGCCGAAGGGCCTTGCCGGACAAGCCCCGACGCAGTTCACGGTTATTTTCTTGTGTTGTGCAGATTCGAAGTTAGCTAAATCATTCGTTGGACAACAATAGCTGATCCCAAATGCATTCCTGCATCATCAATCAAGGACATATCTATATTAATTTATTATAATTATTATTTTCTAATTAGGGTTGTTATAATTACACACCAAAAAATGTCTTGAAAGTGAAAAAGGCAGAATTATACTATTTTCATTACCTAAAGTAGGGAAAGAAAGAACACAGTAAATAGTGTTAAACACAAAGTAATTTGAGCTAAATTAAAGTCACTATTTTTAATTCAAAACTAATCTTTGTTCCCGGAGGAATTTTCTTAGTTCTTTTTTAGTTCAATTGTCAAATTTATTTGTTTTTTAACATCCTATCTCCCATTGAACCACTCGTTGAAAGATTGAGCAGTTGGTAATCGGATGGAACCCAAATCCATCTAAAAGACTCTAAACATTAACTATATGCGTCAGTAGACCTTAACCAAGAGAAACAATACTATACACAAGCCCAACTTGTAAAAAATGTCACAACTTTTTTTTTTAGTACAAGCCAAAATAAGTATAATATTTCTAATAAAAAAATGTTTTTAATACAATTTCACTCTATCGTACAAGTGAAATTACATCTACTATATATAATAGCAAAAGTTTTTCAAGCTCTTAGAAAACTCCAAGTGGCACAATATCATTTGTCAATATTTTCATCATCCACCAATCACAATCATCAATTTGAAATTCAATTAGTAACTTTTAAAATTTATAGGGGTTGATTTTATACAATAAATTAGTTAAAAATGAATATGGATTGAAGCACAAATAATCTATAGTAGTATAAATGAGGGAAGGGTTGCTACAGTACTATGAATAGTGCCAAGCGGCGAATTTCCCATTTTGCCCTCATACATTTGTCCCTTTCCCATTTTGCCCTTAAATTTTTATTTTTTTTTAAATTAAAAAAAAAACTGTGTTCTTGGACACGGGCATGTACTAGTTGTCTTACAAAAAGAGCAAAAGCAAAATGAAAAAAACTTTAATAATTAAGAAAGAAAAAAAATCTAATGCACAAAAGAAAATCAATATTAATATAAAAACATACGAAAAAATAAAATGCAAATAAAAAACGAAAATTAAAATTCTAATAATTAAAAAGTGAAAGAAACATTCACAAACATAAAAGAAATAGAAAAAAGCAAGAAATAAAACCAAAATAAAGGCGAAAATTTATAAAATAAAAGTTAAAATCAAAATTAAAATTAAAATCAAAATCAAAATAATAAACACAAACATAAATATAAAAAATAAATCCTAATAAAAATAAGCCAAAATGGATAATAAAGAAGTCACTCACAAATTCCAAAAAAAAAAGTAGTTTGTGAATCTACTATATATAATAGCAAAAAATTTTCAAGCTCTTAGAAAACTCCAAGTGGCACAATATCATTGGCCAATCTTTCCATCATCCACCAATCATAGTCATCAATTTGAAATTCAATTAGTAACTTTTAAAATTTATAGGGGTTGATTTTATACAATAAATTAGTTAAAAATGAATATGGATTGAAGCACAAATAATTGTCTTACAAAAAGAGCAAAAGCAAAATGAAAAAAAAAAAACTTTAATAATTAAGAAAGAAAAAAATCTAATGCACAAAAGAAAATCAATATCAATATAAAAACATACGAAAAAATTAAATGCAAATAAAAAACGAAAATTAAAATTCTAATTATTAAAAAGTGAAAGAAACATTCGCAAACATAAAAGAAATAGAAAAAAGCAAGAAATAAAATTAAAATAAAGACGAAAATTTATAAAATAAAAGTTAAAGTTAAAATTAAAATTAAAATCAAAATCAAAATAATAAACACAAACATAAATATAAAAAATAAATCCTAATAAAAATAAGCCAAAAGAGATAATAAAGAAGCCACTCACAAATCCCAAAAAAAAAGTAGTTTGTGAATCTACTATATATAATAGCAAAAAATTTTCAAGCTCTTAGAAAACTCCAAGTGGCACAATATCATTGGCCAATCTTTCCATCATCCACCAATCACAGTCGTCAATTTGAAATTCAATTAGTAACTTTTGAAATTCATAGGGGTTGATTTTATACAATAAATTAGTTAAAAATGAAAATGGATTGAAGCACAAATAATTGTCTTACAAAAAGAGCAAAAGCAAAATGAAAAAAACTTTAATAATTAAGAAAGAAAAAAATGTAATGCACAAAAGAAAATCAATATCAATATAAAAACATACGAAAAAATTAAATGCAAATAAAAAACAAAAATTAAAATTCTAATTATTAAAAAGTGAAAGAAACATTCGCAAACATAAAAGAAATAGAAAAAAACAAGAAATAAAATCAAAATAAAGACGAAAATTTATAAAATAAAATTTAAAATTAAAATTAAAATTAAAATTAAAATCAAAATCAAAATCAAAATCAAAATCAAAATCAAAATCAAAATCAAAATCAAAATCAAAATCAAAATCAAAATCAAAATCAAAATCAAAATCAAAATCAAAATCAAAATCAAAATCAAAATCAAAATAATAAACACAAACATAAATATAAAAAAAAATCCTAATCAAAATAAGCCAAAAGAGATTATAAAGAAGTCACTCACAAATCTGGAAAAAAAAAAGTTTGTGAATCTACTATATATAATAGCAAAAGTTTTCAATCTCCTAGAAAACTCTAAGTGACACAATATCATTGGCCAATTTTTTCATCATCCACCAATCACAATCATCCATTTTAAATTCAATTAGTAACTTTTAAAATTTATAGGGGTTGATTTTATACAATAAATTAGTTAAAAATAAAAATGGATTGAAGCACAAATAATTGTCTTACAAAAAGAGCAAAAGCAAAATGAAAAAAACTTTAATAATTAAGAAAGAAAAAAATCTAATGCACAAAATAAAATCAATATCAATATAAAAACATACGAAAATATAAAATGCAAATAAAAAACGAAAATTAAAATTCTAATAATTAAAAAGTGAAAGAAACATTCACAAATATAAAAGAAATAGAAAAAAGCAAGAAATAAAATCAAAATAAAGACGAAAATTTATAAAATAAAAGTTAAAATTAAAATTAAAATCAAAATCAAAATCAAAATCAAAATCAAAATCAAAATCAAAATCAAAATCAAAATCAAAATCAAAATCAAAATCAAAATCAAAATCAAAATCAAAATCAAAATAATAAACACAAACATAAATATAAAAAACAAATCCTAATCAAAACAAGCCAAAAGAGATTATAAAGAAGTCACTCACAAATCTGAAAAAAAGGAGTTTGTGAATCTACAGTATATAATAGCAAAAAAATTTCAAGCTTCTAGAAAACTCCAAGTGGCACAATATCATTGGCCAATCTTTCCATCATCCACCAATCACAATCATCCATTTGAAATTCAATTAGTAACTTTTAAAATTTATAGGGGTTGATTTTTTACAATAAATTAGTTAAAAATGAAAATGGATTGAAGCACTGATGTCGCAGGAAATGTGTTTATCAATCTTCCTCCACGCGTGGCGGGGTGATCCACCCAGCTCCTTGACACGAGAAATCGGGAACTCACGACTAGCCGGATGTGTCTCCGACTTAGACCCTCGGGCGTGAGAGTAAGTGTTTGATAATTGGAGAGCAAAATATGTATTGAATAATGGAATTCAGATAACAAAATGGCAGTTACCTTATAACCGTGGTAGTGATGAAGTATTTATAGTTGATGAGAGCGGTTATTTTTGGTGGGCTACATGAGCTCCGTGATTCTTGGGACAGTTACATATCATAGGAACGTGTCCTGATTTGGCTCCTGATTTGTAGGAATCGGTTATGAAAAGAGTTATTGTTTGTACGCCTGGAACCGGTAGGTCGACGCTTGCTTCGGTAGGTCGAGGTCGACACTTGTGTTTGGGTCGACCTGACTGTCGGGTAGAGTTGGATCGTACCCGAAAGATGACTGGGTCATAAGGTCGGACTAAGTTAGGTCAGGACCTAATAGGTCGGACAATGAACTTAGTCGACTGATGCATGAGATGGGCCTTGAGCCATGTAATGATTGGGCCTGGTCCACTGAGAATGGGGTAGAAATAACTGCTTGAGGGTTGGGCTTTACTCGCTTGGCCCAGTTAGATACTTTTGGTATGTTCAGTGGCCCCCAACTTTCGAGTTGACTTTGTCGACTAGGAAGTTAAGGAAATTTTGATGAGGAAAGATGCGGCTCGCCGAGTCGGCATTTACTCGCTTTAGTCGACCAATGGTGACGTGGCACAATCACGAACGTTGGCGACGAACGGTCGGATCGGAAGGAGCGCCGTTTTTACGTAATCATTACAATTAGACGTTTGATAATCCGTCTTGGGAACTGTTTTCCCAATTAAATAGGAAATTAATTTTCAAATTTTCCTTTTCCCCTTCCAAATTCGGAAAATACAAATAGTAGAATCCTTCTCCCTTTAGAATTTTTACCGTCTTCAAGCTCTCATACCTCCTTGGCGATTATTGTGGAACAGCAATAGGATTTAATCCGAGCTTTCGTCTTTGGCAACAGCTTCCCTTTTTGCAATCAACTGAGGTATTTCTCTCTTATACTTGCTTTAGGGCTTTAATTTTTTGCTCTGTTTTTATTTCCGCCATGGCTAGGACCTTTAGTAGTGAGCCTGGAGCCTGGTATGGATATTGCATCTTTAACCGTAGGGTTTACAAGCACGTAGGTGATGAGTGGAAAGAGATGTCCCTGAATGAATGTATCTCCATCTTGACAAGGTGGGGGTTGAGTTTTGGTGAAATTGGATTGCCCATTGGAGGGGATGTAGTTAACATAGCAATTGACGACTCGAACATTGTCCCCTTTCATCTTTTCCATGAATTGCTCGATCACATAGCCTTGTTCTATGTTAGAGACGTCAATAAACCCTCCTTCCTTAGAAACAGAATAGGTTTTCCAGGGGAGTCTAGGTCGCCCTTAGGTAGGTCGGCCGAATGTGATCATGGGGCCGACTCCCTGCTTCCTCTTTTTATTGTACAGATATGGCAGCTCAGGGAGGAGCCACAGCTTCAACTTCCTCCAGTCCTCGGATAGTGAATGCGTTTGGGTCCTCTGTCGTACCAGGGAAGAATGAGAGGGGCTACGTGCCTCAAAGGCCTCTACGAGGGAAAAAAAACATGGAATCCCGTTATGCCATGATCTACAACTTTTGTGGGGTGGATAGGACAGACTTTAGGGTGACCATCCTTAGTCAAAAAGATTTCATGTCCAAATACCGTAGTACATTCACTAAGGATGCCACTAGGGTTGCCTTCTTTTACGGGCAGTTTGAGGCAGGCTTGAGGTTGCCACTAGATCCCTTTATTAACGAATTCCTGGAGTGTATGGATGCTCTTCCTCTACAGCTTGGGGCCAACACTTGTAGGGTGTTGGTGTGCTTTGCCATGTTGTGTAGGTTTTTGGGTTATGAGCTATGTATGAGAGTTTTTAAGGAATTCTTTTGTGCTAAGCTCGACAAAGCCAATTGGGGAATAAGCACCCCTTCCAAACCCAATTCTCCTAAGCTGTTTGCTAACCTTCCCAATAAGCATAGTGGCTGGAACTCGTATGTGGTCGTGGTGGAGAGTAGGTTGGGATGGGAGTTTCCTTTGCCTGATGAGGATTCTGATGTCATAAGCGAGGAAAATTATTGGGAGCCTCCGTGGCATCAAACTCTGTACAAGAAATTGTGTTCGTTGGTCAAGAATGGTCCCATCAGCTGGGAATCTTTGGGCGCGACCAAATATAATTACATCCAAGCTGGGATGATGCCTGGAGAGGGGGAAGTGCAACCTTTGGTTCCCGTATTGAGAGGCCAGGTATATCCTGATTGGGTCACCCATGCCCTGGCTATGCTAGAGGAGAATTGCCAATTTTGCCGAGCGCCAACTATTGTAAAGACAATGGGGAGCACATTGGTGGTAAGAATTTACTCGCTTTTGTTAACTCGTTAACTGTTGGCTCGCATATGTAGTTCACTGTTTGTATGCATAGATATCTTGTACTGCACACACAACTCTCAGCTCGTACACAGCTTGCTCGTACATAGAACATTAATTCGTATGTAGAACTTGTTTGCCCTTACATTGAATTATCTTTGGTATCCAATACAACTTTTAGCTCGCTTGATGATTAGCTCATCGTAGAAGCTGTTAGCTCGTACACAAAGCTGTCTCGATACGGCGAACTAACATTTTATTGTTTTGATATTGTGCGGTTTTATCTCACGAACAAGAGGCGAATATGGTGCGTATCGTTGGAGTCTACGACAAGAAGAAAGCCAAGAGGGCTCGCTGGGCACTTGCCAATGCTAAGGCGAGCGAGGAGAGAGAAGGCTGTGTAAGGAATAATTTGCTTCCCAAAGAGAATCTTTGGGATGATTCCGATGGAAGAGGTTGAGTTGGAGGACCCTCTTGAGTGGTACTCGATCCGTGGATGTGAATGAAGGGGGCGA
Organism: Adenophora triphylla var. japonica; assembly: GCA_022495995.1. Classification (NCBI taxonomy): domain Eukaryota; kingdom Viridiplantae; phylum Streptophyta; class Magnoliopsida; order Asterales; family Campanulaceae; genus Adenophora; species Adenophora triphylla. The sequence continues at coordinate 62,530 of JAFEMH010001927.1, read as the reverse complement.
CGAGTCTAACAGCCGGCCTAGAGCGAGTTTAAGCTCGACCCGGTCGGGATGCCAATGTGGAAACCTCTGGAGCTGGGATGGCAGGGATTAGCCCCTTGAATGTCGTCAATGTTGATGATGATGAAATGGAGGTGGAGGATGATGATCGTCCTCTGAATACAAAGAAGAGGTCGCGTTCTGAGAAGGGGAAGACTGTTTCCTCGAGCCAACTTCCTCCACCAGCCTCTTCTCCTCCTAACCAAGAATCTCTTGAGGATCAGATGAGAAGGTTGAGTGACGTGCCCCCTCTCATTGGGGTCAATAGCTTGAGTCGCCGCTATCCAGATATGAGCTTGGGCCAGGTCGTTGTTAGGAGGGCTATCGACGTCGACCTTCTTGCCCATTTTGCTGATAAGGGGATTACCCCTGAGGAATTCTCCGCTCGCTCTGGGATGGTGCAAAGTGAGGTAAACTTTTATTTTTCCTTTCTGCCTTGTCGCTTGTTCCTTTAGCTTGTCAATTTGATTTCTGAGCTAACTCTTCCCTGATTTCCTTTAATGTAGAATCTCACCATGGTCGAACAAGTTAAATGCTCTTGGAAGGCCTCCATCGAGAGGGAGAGACAGGCTCTGAAGGATTATTCCAAGAAGTCCCAAGAGTTAGCCGAGCTAAGAGAAAAATATAACGACCTTGACAACTCTTTCGATGCACAGGAGTTGGTGAAGAAGAAAGCTTTGGCGGACAAGGACAAGGCTTTGGAAGATCTCAAGGCTGCTGAGACCAAGCTTGAGGAGATGAGGGCGGAGAGAGATGCAGAGCGGCTAGAGCATGAGAAGGTCAAGACGGAGCTCGCAACTGTCTCCCAATTTCTCAAGGATAAGGATAACTTTTTGATCGAGCTGAATGAGGAGCACCGGCTTACTCGGATGAAATGGCAAGAAGACCTTAAGGATGCTGCTACCAAGGCTGTGGACAAATTCAAGGAGGGGGACGATTTTTACAATGCCGTAGTTGGAAATGCGAGAGATTTCTTGGACCTAGGCAAATTCCACATGGCGCGTCGAGCTCTGGTCAATCCTACTTTCGATGTCTCCTTAGAACAATTGGCTTGCTGGGCACGGGAGCCTCAATATGACATGGCAGCATGAGGTGGCCACTCGATTGTGCCTTATACTGAGAACGATTTGGCCTTCATTGCACAAGAGGATGAGGAGGAAGCTTGTGAACCTTGGGTTGCTCCGGAGTTAACTCCTCGGAATTTTGATGTTGTACTCCAAGAAATGGAGGATGCAGAAGATATGGAGGAAGATGACGAGCCTGAGCAGCGGGTATATTCTGAGTCAGGTAAGGCTCTGGACCCCCAGCAACAAGGAAATGATGGAGAAGGTCGAGCTGCTGTTGACGAGCAAGCAGATGTCGAGCCAGCCTCTTGATTTTGTATGAATGATGTTGTAATGGACAAGCTTCAAAACAATTTTTTGCCTTTTGTTTTGTTAACTATTTAAATGCTTTGGCCCAGTTTTTGGGAGGCAGAAAACTTTGCAGCTCCTATTTTGCTCAAGTCTTGGCCCGCCTTTGGGAGACTTAATTATCACTCGTAGCTGACTTGATTCCTTTATCTGTTGTATGCTTTTGAATTCAGCACGTGTATGTCGAGCTAGATTGGATATGACAAATGAATCGTTCCAAGTTTAAGGTCGACCTGGGTTCGTGGTGAATTGATCAACTTTAGACTTGTAACGATTTTTGTAAACGAGGTCGACTCAGAGTCAAACCTGTTTAAAAATATGAAAGCTGATCAAGGGTCGAGCTTATAGGAACGAAGTCGACCTAAGGTCGGACTTGTTTATAGGGCTCAGCTGATAAAGGATCGAGCTGATAAAGCGGACTAAGAGTCGAGCTTGTTTGAACGAAGTCGACTATGAGTCGGACTTGTTAAGGGAACGAAGCTGATTAAGAATCGAGCTTGTTCGAACGAAGTCGACTATGAGTCGGACTTGTTAAGGGAACGAAGCTGATTAAGAATCGAGCTTGTTAGATCGAAGCGGACTAAGAGTCGAGCTTGTTTGAACGAAGTCGACTATGAGTCGGACTTGTTAAGGGAACGAAGCTGATTAAGAATCGAGCTTGTTCGAACGAAGTCGACTATGAGTCGGACTTGTTAAGGGAACGAAGCTGATTAAGAATCGAGCTTGTTAGATCGAAGCGGACTAAGAGTCGAGCTTGTTTGAACGAAGTCGACTATGAGTCGGACTTGTTAAGGGAACGAAGCTGATTAAGAATCGAGCTTGTTCGAATGAAGCTGACTAAGAGTCGAGCTTGTAATGAAGTTAGTGCATAGTGTTTGGTCGAACAGAACTGCGATTTTCATTGAAGTAGAAATATGCTTACATCAGCTAGAACTATGATAAATTCAAACTTTGCAACTGTACATACTCTGAACTGAACTAGCAATTCGAACTAGAACACTATTAGAAACAGGTCAATTACCGACGAAAATTTACCGACGGACCGCGTCCGTCGGTAATACCGACGAAAATTTAAGCCTTACCGACGGAATTTTATTTTCATTTTGCCGGATTTTTTTTTAAATTTTAATTAAAATTAGTCGGTAAACCTTAAAATTCCGTCGGTACTACCGTCGTACCGTGTCCGCCGGTAATACAGGCGGATTAATCCGTCGGTGAATGGGCCTATAAATATAACCCTGCCCCCCTCCCGTTCATTCCCCTCGTTCATTCCCCTCCCAGCCATTGTCGTCGCTGGAAGCCGCCGTTGATTCGCTCACCTCGCTCTCACTCGTATATCTCTCTCTCGCTCTCACTCTCTCTCTCTCTCTCTCTCTCTCTCTCTCTCTCTCTCTCTCTCCCTCCTACTGTGAAACCCATCTTCACATTCTCTCTCTATAATCTCTCTCTACAATCGTCGCTCCATTCTCTCTCTCTAATCCGTGTGTTTCTGTGTGTGTTTTCATGATTATTTGAATGTTTGAGTAATCGATTTTTTGGATCTCTGAATTTGGTATAGTTTTTCGCTGATTAGGGTTTCGATTTGTGGTTGACTTCTTGTTTTTATGCGTATTTGTTGAAATTGTATTCAGGTGTGAAATTGTACAGTCCTAGGCGATCAAGGTAGTGGTGAAGAAAGCGCTTTGCCTACCCTGTGGGATGCCTTGCCTTCTATTGCTGTTGTCGGTGGCCAGGTCTAGATCTTCTCTCTCTAATTTCTCTCCATCTCTCTTTTAATATGAACTGGATCGATCTATTATTGATTGATTTCATATTTGTGGTTTGTATTTAGAATTTGTTTATTGCTAGTTAACTATATTTCATGTTTTTATGAGCTGAAATTCATTTCTATTTCATTCATATTTGCGTGGGTTACAGTTAAATAATGGTTGGGTGTTTGTTTTGAGCTGAAATTGATGCAATAGTATTTTGTATTTTTGTACAAGCTATTTTTCTGTGAGATTTAGGAATTTTCATAACTACAGTAGTTTGTTTCATTTCATCTGTTTGGTTTTCAGCTGAAATGCATTAAACGTTTATTGATATATCAATTTCATGTGTGTAAATTCAGTTGATACAACAACAACAACAACAACAAAGCCTTAGTCCCAAAATAATTTGGGGTCGGCTAACATGAATTCTCATATGTTATCGTGAAAAAAATAAATAAAAAAATTAAATTAAATTAAATTAAAAAAAATAAAAAAATAAAAAAATAAAAAATAAAAATAAATAAAAATAAAAAATAAAAAAATCAACCCCCCACATGGATTTTTGCCCTCCACACCGGCCTCTTCAACACCATACTTTCATCCACTCCAAGTAAATTCATATCATTTTCAATTACTCTAATCCAAGTTTGTTTGGGTCTTCCCGTACCCCTCGCCATTTTATCATTTCTCCATTTGTTCGACCTCTGGCGGTGCATCACTCGGTCTCCTTCTCACATGTCCAAACCACCGTAGACGATTTTCCCTCATTTTATCATCAATGGGCGCAACTCCTACTTTACCTCTGATCACCTCATTCCCCAACCGATCCTTTCTTGTATGACCGCACATCCATCGAAGCATACGCATCTCCGCCACATTCATCTTATGCACGTGACAACTTTGTTTCACGGCCCGACATTCGGTCTTGAAGTAAAGCAATGCGGCCTAATTGCCGTGCGGTAGAATTTTCCCTTTAATCTATTGGGCATGCCGCGATCACATAGAAATCTGTAGCACTCTTCCACTTCAATCCAACTGCTTTAATCCTATGAGCCACATCTCCATCTAATTCTCCATCCTTTTGGATAATGGATCCAAGATAGCGAAAAACTTCGAAGCTTGGATAATATTTCCATCAAATGTGACCGCCCTTTGCCTCCCTACTTCCAACTCTGCTAAACTTACACTCCAAATATTCGGTCTTGCTTACCTTGTCGAAAACCTCGAGATTCCAAAGTGTGTCTCCACAACTCCAATTTACTTTCAACACCCTCTCTTGTCTCATCAATCGGCCTGATATCATCTGCGAACAACATATACTTTGGTATATCATCTTGGGTGACCTCGTCAATTCGTCCATTATCAAAGCAAAAAGAAAGGGGCTAAGTGCGGAACCTTGATGCACTCCAATCTTTATAGGAAATTCTTCATCTTTCCAACACTAGTGCAATGCACAAGTACTAACTCCATTATACATGTCCTTGATAATATCAATATATTTCTTTGAAACACCCTTCTTTGCTAATGCCCACCAAAGTACCTCTCTTGGCACTTTATCATATGCCTTCTCCAAATCAATGAAAACCATATGCAAATCTTTCTTTTGATCTCGATATTTCTCCATGGTTTGTCTCATAAGATATATTGCCTCCATAGTCGATCTTCTGGCATAAACCCAAATTGGTTATCCGAAATATCCACAATTTTTCTCGGCCTTTGTGCAATCACTCTTTCCCAAAGTTTCATAGTATGGCTCATTAGTTTGATCCCAGATAGTTGGCACAATCTTGGACATCACCTTTATTCTTATACAAAGGGATCGAGTACTCTTCCGCCACTCTAATGGCATTGTGTTAACTCTCCGTATCTTGTTAAATAGCGTTGTTAACCAATCTATTCCCCTCTCCCGAAACATCTCCAAACCTCAATTGGTATACCATCCAGGTCCAGCGGCTTTCTTCAATCTCATCTTTTTCATTGCCATTTCCACTTCACTCTTTGAATTCTCCGCATAAAATCTCGATTAACCATACTCGAAGAGATATTTAAATCTCCAACATCCTGCTCTTGACCGCCATTGAACAAGTTATCAAAGTACGAACTCCATCTATCTTTTATCTCTTTATCCCCGACTAAAACTCTTTGGTCTACATCCTTCACACATTTAACCGTCCCAATATCTCGTGTCCTCTTATCCCTCATACGAGCGAGTGCAGTAGATGTCCTTTTCCCCTTCTTTTTGTATCCAACTTATCATAAAGTTTCGATTCACCTTTGCTCTTGCGTCTCTTCTGCTTTCTTAGCATCTCTTCTAGCTTCCTTATACTTCTCATAGTTCTCGTCGCTCCTACATTTCCCCAATAATTTGTAGCATTCTCGCTTGCCCTTTATTGCTTGTTTTACTTCCTCGTTCCACCATGATGTGTCCTTACTTGGTGGCCCATTTCCTCTAGATTCTCCAAGGACTTCTTTCGCCACCTCCTTTATGGTATGTACCATCTTAGTCCAAGTCGAATCTATATCCATATCCTCCATATTATCCGCCCAAATACCGGTATCGACCATCTTAGCTACAAATTTTGGTTGATTTTCCCCTTGAAGTCTCCACCACTTGATTAGGGTCTACTGTGATTTTCTCTTCCTCGAAATTCTCTTACTTCGAAAATCAAGTACCACTAGTCTATGTTGAGTTGCTTTGTGCTCTCACCGAACAACCTTGCAATCTGTATAACTCTTTCTACAAGTATTTCTTACTAAGAAGAAGTCAATGCGACTCGCATTACCTCCACTCCTATAGGACACCAAGTGAGATTCTCTCTTCTTGAACCAAGTGTTCATTATACTCAAGTCATATGCCAACGCAAAGTCCAGGATACTATTTCTGCTTCATTCCTCTCTCCAAAACCAAAACCTCCATGTATGCTCTCAAAGCCATATCGACTAGACCCCAGCATGTCCGTTCGGATCACCACCAATCACTAATTTCTCACCACTAGGTACTCGTTGCACTACCTCCTCCAAATCTTCCCAGAACACTTGTTTAATAGATGCATCCAACCCTACTTGTGGTGCATAGGCGGAAATAATAGTTATAATCTCATCACGTATCACCAGTTTAATGCCCATAATTCGGTCACTCTTCCTGTACACTTCCACCACATCATTAATATACTCCTTATCAATAATGATACCCACTCCATTTCTACCCTTATCCTTTCCTGAGTACCAAAGCTTAAAACCCCAAGGCGATATTTCTTTTGCTTTCTCTCCAACCCACTTAGTTTCCTGTAAACACATTATGTGAATCTTCCTCCTCCTCATAACTTCCACCACCTCTGCTGATCTCCCTGTCAATGATCCAATGTTCCAAGTTCCAAAGCGCATCCCACTACCCTTACACCTACCATGGACTAGCTTCTTTACCCGCACTCGTCTGCAATGCGGGAACCCTTGCATATTTGACACCACCCCCGTGCGAAGAGATGGCGCGTCGCTTCCGGGCGACGACCTAGCAACCTTTGCAGATGTGTAAATTCAGTTGATAATGGTCATATATTTGTTTTTAACTGAAATTGCTGCAGTTCTATATATTTGTTTTGATCTTACAGATGTGTTCTTTATTTGAGCCTTTGAACTTGCCCAAGACTTGTGTTATATTCTAAGGATAGAATTGATTGACTAGATAATTTTATCGATTTACTAATTTTTTTGTGGTTAACCTAGAGGTAGCCTTTTTCCATGTCTCTTCCTGAAGGGAAAGCGTCTTGAGTGCTTGAATTGAAAGCTATTCACGTAATAGAATAGATGTTCTTTGATTCAACCAGAAATTAAATATATGCATTCAAATCACTCCCTTTTCCTAGCCACAGCCTTTGTTGGTACATTTATATACCATTAAGGATTTTCATGTACTTTGCCTTTTCTTTATATGATATGAGGTTACTAGTGTCCATGAGAAATTCTCAGAACGCAAGGGTAAGAATGCTGTTGATCAAACTCCATATTGTATAGGTTAGGTGTGGTCTTCTTCATTGCCTTGGACAGAGAAGGGAAAGAGAATAGTTGGGAAGTTTGGGAAAGACGAATTCATATTAACTTGTTTATTGTAGATTAAAATATTAAAACTTATAGTTAAAGAAGATAGTGTTCACAACCTTCTTTATAATTTTATAAAAGTTTAAAACTAATTATTGAACTTTCATTTTCTTGACTTTTAATCAGTCATGTGTTCTGGAATTGTTACGCTCCCTTATCTAGTAATCGATATCCACGGGGAACGGAACCATAAATAAGACGCAGCAAGGTGAGAGAGAGCGCCATTAAGACTAAACTATCTTTCAAATTCGATGCCTTAATAACATTCGGGCAGTATCTTTTTTTTTTCTTATATTGGAGGTTTTAAACTTGAGCCAGTAAATTCTTTCCTTATTCTATGAAATAGATCATTGCCATCAATACTTGACATTATGTGCTTTATTTTGTTTATGCTGAATTCGCACATGCCCCAAGGAAGCGTTGGACTGACTTTGGTAACGTCTGAGATTCATTAATATTCCTTTAATCCAATTCTTAACTGGTGCGTGTTGTGCTTTCTCTTACGCTAAATTGATTATATTTTGGTGCCAGCTGCTGTGAGGAAGGAAATTCACACTGTTTTTTGCTTGTTTTTTACAAAGTGAGGTGTTCTTGTTGTAGGAGTTAACAAGTAGATCCTTGCTTCAACAAAATGATGTTTGAAACTTTTTCTCATTTGGTTTTTCTATAGTTTAATAAGCTTAAATAGTTTTCTGAACAGGTATCCTAATCCATCAGCATTTACATATGAAAGGCGCCTCTTTCGTCCCTTTGAGTATGCTCTTCAACCTCCGCCGTGGTACAAAGAGGAGCATATAGCTGTAAGCAAACCAGAATTGCCAAGTGGGGTATCTGAGCTGAAGCAGTTTGATGGGCCTCAATGCTTCGTTATTCCTGGGAACCATGGTAATTAATCTTCGTTATTCCTGTAAACAAAATTATGTTTAAAATGGCAAGGAAATCTGTTATACTAGCTGTGTATCAATTAAGAAATGCAACTCTAATACATGGCTTAGGGGAACATTGGAAAATGGCAAAGATGTAACCACGATGATATGATAACTACGTTCAGGGACAGTAGGCCGTACCATCTATATCTCAGTAAGAAGGGACGTTATCGATCATTAATTTACAGGTATAGCTAATATTACTTACATATACATACACATTTTCCCTCATGGAAGAATGCTAATGAGTTTTTTTTTTCTTTTTTCTTTTGAGACAGTGGTGACCATGACTTAATAGTGCCGCACCAATCAACGCAAGCATGGATAAAATATCTAAACTATTCGGTTGTCGATGAGTGGCGACCCTGGAAAGTGCATGGCCAAATTGCTGGGTAAGTTTCTATAACAAGTAGAGTACTAGCTTTTATGATTAATAAGATAAAAGGTTTCGATGTTTTGGGACTAAGGCTTTGTTGTTGTTGTTGTTGTTTCGATGTTTTGTTTTTGGCAGTTACACGAGGACTTACTCTAATAAGATGACATTTGTAGACAAATAATATCAAAATAATTGTAATATGTATGTAAAAAAACTCTTGATGTTTTGTGTATGTTGGTTTTGAGAATTTGATGAATGTTGAATTTGATTTTTCATGTTTTTATTGAATGTTTAATTGAGTTGTAATTAAATGTTGGTATTTTGGTGATTGAACATGTTGCAGGTGGTTTTAAATATTTCTGATTTTTTTTTTCAATTCTGAACAATTTACCGACGGACATTTTCGTCGGTAAGTTTCTTAAAAAATGATAATATTATTACCAACGGAAATAACCGTCGGTTATTAGCAGAATCACCGACGGAAATATCCGTCGGTAATCTCTCCGGCAATACGCCGGTCATTGGCCGGCGACTTTCTTTACCGACGGACCATTTCCGACAACATAAATGTCTACCGACGGACTCTTTCCGTCGGTATTACCAACCAGAAATTACCAACGGACTCCGACGGACTATTTCCGTCGGTAAAGCCTTATTAGCGACGGAAATTGACCTTTACCGACGGAAATTTCCGTCGGTAAAAGGGCAGTTTCTAGTAGTGGAAGTAGTATTTGATAAGATGAGTGGCGTGCCAAGGATGCTTTAGCTCTTCACCTCCCGGGTGAGCAATCATGTAGGTCCCCTCCTTGACGACTCAAGTAACTATGTAAGGACCTTCCCAGTTAGGAGATAGCTTGTTCTGCTGGGTCCTTCTCCCTGTTGCCTCGATCTTCCTCAACACATGATCTCCTACTTGGAATGACCTGTCCTTCACTTTCTTATCGTGGTAACTTTTAGTCCGCTGCTTGTAGTTAACCATTCGAAGGTAAGCCGTGTCTCGCTTCTCGTCGATCAGATCCAGGTCGATCAATCTGTTGGTGTCATTCTGCTCCTGGTCGAAGAAGGTTACTCTAGCGGTGGGAAATCGCAGCTCAGCAGGTGCCATGGCCTCTGATCCATATGTTAAAGCAAATGGGGTTTCCCAGTAGGCCCCAAGTGGTTGTGCGAACCGCCCAAAGAGCAAGGGGGAGTTCGTCCAACCAATTGTTACGTCGACCAACCAAGCCTGTTTTTAGTGCAGATAGAACAAGCTTATTTGCTGCCTCAGCTTGCCCATTTCCTTGAGGATAGGCGACGGACGAATGCCAATGCTTTATCCCTACTCGAGTCATTTTCGCTTCGAAAGCCCCTGAGAATTGTAAGCCGTTGTCTGATACTATAGCTCGAGGAAAACCAAATCTACACCAGATGAAGTCATGAATAAAGTTGATTGCATTTTCCTCTGTTATGCGAGCTAGTGGTTTAGCTTCGACCCACTTGGTGAAGTAATCAATGGCGACTATCACATACTTGTAGTTTCCCCGGGCGGGGGGGAATGGTCCAATCAAGTCGATGCCCTACATATCAAATGGCCAAGCTGCAATCACGGGGGTTTGCTCAGTCGTAGGCATATGAGGTAGGTTGGCAAACCTTTGGCATTGATCACATTGCTGAACAAAGTCATGAGTGTCAGCTCTCATGTATGGCCAGTAGTACCCCAAAGTGATCAACTTTTCGGCTAGAGTTCTGGCCCCCGGGTGTCCACCACAAACTCCACTGTGAACCTCATGCATTAACTGTGTGATTTCTTGAGGATGAATGCGCTTCAACAAAGGCCTAGTGTATGATCTTCTGAACAGCATGCCTCCTTGGATGACATATCTCGGAGCTTTCTTTTTGACAACTCGAGCCTTCTTCTCGTCCTCTGGAAGCTCGCCACTTTCCAGGTACTCCTTCATTTCTTCAATCCAGCACTTCTCATAAACCCAATTCCTCAAGGGATCTTCTATGCATTGAATTTTGACCCTTTCATAAGCTGGGCTCTCAAGGTAAGAGATGGGTTCTTCATGCGGCTCGTCTGATGTAGCTAGCTTTGAGAGCAAGTCGGCTAATTCATTGTCTTCTCGATCGACCCTTTGGATTTCCCAAAACTCTAGGTCTTTTGTCAGCTCCTTCACCAGGTCATGATACTTGACTAAAGTGGAGTTCAGTACTTCATACTCGCCTCTGACCTGGTTGACTATTAGTTGGGAATCACAGTATGCCATGATTTTAGTCGCTCCAAAGCACTTGGCATACTCTATGGCTGCTACCAGAGCTTCATACTCCGCCTGATTGTTGGATGCATCGAACTTGAACCTTAGTGACTCCTCATACACTGTCCCAGACTCAGGCTCGATCAGAACAATCCCAGCTCCACTGACATTTTTCGTGGCCGACCCATCCGAGTAGACCTTCCAGCAATCGTCGGGTAGAGAAGCGGCGATCTGGGACTCTTGCTCTTTTCCTTTAGCTTTATCTTTTTGAGCTCGCACCTCGCTGTCTTCCTTGGTGAACGTAAGCTCGACCAAGAAGTCTGCTAGAGCTTGAGCCTTCAATGCCTTTCGAGGTCGATACTCGATGTTGAATTCCGTGAGGGCAATTGACCAATTGAGTAAGCGACCTGAACTTTCTGGCTTATGAAGAATTTTCCTTAAGGGGGCATTCGTGAGCACCACGATGGGGTGAGCCAGGAAGTAAGCTCGTAGCTTCCTTGAAGCCACGACTAAGGCATATGCTACCTTCTCAGCATTATAATATCTGCCCTCCACATCTGATAGGGCCTTGCTAACATAGTAAACTGGCCTTTGAAGCCCTTCTTCCTCTCGAATTAAATCTGCTGCCACTGCTTTGTCTCCCACAGACAGGTACACAAACAAAGTTTCTACAATGATCGGGCTACTCAAGAGAGGAGGAGTAGCGAGATAATCTTTGAGTTGTTGGGACGACGAATGACATTCGGCCGTCCACTCAAAAATTTTTGCCCCTCTCAAAGCCTTGAAGAAGGGGAGAGACCTTTCCACCGACTTGGATATGAAATGACCTAAAGCTGCCACTCTCCCGTTATGTCGCTGCATCTCTTTGACACTGGTGGGCTCCTGCATGTCGACTAGAGCCTTGATCTTCTCCGGGTTAGCTTCTATACCTCGTTGGGACACCATAAATCCAAGGAACTTGCCAGCTGCTACTCCAAAGACACACTTGCTAGGGTTGAGCTTCATGTCGTTTGCTCTCAAGTTGGCGAACGTTTCCTTTAGGTCGACCACGTGACGCCCGGTCTTTGTTTTGATGACCATATCATCGACGTAGGCCTCCATGTTTCGGCCAATTTGTGAGGCAAAGACCTTGTTGACCATGCGTTGATAGGTCGCCCCTGCATTCTTCAATTCAAACGGCATCATAGTGTAGTAATAGATGCCTCCAGCTGCTTGGAAGGCCGTCTTCACTATGTCATCCTCATGCATCTTGATCTGGTGGTAACCTGAGTAGGCATCAAGAAAGTTGAGGGTGGAGTGGCCAGCAATGGAATCGACAAGCTTGTCAATTCTAGGGAGAGGATAGCTATCCTTTGGGCAGGCAAGGTTGAGATTGGTGAAGTCGACGCACATTCTCCACTTGCCATTCGACTTCTTTACCATTACTACGTTGGCTAACCAGGTTGTATGCGTAGCCTCCTTGATTATACCTGCACTCAACAATTTTTGTACCTCGAGTTTAATGGCTTCCTCCTTGTCTCGAGCAAAGCTTCTTAGTCTCTGAGGCTTGGGTTTTATGGTCGGGTTGACCTCCAGTCTATGAACAACGACTTCTTCCTTGATTCCCCTCATATCTTCAACTCGCCATGCAAAGACATCATTACTTTCTTTCAGCAGCTCGACGATCTCTGCTCGCTCCTCGTCTGATAGCTGCTTTCCTATTTGAATTTTCTGCTCCGGATAAGAGGGATTTGTGATCACTGATTCTAGCTCGTTAACGGCCTCTAGCTCTGGACCATCTCTGAACTGTAAGGTCTCAATGATGATCTCCTTCACTTTCTGCCTCTCTTCGGCCCCCAAATGTGGAGCTTCCTCAGCTATCATGTCATCTAGCTTATCAGCGATCTCATCGGCGGTGGCCCCCGAGTTATTGTTGACCTGGAGGCATAGGTTGCCTATGATGACTTGGTCGACCATAACTACATCTGGATCGACCGCTGTGGCTTCGGAGTGACGTGTCGACTCAACCATGACCTCGTCGTTTGAGCGATAGGTCGACTCCTCCACATTGGTGATGGTTGACAGTCGAGTAGTTTTGGTGACTGACTGGGACAGCTTTAAGTATCCTTCCGCCGTTTCAATCTCCAGTTCTCTCTTCTTTCTTTCTTGTAGGACATGATCTAGATATGCTCGAGCTGTGCCTTGTACACAATCGACTCCAGCAGGGGTAGGAAATTTGACTCGCTGATGGGGAATCGACGCCACCATTCCAAGTACGACCTGACCAGGAATACCAAGGATATCAGCATAGTCACTGTTCACATCTATCACAATAAATTTTACCTTAGAAATGACCCTGTAAGGGTGCTGGCCTAGGTCGACGTCTAGCTCGATCTGTCCCTTAGCGTCGACTCGATGATTGGTGAAGCCCTCCAACCTGCCATCATATCTTTCAAGCTGCTCATTGGAAAGACCCATCTCCTGGAATGTTTTATAGAACAAAATGTCTTTGCAGGCCCCCGTGTCGACTAAGAGTCTGCTCGTCGTACATCCGTCGATAAGACCTGGGATGACGAGAACTTGCTCTTTAGCCGCCATATTAGTTGCCAACTCGTGGGGGTAGAAGCTGATCACCTCATCTCTGACATCTCTCCTTGGAGGCACATGTGGGGCTTTGTTGAGTTGAAAGATTTTATGTTTGATGGCTGTGTTGCTGGCCTGCTCTGTGATGACCCCCAAGTTCAATCTGGGTTGCCTTGGTCCCTGATGTCCACCTGCTGGTTGCTCGCCTCCACCAGTTTGAGGCCTTTTCACATATGCGTCGAGCCTTCCCTGGTCGACCATTCTCTGGATGATACGCTTCAAGCCTAAGCAATCCTCTGTGAGATGACCCGTATCTTTATGGTAATCACAGTATTTGCTATTGTCCCTTCTAAACTTGTTGCCTGGGTTTATTGGGGCTGGTGGGGCCAACTCGACCGCATTCATTATTTCTGTTCGACTCACCGTCAGGGGAGTGAAAACTTCGGGCACCTTCTCCGTCGTTCTGGTCCTGTTCTTTCCATTCTTGTTGTTTCCCCCATTTTTGGCTGAGTCCTTCTTATCATCAGCGACCTCGACCTTGGGGCCTTTCCCATTCTTCTTTTCTTTCCTCTCCTCGGCTAATGCCACATTGTAAGCCTTCTCGAACAACTCATGTCGAGTGGTGACAGTACGAACCGTCATTTCATAATCCATGTATGCCGAGGAAATGTCATTTCGGAAGCAATTGATCACCTCCCTGTCAGTGAGATCCTCCTCAATCTTGTCAACCATTTCTTTAAACTTGGTGTAGTAGCTCATGGAGCTTTCACTTTTCCCTTACACCAAGTTGTTTAGGTCGGTGACAGTCACTTTCCGAGCTCCAGCAGTTGATAAGCGCTCTAGGAATTTTGCCCTGTCAGTGAGATCCTCCTCAATCTTGCCACGTGGCTTTTTGCATTGGTTGCCCCTGAGTACTTCTCTAGGAGGGGCAATCTGAAACCAGCAGGAGGTCGACTATCAATTAAATCCTTGGATAAGGGTCGAAGAGCAAAGTCAATTCGTTCGACCTTTCCAGCATCATTTTCCTTTCGGCCTCCCATTGTTCAAACTTCCTTTTCTATAGCAGCCACTCCCTAGCATCGGGTCTGTCTTCTCCAGCAGGGGGAACAGCATTTGACCTTTGACCCTCACTTCTGGGGGGAGTTACTTGCCTGCTTCTCCTATCCTTGTGAGAAGGAGACCTTACTGACCTGACTGGCGACCTGCGCCCCTCATCTCTTGTTGGCAACCTGCGCCTTTCGTTTCTGGGTGGCGACCTGCGCCTATCCTCTCTGGGTGGCGACCTGCGCCTTCCCTCTCTTATAGGCGACCTGCGCCCACTCCTTCCTCTGTGGGATTGAGACCTCTCTGTCCTGGCTGGTGACCTACGCCTACTTCGATTCGCCTCTAGCTGCGTCCTCAGGTCCGACTGTGCCTCCTGCTCCCTGTTCCTAGTGAGACTAGCCCTTAGGTCGTCACTTGGAACATGAATAGGTGATTGAGATCGTACTACCATCCTTTGATCAACGTTTTGTCCCACCGTTTCGTTTGGTCTAGTACTCCTAGCACGCTCCCTATTTGAAACTTGGGATGGAGCCACCCTCTCAGACCTTCTGTCAGCCTGCTCAGCCTCCTCCATTGCTAATAGCTCAGCCAATATCTGAGCTCGTTCCATAAGCATTTCTTTCCTGCTTAGTGGGTTGGATGAGGGACCTGCCCTATTTCCAGCATTCATCTGTCCAGTTGGCCGTTTGGGAGGAGGTGGAATTCCTTGCCCCTCCATGGGTCGTTTCTCTCTTCTTGCGTCTGGCAATCCTCTGCCATCAGCTACACTGTTAGAGCGCTTTGCCTTAGCATGATGACGAAGAGGAGGAGGAGGAGGGGGCAAATCTGCATTCACATTGGTAGTAGCATTGGTGTTGGTGTTGACATTCACTTCATTGAATTCATCAGAAGCCTCTGTAACATGCCCGTCTGGGGTTACCATGATTGTGGATTGAAGAAAAACTTCGAGGTCAAGCTATGCACTCGTTTCCCGGCAATGGAACCAAACTGATGCCGCAGGAAATGTGCTTATCAATCTTCCTCCACGTGGCAGGACTGATCACCTAGCTCCTTGACCTGAAACCAGAACCCACGACTAGCCGGATGTGTCTCCGGCTTAGACCCTCGGGCGTGAGAGTAAGTGTTTGATAATTGGAGAGCAAAATATGTATTGAATAATGGAATTCAGATAACAAAATAGCAGTTACCTTATAACCGTGGTAGTGATGAAGTATTTATAGTTGATGAGAGCGGTTATTTTAAGTGGGCTACATGAGCTCCGTGATTCTTGGGACAGTTACATATCATGGGAACGTGTCCTGATTTGGCTCCTGATTTGTAGGGAACCGGTTATGGAAAGAGTTATTGTTTGTACGCCTGGAACCGTTAGGTCGACGCTTGCTTCGGTAGGTCGAGGTCGACACTTGTGTTTGGGTCGACCTGACTGTCGGGTAGAGTTGGATCGTACTCGAAATATGACTAGGTCATAAGGTCGGACTAAGTTAGGTCGGGACCTAATAGGTCGGATAATGAACTTAGTCGACTGATGCATGAGATGGGCCTTGAGCCATGTAATGATTGGGCCTAGTCCACTGAGAATTGGGTAGAAATAACTGCTTGAGGGCTGGACTTTACTCGCTTGGCCCAGTTAGATACTTTTGGTATGTTCAAGCACAAATAATTATCTTACAAAAAGAGCAAAAGCAAAATGAAAAAAAAAACATTAATAATTAAGAAAGAAAAAAAATCTAATGCACAAAAGAAAATCAATATGAATATAAAAACATACGAAAAAATAAAATGAAAATAAAAAATTAAAATTAAAATTCTAATAATTAAAAAGTGAAAGAAACATTCACAAATATAAAAGAAATAGAAAAAAGCAAGAAATAAAATCAAAATAAAGATGAAAATTTATAAAATAAAAGTTAAAGTTAAAATTAAAATTAAAATTAAAATCAAAATCAAAATCAAAATAATAAACACAAACATAATTATAAAAAAACAAATACTAATCAAAATAAGCCAATAGAGATTATAAAAAAGTCACTCACAAATCCGAAAAAAAAAGAGTTTGTGAATCTACTATATATAATAGCAAAAGTTTTTCAAGTTCCTAGAAAACTCCAATTGGCACAATATCTTTGGTCAATCTTTCCATCATCCACCAATCACAATCATCCATTTGAAATTCAATTAGTAACTTTTAAAATTTATAGGGGTTGATTTTATACAATAAATTAGTTAAAAATGAAAATGGACTGAAGTATAAATAATTGTCTTACAAAAAGAGCAAAAGAAAAATGAAAAAAAACTTTAATTATTAAGAAAGAAAAAAATCAAACGCACAAAAGAAAATCAATATCAATATAAAAACATACGAAAAAAATAAAATGCAAATAAAAAACGAAAATTAAAATTCTAATAATTAAAAAGTGAAAGAAACATTCACAAACATAAAAGAAATAGAAAAAAGCAAGAAATAAAATCAAAATAAAGAAGAAATTTTATAAAATAAAAGTTAAAGTTAAAATTAAAATTAAAATTAAAATTAAAATCAAAATCAAAATCAAAATCAAAATCAAAATAATAAACACAAACATAAATATAAAAAATAAATACTAATCAAAATAAGCTAAAAATATATTATAAAGAAGTCACTCACAAATTCGAAAAAAAAAAAAGAGTTTGTGAATCTACTATATATAATAGCAAAAGTTTTTCAAGCTCCTAGAAAACTCCAAGTGACACAATATCATTGGCCAATCTTTCCATCATCCACCAATCACAATCATTCATTTGAAATTCAATTATTAACTTTTAAAATTTATAGGGGTTGATTTTATACAATAAATTAGTTAAAAATGAAAATGAATTGAAGTACAAATAATTGTCTTACAAAAAGAGCAAAAGCAAAATGTAAAAAACTTTAATAATTAAGAAAGAAAAAAAATCTAATGCACAAAAGAAAAGCAATATCAATATAAAAACATACGAAAAAAATAAGATGCAAATAAAAAATTAAAATTAAAATTAAAATTCTAATAATTAAAAAGTGAAAGAAACATTTACAAATATAAAAGAAATAGTTAAAAGCAAGAAATAAAATAAAAAAAAGACGAAAATTTATAAAATAAAATCAAAATCAAAATCAAAATCAAAATCAAAATCAAAATCAAAATCAAAATCAAAATAAAAATAATAAACACAAACATAAATATAAAAAACAAGTCCTAATCAAAATAAGTCAAAAGAGATTATAAAGAAGTCACTCACAAATACGAAAAAAAAGGAGTTTGTGAATCTACTATATATAATAGCAAAAAATTTTCAAGCTACTAGAAAACTCCAAGTGGCACAATATCATTGGCCAATCTTTCCATCATCCACCAATTACAATCATCCATTTGAAATTCAATTAGTAACTTTTAAAATTTATAGGGGTTAATTTTATACAATAAATTATTTAAAAATGAAAATGGATTGAAGCACAAATAATTGTCTTACAAAAAAAGCAAAAGCAAAATGAAAAAACTTTAATAATTAAGAAAGAAAAAAATCTAATGCACAAAAGAAAATCAATATCAATATAAAAACATACGAAAAAATAAAATGCAAATAAAAAATGAAAATTAAAATTCTAATAATTAAAAAGTGAAAGAAACATTCACAAACATAAAAGAAATAGAAAAAAGCAAGAAATAAAATCAAAATAAAAATGAAAATTTATAAAATAAAAGTTAAAATTAAAATTAAAATCAAAATAAAAAACACAAACATAAATATAAAAAATAAATCCTAATCAAAATAAGCCAAAAGAGATTATAAAGAAGTCACTTACAAATCCGAAAAAAAGGAGTTTGTAAATCTACTATATATAATAGCAACAGTTTTTCAAGCTCCTAGAAAATTCCAAATGACACAATATAATTGGCCAATCTTTCCATTATCCACCAATCACAATCATCTATTTGTAATTCAATTAGTAACTTTAAAAATTTATAGGAGTTGATTTTATACAATAAATTAGTTAAAAATAAAAATGGATTGAATCACAAATAATTGTCTTACAAAAAGAGCAAAAGCAAAATGAAAAAAACTTTAATAATTAAGAAAGAAAAAAATCTAATGCACAAAAGAAAATCAATATCAATATAAAAACATACGAAAAAATAAAATGCAAATAAAAAATGAAAATTAAAATTCTAATAAATAAAAAGTGAAAGAAACATTCACAAACATAAAATAAATAGAAAAAAATAAGAAATAAAATCAAAATAAAGATGAAAATTTATAAAATAAAAGTTAAAATTAAAATTAAAATTAAAATCAAAATCAAAATAATAAACACAAACATAAATATTAAAAATAAATCCTAATCAAAATAAGCCAAAAGAGATTATAAATAAGTCACTTACAAATCCGAAAAAAAAAGAGTTACTGAATCTACTATACTCCCTCCGTCCCACACGAATTGATATAAAAAAAATGGGCACACAGATTAAGGAAAAGTAAGAGAGAGAAAAAGTGGAGAGAGAATGTTGTGAGTGTAAAAATAAAATAGGAGAGAGAATGAGTGGAATGAATAGTTAGGAGAGAGAATGTTGTGAGTGTAAAAGTAAAATAGGAGAGAGAATGAGTGGGGTAAATAGTGAAGATTCTCTTCCATTTTGGGCAGTATCAATTGGTGTGGGACGAACCAAAAAGAAAATAAGTATCAATTGATGTGGGACAGAGAGAGTATATAATAGCAAAAGTTTTTTCAGCTCCTAGAAAACTTCAAGTGGCACAATATCATTGGCCAATATTTTCATCATCCCCCAATCACAATCATCCATTTGAAATTCAATTAGTAACTTTTATAATTTATAGGGGTTGATTTCATACAATAAATTAGTTAAAAATGAAAATGGATTGAAGCACAAATAATTGTCTTACAAAAAGAGCTAAAGCAAAATGAAAAAAACTTTAATAATTAAGAAAGAAAAAAAATCTAATGCACAAAAGAAAATCAATATCAATATAAAAACATACGAAAAAATAAAATGCAAATAAAAAATGAAAATTAAAATTCTAATAATTAAAAAGTGAAAGTAACATTCACAAATATACAAGAAATAGAAAAAGCAAGAAATAAAATCAAAATCAAGACGAAAATTTATAAAATAAAAGTTAAAATTAAAATTAAAATCAAAATCAAAATAATAAACACAAACATAAATATAAAAAATAAATCATAATCAAAATAAGCGAAAAGAGATTATAAAGAAGTCACTCACAAATCCGAAAAAAAAGGAGCTTGTGAATCTACTATATATAATAGCAAAAGTTTTTCAAGCTCCTGGAAAAGTCCAAGTGACACAATATCATTGGCCAATCTTTCCATCATCCACAAATCACAATCATCCATTTGAAATTCAATTAGTAACTTTTAAAATTTATAGGGATTGATTTTATACAATAAATTAGTTAAAAATGAAAATGGATTGAAGCACAATTTTTTTTATTTAACTATAAAAATATTAATTAAACGTTCAATTAATGCTAACTATTACGTTAATTTAATTAATTTCACTATGCCACGCTGAGTATCGACGAGGCATACTGTTAATTTT